>OX104065.1:10910252-10978170 GCA_944474145.2 Dicrocoelium dendriticum | reverse complement strand
TGTCGATTGATCTGGACAGGCGCCAACTAATCACCGATAACTGTACAGTTTTGTTAAAACCCTGTGGAAGTGGTGCTTTGGAAGCATCTACAACCTATGAGGACACCTTAGAGAGTGAGAAGTACATTAACGCCTTTATTCGCTCACTCGACAGAGTCACGGATGAGCAGACACTGAAGCGGCTCAAAGACGTGTTACGCAACCACTCAGACGCATTTGCATGGCGCAGTACCGACTTGGGTCGAACCAATCTCGTGAAACACCGTATCGACACCGGTGATGCAATCCCGATTAAAATCCCCCAAGACGCATACCATTACATTGGCAGACTGAATTGCAAAAGCTCATAGATGACATGATAGAAAAGGAGGTAATACGGCCCTCGACTTCACCATGGGCAGCCCCGGTTGTTCTAGTGAAAAAGAAGGATGGTGGTTTTCGCCTATGTGTCGACTATAGACGATTAAATGAGATTACTCGAAAAGACGCTTTTCCCCTCCCCAGGATCGATGATCTATTTGACGCACTGGGAGGATCAGTTTATTTCAGTACGCTAGATTTGGCTTCTGGCTACTGGCAAGTAGAAGTGGAGGAGAGCGACAGAGCGAAAACGGCGTTTGTAGTACCATCAGGTTTTTATGAGTTCCAGACCATGCCTTTTGGCCTCTCTAACGCCCCTGCGACTTTTCAACGACTGATGCAAAAAGTGTTACACGAATTGATGCCCCACAAGTGTCTCGTTTACCTGGACGATGTCATTGTACACGGAAAAACAAAAGACGAGCACCTAAACAACTTGGCGGAGGTGCTAACACGCCTAGTAAATGTGGGCCTCAAACTCCAGCCCACAAAGTGCCATTTACTACAGACCGAGGTAACGTATCTTGGGCACGTCATTTCGGGGATGGGGATTCGTACTGACCCTCGTAAGACGGAGCAAGTGAGATTATGGCCAACCCCTGCCAACGTTGATGAACTACGCAGTTTTTTAGGGTTAGCCTCATACTATCGGCGATTCGTGAAAGGGTTCTCAGAGATCGCTGCGCCTTTGAATACCTTGTTACAGAAAGGTAAAACCTTCGAATGGACCGTTGAGTGTCGAAATTCATTCGACCGGTTACGAGAATCCCTTTGTGCAGCTCCGGTGTTGGTTTTCCCCGATCTGTCACCAAATGCCGGGGAGTTTATTCTAGACACGGACGCGAGCGACCAGGCGATTGGAGCTGTTTTGTCACAGAAAGGGCAGGACGGAATAGAACGAGTGGTGTCGTACAGCAGTAGAAGTCTCAGTGCAAGAGAACGGAATTACTGCACAACCAGAAAGGAAATGCTAGCCCTAGTATTCTTTATAAAACAAAACCGACACTACCTATTAGGAAGGAAGTTACTGTTACGAACAGATCATCAGTCACCTCGTTGGATACAGAATTTCAGAGACCCCGAGGGACAGATCGCCAGATGGCAGGAACAACTTCAGGATTAGGATTTTGAGTGCAGACACCGACCTGGTGCACAGCATGCCAACGCGGACGCTCTTTCCATACTTCCAACTCCTGCTCATGGAGACTGCCCGTCTTGTAGTACACAACACGTAGCTCAATTGAAGCTTCAAAGTTCGGAGTACGGTCGCTGGCAGGAGGCACAGGCAGCAGATCCAGACGTATCACCGATCTATGACAAACGGCTTTTGGGGAGCGACAAACCTACCGCGAAGGAAATGGAGGAAAAAGTTACGAAGCTCGATGCTTATGGGCGATGTGGGACAAGCTCTCTATCGAGTAAGGTGAGTTAGTGTTTGATTTTGGCCCAAACTATATCAGGGGAATCGTAGTTCCGCTATCATTAGTTTCCGAAGTGCTATCTAAACTGCACGAACAGCTGGGTCATGCTGGAATCATCAAACTGGAAGCGGCAGCACGTCACCGGCTTTTGGTGGCCGCACCAACGGAGAGACGTCACTAACTTTTGCCAGACGTGTCAGCCATGCGCAGCCTTCAAGAATCCGACCGTCACGAGGAGCGCACCATGGCAGCCTATGAATGCAGGCTACCCTAACGAGATTGTGGGAGTAGATCTTGTAGGGTCCCTAACAGAAACAGCACGAGGCCATTCGGTACATCTTGGTCATGGTCGACTATTTCACCAAGTGGTGCGAAGCAGTTCCGATCGCCCAAGCCGATACAGTCACCGTAGCAACGGCGATGGTAAATCACTGGGTGTGTCACTGGGGAGCACCGGGGCAGCTACATTCTGATAGGGGCTCATGTTTCGAGAGTTTGCTGGTTCAGGAACTTTGTCGTGTGTTCGGTATAGACAAGACGCGAACGACTGCTTACCACCCGCAAGGCAACGGACAAGTTGAGCGTACAAACCGGTCGCTGAAATCGCTACTGAAGGCCTTTGTGGAGCAAAATGTAAGTGAGTGGGACGCTATGTTACCAAAATGCTTGCTGGCATATCGAAGCACAGTGCACGCTTCGACTGGTCAAACACCATCTTTTATGTGGACCGGAAGAGAAGTCCGATTACCGTCTGACATCCGATTACCCAGTCCGCAACAGCCACATTCATCGGATGACAGAGTATGTTAGCAAACTCCTTGATTCGCTTCATCAGACACATCAAGCGGCACGTATTCACCTTGGGAACGCCCATCGACGACAGAAAGACTATTACGACAAGAAAGTTTTCGGCGCTCCTTTAAAGGCTGGCGACCAAGTTTACTTGCACCAAGTACCAACAGCAGGAGTTCCGGTTAAGCTTACACCATGAGTTGACAGGGCCGTACATAATACAGCGGGTGATATCGGATGTGACATGTGTTATCAAAGATCCCAGACAACCCTGCCACTCAACCCGTGACAGTACATATCAATCGACTCAAGCCATTCCGGAGTAAAACTGAACAATCTGTCGAGGGGCAGATCGAAACGCCTGGGGAAGTAGCAGTTGAACTGAAGGTGCCGGCTCAGGGCGGCTATGGGGTGGCAACGGGTACGCTGCCGGCTTAGAGGGGGTGTGGTGTAGAGAAGAATCGATATTGTTTTGGCGCGCGTTCAAAGTTGAATCGTTGCTATAACGGCACTCTCTCCCGTTTGCCTTTCAGAGCGCCTTTCCTGCTCCATTTCCGGAGGAGAACAAGAACACGACATTGGTTAACTGTAACTTCCCTTGTACCAATTTACTCCATGTTTATTACCTTTTGTAGAGGCTACGTGTTGTGTAATAGAACTTCGTTCTCAGCCCTTGGACTTTTTCAGGTTCAGCCTCTGACTTTGTCCGGTATTTTTATGTTTTGTAATCCGTTTTGCACCTTGTTTAACCCATAACTGTTTCTGTTGACTGCCCTGCAGGTAACAGCTTGTCGGTTTTACGTTTTGATACTTGTTTCACACTCTTTGAAAGCGTCTTGTCGGATTCACTAAATACCGGCGCTGATGTGTCTTCGGCTGCGTTGATCAGCGCATCTAATGCTGTATGCGGCAGCGGGAGCTGCTTAAAGCCCGTGACGGACGAGTCTGGTGGCATGCATTGCTATGTATGCAACTGCTGGTACCATGAGACCTGTACCGATTTGAGCCCTGATCAGTACGAAATGCGTTTGACTAGCGATAGCATGCTATTCAATTGTCTTCTATGCCGTCGATCTACGCGTCTTTAGGTCAATGAGGAGACATCGAGCAACGTCGGGCTGGGTAACCAGCAGTTGTGGTCTTTCCTCGCATCTCTTGATCGGAAATTGGAGTTACTGATGAGGAATATGGGAGTCTATTGATGTTGGCTCATTGGAGAAAGATACGCAACACCTCAATTGCTGTCGATGATAATCCGACTGAGGTGATGGCTAACGTGTCGTGTGTCCCAGCGGTCCAGAATGCCTCTAAAGAGGCCTCTGATGTCGTACTGGAAGCCGTCCAAAGCGAGACCGAACTTATAGCCTTTCTGCCCGATAAAAGCAAGAGGAAGAGGGCTAAGAAAGTCTGTAAGGCTTCCTCAAAACCTGAAGGTACTGAAAGCATTGAGGTATTGGAGGTGGAACACAAAGCTCCAACTCTAATCACCCCAGTTCCATTGGCGAAGCAACGCGCCGTGTCGACTTCGGCCACACCCACAAAGTCTGAAAAGACTAGACCGGTGAGGGAGTTGGAGGTAGAACACAAAACCTCAACCTCAATTACTCCAGCTCACTTGTCGAAGAAACGCGCCGTGTCATCTGCCAAACCGGTCGAAACTGAGGTCGCATCCAAGACGCGTGGAGTGAATACGCCTCGTCGAGGTGATTCTTTTACTGATAGTAGCGTTATCTTTCGTAACGTTGCTGAATCCGCGGCAGCTCTTCCAAAGGAACGCATGCTGGATGACCTCCAGTGGTTCGAACTCTGCGTCAACAAGATGCTTCCACCTGGTTTCCCCGGTGTCACTATCAGGAAACTAACCAGATTGGGGAACGTCCCTGTAGATACGCCAAATCCGCGACCCCGACTACTTCGTGTAATCATCTCAATCCCGGAGGAACGCAAAGCGTTAATGCGCTTTGCATTCAAACTCAAGGGTAGTAATGTCAACATTCAGCCGGACCTCCCACTGGCAGATCGACTGAAGTTAAACGAAGCCATCAAAAGCCTCAAGAGCAGGCGGGCGGCTGATGAGCAAGGCCTTGTGGGTTTTCAGGTGGTTAGCCGGAAGACAAATTCTACCCTACCAGAACCCCTCCTGGTAGCGTACGACCCAGGGCTGGTCGTGCCGAGTTCCTTCAAGTAGTGCTTAGTAATACGCGTAGCCTAAGGAACAAGATACACTAGGTGGGTCCACTTGTAGACAAATCTCGTCCCGACATACTCGTTATCACCGAAACGTGGATGTCCCCGGATATCACAGACGGTGAAGTATGTTTTCCTGGTTACGCACTGCTTAGATGCGATCGCTCCTTTGGCCGCCAAGGTGGGGGCGTCGCTCTTTATGTGAGTTGTAAACTTGATGTGTTGAGGACCTGTGTGTTTCAGTCGCCGGATCAAACTGTTGAAGCCCGATCGACTATTGTGTGCACTTCTGCTCAGTTTACAGTTGTAGTGGTATATCGAAGTCCCGGAAGTATCTCCAAGGAGGTTATCGAATTTATTCGTACTTAGGCTGCAAGTAGGTGTCTACTACTGGGTGACTTCAACCTCCCTGAAGTCTGCTGGGCTGATCTATCTTGAAGTTCGGCGGTGGGTACTTTTGGTTCGGATCTCCTCGAGCTGATATTATAACTTTGCATCAGTTCGTGGACCTCCCGAGTAGATATATGCGCAACCAAATTCCGTCTACCTTGGATCTCATTTTTGCGAAGTTACACGATTTCGTAAGTGGTATTACCTACGGCTGCCCTCTAGGAGCCAGTGACCATCATCATCATCAACAGCAGTACATCAGCCATTTGAACTGATGCTTCGCTGCCATACAACCATGAGGATCTATGAAATAAAGAATAATAAGAGGGAGAGAAGGGGGGCTTACCTGAAAACATTAATGCCCTAAGCAAACATTTAGAGTCAAGGCGCCTACACCTTGTGAAGACAACATACCGTCACAAACAGCTGGCTATCGTGCAAAGATAAGGCGGCATCGGCGAGACAGCTTCCTTGCGGCTTTCACCTCCACGCGTCATAATCTGCCATTACCCCGCAGATAACTCAGCACCAAACACACTTTAAACAGGCAAGCCAAATAGGAGACGGCAGCAGACGCGCCACTGGTGTCTACTGCGAGCCATATCCTGTAAAGTCTCGAGCCAAGCACAAGGCGTGTCACGTGGACTCCAACCCGGAAGACGAGACGGACCAACGGCACCCAGTTTGGTCGTTATTGACTTCATTTCCCGCTGCCAAGTCAACTTCTGCCCACCTCGAGCCTTGTGCCACCCTACACCTGGCAGACTAAACAAGGCCCTCCTAGGTAACCGGTGACCAGGCATGCGTGGCACGTGCCGGAGCCAACGCAGCTTATTTAATGCTATTTGTTGTTCTAGGGAGCTAGCATGATTATCACCACCTAGTACTCGCCTACGCACATCATCGTTGCGGACACGCTGATGCCATCCGACACCAGCAATGCTTCGCAGACAACAGTGCTCAAAGACTTGAAGGTGCCTCAGATCTTCAGACTGAAGGGGCCAAGTCTCACTACCAGAGAGCAGAACGACCCTCACTGTGGCCTTGTATACACGGCCTTTCAGACGGAGGGAAACTCCCTTCTGTCGCCAAAGATGTCGCAGGTTCAAGAAGACAGCTCTGGATTTTGCAATGCGTGAGCTGACGTCAGTTTCTATGCGCCCATCATTGCTGATGCAGCTGCCAAGATAAGTGAAATGATCAGCTACCTCGAGTTCCTCATTAGCAAGCGTCAAGGGGACATCAAGTGGCTGGTGGTCCTGCAGCAATACTGCACTTTGAAGGTACGAAGTGCATACCAAATAATGGGACCACTCTAAACAGGCTATTTAGCGTTGATTGTGCCGCCGCAACATCGTCGATAAGCAAGACGATATCGTCTGCATAATCTAGATCAACTAACCTTTCACTAGGCAGCACTTCAACGCTGGATTGAAGATGAAATCACGAACCGTTTAGCAAAAGCTCGGGGCGCTTTTGCTAATCTTCGCCACTTATGGCGCTGGCGCGACATCACTCTTGCCCTGAAGGGTAGAGTGTACAATGCAGCAGTACGTTCGACCCTATTGTACGGCTGTGAAACCTGGCCGCTTAGAGCAGCGAACCTGAAGAGGCTAGTTACGTTCGACCACCGGTGCCTTCGTAATTTAGCTCACAGCTGGTGGGAACACCGCGTGTGCAACGAGCGTGTTCGACGCCTTGTTTATGGCACAGGAAAAGGAACTGAACCGCTCAGCACCGTTATTTCACGCATCAGGCTCCGATGGCTGGGCCACGTGTTACGCATGCCAGCCCACCGACTCCCGCGACGTGTGTTGTTTGCGCGCCGGGGGTGTGGATGGAAGAAGAGGAGGGGTGGCCAAGCGATGACTTGGTCCAGAGGAATGAAGACCCTCACTTCTGAGCTGGCGTCGGTTGGAGCGTCTCGGCTCCCTGGTTGGGGTCCGAAAGACGATGAACACGTTTGGTTGGACACACTTGCTGATATGGCTAGGAGCCGACCTCAGTGGCGTTCGTGCTGTGAGTTTCTTTGTTTCACCCCATCCCTCTTAGCCTCCGCCTCCAACCACGATCTCATTACTTAGCCTTATATAACTTTGCATAATAATTATTTTTTGGGTGCACAGCAGCCGGCTGGTAGCTTACCGGAACGATGCCCATCCGTTACCGGTAGCTCAGCCAGCTTTCACCAGTTGTTTTTTTCCTCTCCTTTTTTCTTTGTATTGCGGCACAGTAGCTGAGGTGTTCCTCACCTCTAGCTAACGTGTATGATGATGATGATGAGCTACAAGAGGACGCCAAGTGGCACTTCGGCGCCCACTGTGTCTAAAAGCAGTGCTACTTAGAAACAACTGGTGCTCCGCACACAGTTGCAGCAGACGTTCACCGTTTTCAGTCCGTTCGGAGTTAAGTCCACAATTACCACCCAGCTGAGCTTCTGAGGAGCTCAGACGCCCTACTTGTGCGTTCATATCCGCTGTAAATACTAGTATATCTGAACTCTTAGCACTGCGTAGTAGCGCGTTCAGTTCGTGATAGAATGTGTCCTTGACAGCATTAGAACTGCAGTCGGTGGGAGCACAAGCGGAAATCCCAAACAAACAGCGTTGTGTACTACTTCGTGAATCAACCTTAGCTGACGTCGTCAAACGGGCTGCACATAAACGGCTGTTCACCGGAATCCAATCAACCAACAATGACTCAGCCTTGGAGCTTAGAATGATTCCTACTTCTGCTTGACCCGTGAGTGCTGCATCGGTGTCTTTGAATGCGTGCAACCAATAACGAGAAAATAAGCCGGATGCAGTTAATTCAACAACCCCATTAGGGTCATTGATCCTACTTTCGGACACACAACACACATCAATACCCAGTGTGTCCAAGGTGCGTGCGAGTGCAGCCTGTTGACCTATTTGTCTTAAAGTGCGAACGTTGAACGTCGCCATGAAAACGGGACAGCGTGGCCTTATAAGGGACTTTTGCCGATCGACGTCCGATAGGTGCGGTGGGATGGTGACTGCAGATGATTCTACTCCAGTGGCACTTCGGTTGCTGTCAATTAAGCTGGGAATTATAGAAGGAAGGTTAGTAATGGGGGTCGGGATGGGAGTAGGAGAAAAAGGTGGAAAAGAAAGAAGGGAGACGCCAGCAGTAACATGTTTTCGCTTATCCGCCCTGCTGTATGCAGCAGACAAGGCGGCTCTTGATAATCTGCGCGACGGCCGATGCAGGACGAAGTTTATGTTTGAAGAAGATGTCTTGGTTATATGTTGGCTGAGATACTGCCAGGGCGCCCAGACCTAGACAGGAGGACGATTAGGGTCCTCATCCAAAGCCTTTGGCTTAAAAGCCTGTCCGCAAGGCAGAGTGGGAGGTGGCAATGCTCTAGTTTTACAGAAATGGACGCCATCCCATTTCAAACCCCCAACCTGGAGGACCAGGAGATTGAGTTTGTCAGACCTCACACCGTTGACCAACCTGGTCGGAGTAGCTCTCAAGTGGCCCGGAGGCATCACCCAGTATAGCTCAATGGGTCAATGAGGTACGCAAACCGTCGCACCACGTTAAGGTCCAGTCTCGTTGCGACGGAGCCAGTGACCATGTCTGCATATCCTTTCGATGTGCTCTAAATAAGTGTCATCAAGCTACCGCTGAGGCATGTCCAAATATTTGGCGGGCAGACTTTAACGCAATGCGAGACAAAGCCTCAGTTCTGCGTTGCGTGATCACCGTGGCTGACACCGTTGAGACAGCCTGGGAGAAATTTAAGGCATACCTCACCGAGATCTCTGCTCCCCATATCCCACTCATTAAGAGACGGCTGACACGGGCGCAGTCTCTTTGGATAGATCATACAGGTAAATACCTGCTCAGGAAGCGCTCTAAGTGCTGGCGAACTTACCAAGCGGCTTCATCAACCAGCACCTACGAAAGCTATCGAGCGGTTAGAAATAAATGTAAGCATCTTCTTAGAACACTTCATCTTCATTACGAGGAAGATTTGGCTAATGCAGCCGTGCCAAATCCAAAGAAGTTCTTTGCTTACGTAAAGAGACGTAGCGGTACAAACTCATCGATACGGAACGGGACCCGTGGGCATACCGACTATGATAGTACTTGTATACTTAGCGAACAGTATACTGGTGTCTTTTCTCATGGGGCCTCTATCTCAGGTTGAGCTGGTCACAAAAGTTCCGGAGGATTCTCGCCTAACTGAAATCAGCATAACGGAGACACAAGTCTTTGGGCTATTGCAAGGGCTAAATCCTTCCAAAACTTCTGGCCCTGATTCGATTCATCCGAAGCTGATGCATGAATTGGCCGCTGAGCTAAGTGACCCTCTGACATGCATGTTTACAATATCACTCGACAGCTGTGCCTTCGGAATGGAGGAAGGCAATCACCTGTCCGATTTTTAAGGGCGGGGACAGAGCTCTGCCCGCGAACTACCGGCATGTCAGCTTAACAAGCGTAGTAGTTCAGTTGTTTGTAAAGTTGGTCAGGGATTCGGTGGAAAATCACCTGATTAAGTTTAACCTTCTCAGTGCGGCACAGCACGCATTCCGTAAGGAATTTTCATGTCTGACAAATTTACTTGTAGCTCGTGAAAGCTGGGCTGTGGCAGTAGACAACGGTCACGCCATCGAAGTGCTCTTCGTTGACTTCTCGAAAGCGTTTGATACTGTCCCATATCAACGACTCTCATTGAAGTTGAGATCGTATGGGATATCTGGAACCGCCCTTAAATGGGTTCCTGCTTTCGTAGAGCGGAGAGAACAGTGTGTACGCTTGTGGCGTAGCCTTTCGCTTAGACAAGCTGTTCTTAGTGGCGTTCCGCAGGGCTCGGTTCTAGGGCCGTTGCTTTTCGCAATTTATGTCAGTGACCTGCCCCAGGAGCTTGAAGTACCGTCACTATTGTTTGCTGATGACCTCAAGCTCTGGAATATTGTGGATATCCTTGGTGGCTCTGAGGCACTTCAGTGCCTTGGATAGGCTTTGGGATTGATCAACCTTATGGTTGATGCCTATGAATCAGGCGAACTGTTCTGTCCTCCGCATTGGAGCTGCTAGTCCTCCCACGCGCTATGTAGTTGGTGGGTGAATTCCCTGTTGTCATTCAGCAGGTTGATCTAGGTATCACCCATACCTCATTGCTTCCCTCTGGGGACAATTGGAGGAAGGCTGCTTGTAGAGGTTTTCGTGGTTTATTCGCCGCTCCTTCGGTGTCCTAACGGCCAATATTTTTGTAAAGCTGTTCTCAGCTTTTGTGCGACCCCACTTAGAGTACTGTATCCAGGCTTGTCCACCTTGTCTTGTAAGGGACAAAATGGAACTGGAGAGGGTTTTGCGAGTGGGTACTAGGTTACTACACGGATTACGGGGGCAAACGTATTCCGAACGTTCGCTTAGCTTGGGTGTGTACTCAACGCACTACCGCAGAATTAGAGGAGACTTGATCTTCACTTACCGTATCTAAACGGGTAAGATCGGTCGAGATGTGTCCTGGCTATTTAGTCCCGCCAAGCTGCCTAGTCTCCGAGGTCACCCGTTGACGCTGCACACACTGCGTTCTGACCGGGTAAGGACGGAAACTCGCTTGTCGCGCCGAGTTATTGAACGTTGGAACTCACTTCTGGCGCACGTGGTTAGGGAGTCTACGGTTTAGGCTATCGAGCGTCAGTTGGAGGCTTTTGGGTGGCAGTACCAAACATTTCCCTTCCCCTAACCGAATTGTACCTTCAACTTTCCCTTCGTTTTGTACTTTCTTCTCACGCCTTGGTATTATCACTATTTAGCTGACATTCCTCCTCTTGTTTTCTTAGCTTACCCTTCACTCTTTTACTTCACATAAACCGGCATGGCAGGGACTGCTGGGCAGTAATTGATTGGACAGGGTGTGATGCGGTCTTTTTTTTAGGCTTTTCAACATCTCAAGCAGACCTGTCAATTCCCGATCCGGTGATCCGCAAAAGAAGGAACATTTAGGGGATTATCCTATCGTTCCTGTCCCAACTGAACTTGCACTTGAACAACCTTGTGTACTACAATCACACTGTCAAAATATCATCGATCGCAATTGGCGGATCCGACACTCCGGCCCACGAAACGCATCCGTTTGTTTCTGTGCCATTTTCAGTATTTTCGCTTAGTCGACTGCTGTCTTCAAGTCCAGCGTCTTATGTTCCAACAACGGCTGACGAATAGGATGTAATAAGAGTCCACTGCTGAAGTCGTCTCGCACGTATTCATCCCTATGTTGTTCCGCATTGACGGCCTGAAAGTCGCAGTCTTTAACGAGCGACTGAAGCTTTTGCAGATACTGTTCCACGGATTGACTTACGTCCTGCTTGCAAGTGGAAACCACGTAACGTGCAAAAACTTCGTTTTTCGCTCGTATGTACAGAGATTCCAGTTTGGCAATGGCAACGTCATATTCCTGGCACTCAGAAATGTGGCGATAAACAGACGGGACATGATAGTTAGCCAGTATCTTCAATTTGTCAGGACAGTGGTCGTTAATTGAATCCAGGAAATTGCTCAAAGTGCGAAGCCAATGGGTCCAAGCGTCGGAGGCATCTGGTGAGTTAGGATCGGCGGCGAAACGTTCCGGTCGAAGGAAGCGTTCCATTGTCGATTTGTCAGATGATTAAATTGTAGTAAATAAGAACTCGGACACAACCTAGCACGGTTGAGCGAGAAGACAAACCGCCCCTAGATTAGGCTTTTATCATCTGACGGAATACGAGTATGGGCTAAAAGCAAAAAGATGCACGTGATTAATACTACGAAAAATAATGAGAGCAACATGGTACAAAAATGCAACATGCCACACCCACACAGCATATTTTCGGCCTATTTAGAGTCCGTTAGTTACGTACTTCGTCGTCTGTATCTTTTAATGAGTTCGTTCGTTTTCCTTATTATCTACGTGTTTTCATTTGTTTCTCGCCTACTTTTAGTAGTTTCATCGTGTGTTTGTTCCTCCTTGATCTTTTCGTTTCACCTTTCGTGTGTGGTATCTGAGTCGTTTCACAGCGTAAACATGCTTACTTTGGCCGTTCCAAGTTTCATGGAACTCAGCCCAGAGGTTTGGTTTGCGATATTCGAGATCGAACTGGAAAATAATCAGTTCGGCCCACACCTACCTCCGTTGGTTGTGACGCTGGTTGAGTATATTCTACTCTACCCATCGAATGAGGCAAAGTATGAAACGATGAAGCAAACGGTTCTAAAAATGTTACAGCCCAGTGCACGAGCTCGACTTGAACAGCTCAGTGGTCTCAAGTTGGGAGATCGCAAGCCGTCAATGTTACTCCGCGAAATTTAGCGCATCGCTGGTTCCTTATTCTTGAGCGAAGAAGGGATAAAGAAACTGTGGGTTGCACGTCTCTTAGAGCCGTTGCCGTTAATGCTGTCCATGTTTAGATACACCCCTGAAAGAACTAACTACCAAAGTAGACGCTGCGTTGGAACGTCTTCCGGAGCAGACTACCAGTAGCTCCGGTGACATATTCCCACCGATGAAAACCGAGTCTCATATTTGCTCCAAGTCGTCAGGCCGATCTGACCCAAAAGACGAGGAAATTGCGCTACTTCATAACAGAATAGCAGCAATGAGGGCTTCGAAGAAGCGTATGCTACTGTCAGATGCAGACCACGTTTTGGCTATCCTTCATTGCAGCTCGTCTGTGTGTGCACCGAGTACGTCTCATTCGACAAAGAAGCGCAGCATTTTCTCTGTACATTTTCAGTCCAACAATACCAAGTCTGTCGAAGGATTATGTTGGTATCATTGCCAATATGGTGGAATAGCTAGACCTTGTCTGGCTCCTTACATTAGGTACGACAGCCACTTTAGACAAAGCGAATAACCCGACAAAGGTATCCGTCAATAACCAAAGAAATCCTCTGTTTGATGTTAAGGATCAACATTATTCCATCACATTCCTCATCTATACGGGAGCGGAAGTCAGCGTCATCCTGCGAACGCGAACGACAAGCACTCAAAGCCTACGTACAACCTGCGTGCGGCCAACGATCCTCCGATAGCTTCATTCGGTCAGCGCATGATGAACCTGGACCTCAATCTCCGCTGAGATTATTTGGTCCTCGTGGTTGCGTCTGCACCCTTCGCAATTATCGGTATCGATTTCCTCCGACATTTTAGGTTGCCTGTTGATGCTGGTCGCTACAGACTTTTAGACGACCCTATTAAACTAGGGGTTGAAGGCGTTCTTACAGACGTCCTGATAATCACTCCGTCGCAACGAGACTGGACCTTAACGTGGTGCGACGGTTTGCGTACCTTCTTGACCCATTGAGCTATTCTGAGTGGTGCCTCCGGGCACCTTGCGATCTACTCCGACCAGGTTGGTCAACGGTGTGAGGTCTGACAAACTCAGTCTCCTGGTCCTGGTTGCGGGTTTGAGGTGGGATGACATCAGTTTCTGTAAAACTAGATCATTGCCACCTCCCGCTCTGCCTTGCGGACAGGCTTTTAAGCCAAAGGCTTTGGATGAGGACCTTAATCTTCCTACTGTCTAGGTCTGGGCGCCCTGGCAGTATCTCAGCCCACATATAACCATGACATCTTCTTCAAACATAAACTTCGTCCTGCATCGGCCGTCGCGCAGATTATCAAGGTCGCCTTATCTGCTGCATACAGCAGGCTACTGCTGGCGTCTCCCTCCTTTCTTTTCCACCTTTTTCTCCTACTCCCATCCCGACCCCCATTACTAACCTTCCTTCTATAATTCCCAGCTTAATTGACAGCAACCGAAGTGCCACTGGAGTAGAATCATCTGCAGTCACCATCCCACCGCACCTATCGGATGTCGATCGGCAAAAGTCCCTTATAAGGCCACGCTGTCCCGTTTTCATGGCGACGTTCAATGTTCGCACTTTAAGACAAATAGGTCAACAGGCTGCACTCGCACGCACCTTGGACACACTGGGTATTGATGTGTGTTGTGTGTCCGAAAGTAGGATCAATGACCCTAATGGGGTTGTTGAATTAACTGCATCCGGCTTATTTTCTCGTTATTGGTTGCACGCATTCAGAGACGCCGATGCAGCACTCACGGGTCAAGCTGGAGTACGAATCATTCTAAGCTCCAAGGCTGAGTCATCGTTGGTTGATTGGATTCCGGTGAACAGCCGTTTATGTGCAGCCCGTTTGACGACGTCAGCTAAGGTTGATTCACGAAGTAGTACACAACGCTGTTTGTTTGGGATTTCCGCTTGTGCTCCCACCGACTGCAGTTCTAATGCAGTCAAGGACACTTTCTATCACGAACTGAACGCGCTACTACGCAGTGCTACTAGTTCAGATATTATAATACTTGCACAAGTAGGGCGTCTGAGCTCCTCAGAAGCTCAGCTGGGTGGTAATTATGGACTTA
Source organism: Dicrocoelium dendriticum (assembly GCA_944474145.2). Taxonomy (NCBI): domain Eukaryota; kingdom Metazoa; phylum Platyhelminthes; class Trematoda; order Plagiorchiida; family Dicrocoeliidae; genus Dicrocoelium; species Dicrocoelium dendriticum. Next base: position 10,963,619 of record OX104065.1, on the reverse strand, counting down.
ACTCCGAACGGACTGAAAACGGTGAACGTCTGCTGCAACTGTGTGCGGAGCACCAGTTGTTTCTAAGTAGCACTGCTTTTAGACACAGTGGGCGCCGAAGTGCCACTTGGCGTCCTCCTGTAGCTGGCCAGCGATGGACTCAGATTGACCACATAGCCATAAGTTACAGGTGGTGTGGTTCCATTCTGATTACCGCTTGTACTGGAGTACCTGCGTCGACTCTGATCATGCCTTGGTACGCTGTCGTTTCTCCACGAACTTTGCCTGGAGGCGCACCAAGCGTCTCCTCCGATTGGCAACGGAGAAATTGTCTCAGCCCTCGGTCAGACAAGCCTATCAAGACGCACTGTATACCGAACTTTCGCTGTCTTGTCCTAATGACACTGAGCTTCAGTGGAATAGGATCTCGGTCGCCATGCACGACGCAGGAGCATCTGCTTGTGGCACTATGCATCGTCACCGCACTAGTCTGTGGATATCCGAGAGTTCCGTGAAACTGTTGGAATCCAGAAGAAATCTCCCAGCTGACTCTGAGCACAATGTGACCAGGCGGGCTATTAGGCTTGAACTGTAACGGAGTCTACATGCTGACAAGGAAGTCTGGTGGACAAGTAGGGCTCAAGAAATGGAGGAGGCAGGAGCAGTAGGTAATTACCGCAAGCTCTTCCAGCTGATCCGCACCACTGGTCCCAGAAAACCAAGCATCAGTGACACAATCAGAGACAGCGCGGGTGCGCTGATACACAATAAGGAGTGCCGTATGGCTCGTTGGGCGGAACACTTTCAAGATCAGTTCAGTTGGCCCCCTGCTCCCGGACCTCTTCCTACTCAGTAGACGCAGGACGAGCCATGGACGGTTAGTTTAGAGCCTCCGTCGGAGACCGAGGTCCGAAACGCGATCACAGCCCTCAAATGTTTTCGTGCGGCTGGCCCGGATATTTTCCCACCACCACTACTTAAGGATGGAGATGAGGTCCTCTGCAAAACACTGACCCTATTCGAACGTGTCTGGAAGGAGGTGTCCCGGCTAATTGGAGCGAATCGATTATAGTGGCAATATACAAGAAGGGCAGTCGCACAGACTGTTCTAGCCATCGAGGCTTAGCTTAACGCCAGTTGTGACAAAATTATTGGCCTCGATTATCGTTCGTCGCCTCACTGTGGAACGGGAATCTCGGATTAGGGAAGAGCAGGCCGGTTTCCGCCCAGGGCGTGGCTGTATAGACCATATATTCATTTTGCGGCAGGTGTTAGAGCAGCGCCACGCATACCGCAGACCGACATAGCTGTGTTCTTCGATTTCAAGAGTGCGTTCGATTCAGTCGACCGATCGATTCTGTTCGAATTACTTGCGCGGAAAGGTGTTCCCGCGAAATGTGTGAACATCCTACGTGCTCTATACTCGAACACTACAGACCGCGTCAGGGTTTACGGTGTCCTATCGGATAGCTTTCCGACCACAAGTGGCGTTCGTCAGGGTTGTCCGATTTCCCCATTTTGTTCAATCTAGTCGTGGATTCTATCATGGAGTGTTCCCTTGCGGAATCTCACGATGTAGGCGTTGAAGTGCTGCCTAGTGAAAGTTTAGTTGATCTAGATTATGCGGACGATATCGTCTTGCTTATCGACGATGTTGCTGCGGCACAACCAACGCTAAATAGGCTGTTTAGAGTGGTCCCATTATTTGGTATGCATTTCGTACCTTCAAAGTGCAGTGTTGCTGCAGGACCACCAGCCACTTGATGACCCCTTGACGCTTGCTAACGAGGAACTCGAGGTAGTTGATCATTTCACTTATTCTAAATAAGACAATAAGAAGACTGGTATTGCGAGATGGTACCATTTCGTGTTATCTGTTCACTCGCAAACTAACAACAGATAGATGAATCACGTGACAGAAAAAATCGAAGATTTGAAACTGGTCACAAGGGAAATATTACGTAGACACAACAATGACAGATTAGCATCCTGATCTTAGGCCATCAGGTTGACCCCAGGTCAACATTTACAGTTATCTATCGTAATGACAACCCCAAAGTGTTGAGGTTTGCCGAAGCCGTGGCACTTAACCGGCATCGCCCTATCCTATGCGTGCAAAAACAATTAACAGTCTCCCTGAAGCTTCCTTGGGGCTCATGATCCTAAGATCAGGATGCTAATCTGTCATTGTTGTGTCTACGTAATTTTTCCCTTGTGACCAGTTTCAAATCTTCGATTTTTTCTGTCACGTGATTCATCTATCTGTTGTTAGTTTGCGAGTGAACAGATAACACGAAATGGTACCATCTCGCAATACCAGTCTTCTTATTGTCTTATTTAGAATGATAAAGGGAACTCAGTGCTTTACATTTCACTTATCTTGGCAGCTGCATCAGCAACGATGGGCGCATAGAAACTGACGTCAGCTCACGCATTGTAGAGGCCAGAGCTGCCTTCTTGAACCTGTGGCATCTTTGGCGACGGAAGGGAGTTTCCCTCCGTCTGAAAGGCCATGTATACAAGGCCACAGTGAGGGTCGTTCTGCTCTCTGATAGTGAGACTTGGCCCCTTCGGTCTGAAGATCTGAGGCGCCTTCAAGTCTTTGATCATCGTTGTTTGCGAAGCATTGCTGGTGCCGGATGGCACCAGCGTGTCCGCAATGATGATGTGCGTAGGCGAGTACTAGGTGGTGATGATCATGCTAGCTCCCTAGAACAACAGATAGCACTGATTAAGTTGCGTTGGCTCGGTCACGTGCTACGCATGCCTGGTCACCGCTTACCTAGGAGGGCCTTGTTCAGTCTACCAGGTGTCGGATGGCGCAAGGCTCGAGGTGGACAGAAGTTGACTTGGCTGCGGGAAATGAAGTCACTGACGACCAAACTGGGTGCCGTTGGTCCGTCTCGCCTTCCGGGTTGGAGTCCACGTGACTCACCTTGTGCTTGGCTCGAGACTTTACAGGACATGGCTCGCAACCGACACCAGTGGCGCGTCTGCTGCCGTCTCCTATTCGGATTGTCTGTTTAAAGTGTGTTTGGTGCTGAGTTATCTGCGGGGTAATGGCAGATTATGACGCGTGGCAGTGAAAGCCGCAAGGAAGCTGTCTCGCCGATGCCGCCTTATCTTTGCACGATAGCCAGCTGTTTGTGACGGTATGTTGTCTTCACAAGGTGTAGGCGCCTTGACTCTAAATGTTTGCTTAGGGCATTAATGTTTTCAGGTAAGCCCTCCCTTCTCTCCTTCTTATTGCTCTTTATTTCATAGGTCATCATGTTTGTATGACAGCGAAGCATCAGTTCAAATGGCTGATGTACTGCTGTTGTTGTTATTGTTGTTGATAATCAATCCCGTTTTCCGAATCGCCGGCGTACCTTCAGATTAAGCGAACCTACTGTCTGAATACCCGCTACTGGTACGACCAGCTGCAGAGTTTCCGCCATTCACAACAGAGGTCGCTCATCACATTGTCACGCGCGGTCGACCAACGATTGCCCGACCAAGACGACTTGCCTCCGACAAATTACCTGTCGCAAGAGGTGAATTCGCTCACATGCTTCAGCTCGGTATCATACCATTCAACAGTCCATGGGCCTCGCCTCTTCACATCATTCCGAAAAAGACCATGGGGGACTGGCGTCCTTGTGGCGATTATCGATCACTAAACAACATAACCACGCCTAATCGCTATCCTATCCCATATATCGTGGACCTCACCGCCAGTCTGGCAGGTAAAAACGTTTTCAGTAAAATCGACTTAGTACGCGCTTACAGCCAAATTCCGGTAGCCGAAGCGGACATCGCTAAAACTGCCGTGACGACTCCATTTGGTTTGTTCGAGTTTCTGCGCATGCCATTTAGTCTAAAGAATGCGGCACTAACTTTTCAGCGCTTCCTCGACCTAGTTTGTCGCGGCCTGAACTTCGTTTATGCCCACCTCCACGACATCTTAATCGTGAGCTCCTCATGCGAGGAGCACTTACGCTACGTTCGAACTCTTTTTGATCGTTTATCACAACACGGAGTGTCGTATCGGTCAGCTTTCTCGGTCACCATATCTACTGCAGGCGTCGTGCCCCTGCAGGTTAAAATTAAGGCCATCATGGACTACCCCGAGCCTCACTCTTTCAAACAACTAAACCGCTTTGACGGTCTTGCCGTTTCATACCTAATTGCGCTTCGTTTATGCAACCCCTCACGGACCTTCTCCTGGGAAGCTTAAGAGCTTCGATTTTCTTGCTGCAGCACGAGCCGCCTTCCAGGCTTTGAAAGAAGCTATTGCCAACATAACTTCAATAGCGCATCACGATCCGACAGTCCCACAGTGCCGACGCTTCTGAAGTGGCAGTTGAGGCGGTCTTACGACAAAAGGTAAGTGACGCTTGGCGACAGACGTCATCTTTTTCCAAACGTCTGCAACCTGCCGAATCTCGTTACAGTACTTTCGGTTGAGAACTATTAGCCATTTATTTATCCATACGTCATTTCTGACATGTTTCAGGAAGCCGCTTCTTTGCCGTCTTCACTGACCACAAACCCCTGACTTACGTGCTTAGCTCGACTATCGACCGATACTCTCCTAGAGAGTCGCGCCACCCAGACTATATTACTCAGTTTACGACCGATATACGACATGTCTCAGGTGTACACAACACTGCCGCCGACGCACTTTCCCGAATTCGAGCGATCTCCGCTGACGTTGGTGCTGCTATCGACTTGGCAGCCATGGCCGCAGCGCAATTCAATGACCCTGAGGTTGTTATACTACGCAGGTCTATCTCACTGGACATACGACCCGTTCCGCTGACATCATCATACGGAACTATACTTTGCGATTTATCTCTGGGTACGTCGCGCCCGGTCGTTTAACGAGAGTTTCGGCAGACCGCGTTCGACACGTTGCACGGCTTGTTTCATCCAGGCGTTCGTGCATCGGTTAGACTCGTAACCACATGGTTCGTTTGGCGCAATGTTAATCGGGACGTCCGTACTTGGGCAGCTGCTTGCCTTCCGTGTCAACGCGCGTAAATGCCTAGGCACGCGAAAAGCTCAGTAGGAACATTTCCCACGCGAGATGCACGCTTTCACCACGTGCACGTCGACCTCGTAGGTCCTCTGCCGCATTCGAAAGGCTCTGTATATCTACTGATCTGTGTCCATTGATACACTAGCTGAACCGAAGTCATTTCCATACCTAACTGCTCTTCGCAAACGGTAGCGAAAGCTTTTCGGGAGCGCTGGGTAGCTCAATACGGCTGTCCCGCCATCGTGACCACCGGTCGAGGGTCACATTTCTCGTCGACTTATGCCACGTTGCTTAGGGATTTAGATTGTCGCCACCTTCAGACGACAGCGTATCATCCGGCCGCTAACGGCATGGTGGAGCGTTTTCACCGCCAGTTGAAGGCAGCGCTGCGTGCGCACGCAGATCCTTCATGGTCTGAAACACTTCCTCTCTTCCTCCTATGCTTAAGAAACACTGTTATAACTGACTTCGACGCAACGCCAGCGCAGCTAATCTACGGTTGCACGCTGCGTTTGCCTGGACAACTGGTGACACCAGTCCCGTCTACTTCCTCCTTTGAATACGCAAGTTACACCGACCGATCGGCTCACCAGATGCATGAGTTACGCCCGCCCTATTTACGATTCAGATGGGACTGGAACGATAGGAAAATCCCTTGAGTGTTTCTTCTTGAGCGGATCGTTGAGCCAGAAAATAATAAGGTGCTACGAGGTCTTGATAGATCTAAATCGAAACACCCGAACACACCCCGGTCAACCAATTACTACCTACGTTCCCTTCACTACAGTCCCCGCTGTGTAGGTCACGTGAAGTAAGGAAGACGTGGAAAGAAAATGGAAGATAAAGAGGAAGGGGTCATTTAAATTAAGGATAAGACCAGAGTGAGGAGGATGACAGAATATGAACTCAAACTTGGAAGATGGATATGGTCAGGAGAAGGGAACGGTTTCGTGTTGCCACCCAAGAGCGTCTAACTGACGCTCGAAACCCTTAACCGTAGGTTCACTGACTGCACTTTCTGGAACCGAATTCCAGCGCTCGATAACTACGCGATAACTGAGTTTCCGCCCTGGTCACATTGTGCTCCTAGTCAGCAGGGAGCTTTCTTTTGGATTCCAACAGGTTCATCCATCTCTCAGTGCTGCATGGACGACTCAAGGTCTGTCTCAGACGTTATGATCGAGCTAGATGAAGTGTTCGGGATCCGCAGTTGGGTCCTACATCAGATATGACAAGTTTACGAAACCAGTAGCACTCTTGTAATCATTCCTTCGTTTCTGGTTCCTGCACATTTTATCTGGCATAACCACTTTCTGCTCCTTTCTGTTGAACTAGCATTGCACTATACTTCAACTCGCGGAACAAAATTGACAAACTGGCATCTCAATGTCCAATCCAGAATTGCGCGACTGGAAGCTAAACTGCATTTCAGCCCTTCCGCTGTTACTCCTATGGATCGGAGACTCGACCACATCGCTTTGGCGCACAGGAGACTGAGTTTCCGACCACCGGTGCCTCCGCGGCATTTCTTGTCCCGTGAAGCTATCAAGCGAACATTGACGATCTCTTCCAATCGGTGTCTGTAACATCTCCTCTGATCCAACAATAAATCATCTGATCTTGCCCGCCTACGCCAAGTTGGTCATGTTCATCAAAATGGTCTAAGCTGCTTGCCCCTACGTGTATTGTTTGCCACTTTTCTGCCTTGTTGGGTGAACCTCGAGGAGGCTAACCAACAATATAGCAAAATCGCATGTAACAGCCTAGTCAGTCTGGTAACCCTCATATTTCTGTATGGGACACTCGAGACAGACCACCTCAGCGGCTGCGATCCTATCTGACGTGGCGCAGTCGCCGAACCAGTTGCACATGTGCATTTTACTGTTGATCCTTCCGTCCAATGATCGCAGCGTATTTTTCGGACTTATTCCATTGCTGTTTTGTGTGTGCGTGTGTACATATTCCCCTGTATCTTCCTTCTTTTTCACTGTTTTTCCACAATTCACTGACCTTGGTTAAATATATAAAAAATACGAGCAATTCAATTGGGGGGATTTTAATTATAATTTTAATATGTCCATCCCAGCAGCTCACAAGCTACATGGCACAACTCCCAGTGCGAAAAGGCACCAGACGCGCGTCTCGCCCTATTAGGGCTCACCAGTTGTGCGTATCATTCGGTCCCCTGCTAATGACCGAACCTAACCACTGTCTTTCATGGCTCAGTGGCTTAAACTTCTGGCTGGTTGGCATCAGCCCCTAGCGCGTATAGATTCCATCCCCGGTAGGGGACCGAAAAATGCGAACCATTGACGATCCCCAATAGGGCGCAATGCACGTCTGGTGCTTTTCCGTATTGGGAGTTGTGCTGTGTAGCTTATGAGCTGTGGGGATGAATACCACAAATTAATGTTAGAAGTGCTTGACTTTCGAGGATCCTCACCTCCACCCTTTGATTCCATTGCCCGATCATCTTGGCAGTTGGATTTAGATTAATTTCCTATTGAGATTTATCACAATCACACCCAGTCAGGCAGTTGTTGCACATCCATAAAAGCACCGGATCGCCGTTTTCTCCTTTCGGAAGTCGTCGGCAGTGCGCACTTCATCTGTCCGCTATAAGGCTAGCACCCGCGACCAAACGGATCCGCATCCGTGGTTGAGCCCATTGAGCCAAGGGAGATGGAGGGCAGCCACCGTGACGAGGTAACGGACTGTGATATGGCGCCTATACTCATCGTCTACTGTCACGCGCGTTTCCAACCTGCAGGGGACAGGGTTGGCCCCACTGAGCAGCGAACTTCCTCTGCTGAGTCGCCATCGTTCGAGCAAATTACAAGCTAGGTTGGATAATTACTGGTTTTTAGGGAGTGGTGCAGAGTTATTTATAAGCATCTTGAGGCCGGTCATGCCAATCGGGTCTACTTCGCTTTGGTACTTGGACCATTTCTAATTAACCTAACTTTCGGCGCTGATTGGGCCACCTTTTTCAAGTACCTGTCTCCCGTCTACTTCTGTGCTTTTGACTTGCTAAAGGTATGTTGGTTTAAAGGAACAGCGATGACGCTCTGGTCTGAAGCACTTAACAGGTTGACTCGTTGCACTCGAGCACGTCGCCTTTCTAGATAGCATGCTTGACGCAAGCTTCCTTGAGGTTTGGAAACCCTGTTGACATGCTGTGATCCGCTCTGTGTATGCAAGAATACTCCGACTTTTAGCCTTTCGATGTTATGTATCAACACTATTTCCGCTTTTGCTTCATTACTCTTTCTCTTCGTTATCTTGACGATGTGAGATTTGACATTATGATTTGTAACACTGTCAAATGCTTACCTTTCCAATTGCCCTTTTCAATTTTGTTTTCCAAAGATTACTGTGCAGATTGTTTTAATTCTTGCAACTGAATTACGCTCATTCGAGTTTCCTTTGTATTATTATTGCTGTTTGTTTCGTACGTTTCTATGGTATACTTGCTCGTTGGGTCATGTTTACAATGTCACCGTCCGAGCGATATTGCTATATGAAAGCGAGTCGTGGTCAGTTCGCATGGATGATATGCGCCGGCTCTCGTCTTTCGAAAATGAGTGCTTGAGGAGGATTGCTCGTGTATGGTGGCAACAGCGTAGCTGCAGCAGTGAAGTCATACGTCATGTCTTAGAGAATGCGAGTAATCCTTTCGACAATCTGCTTTTACTGCGTCAGTTAGGATGGCTTGGTCACGTCCTGTATACGTCAGCTGAGCGTTTGCTTCATTGTGCCTTTTTCTCAGGTGTAGTACTTCACTGAAAGAGACAACGCGGTGGTCAGCCGTCCAACTGGCGACAGCATATGAAATAGTTGACTTCACATCTTGCTGCCGTTGGATCCACACCTCTTCCTTGTTGGAGTGCAAAGGACGTAGAGTGCTGGTGGCTGGAAACAATTCAGAATCTGGCGCGCAGTCGAAACCATTGGGGGATCTGTGTACATACTTGTTTAGATTCGGATCATTAATGCTTAAGGAGAAAGGCATGTGCAAAATAGCAAAAAATCTTCCATTTTCCTTTATTTCGGCACAATACCTGAAGTGTGTTGCTCACCTTCAGCTGGTGTGCCGTAAGTATGATGCGGTGCTTAAACTTGTTTTCTTCCAATGATTTACATGGTTTTCTTTGACTCTATGTCTATCCGATAGATTTGCTAATACTACTACTACTGCTCGGTCCTGTCGTCTTCGGATCCACAGCTCGTGGTTGTTGCCTAACTCGGATCACACTGCACGTCAGGTCATATGACTATTTTCAGATGTATCCAAGGCAGCAAACTATATGAAGGTCTAATCGACTTTTTAACCCTTAATGGATGTGAGTTCTTTCTCATTCAGCCTTCTTGACTACGGATTCATCGAACTTTGTCACTCAGTTCCCGCTAATTACATTTAGCGCTTGAACACTGTTGTCGCTGTTATCTCTGGTTTCAAACCGTTGCTTTCTTCTGTTTTTCAGCGGGCAACCACTGCCACATGAAGCAGTCTAGCGATATACCATGGGTTGAAAAATACCGACCTACCTCTTTATCAGATATCGTAGGCAACGACGCTACCATTTTACGTCTGACTGCTTTTTCCAAAGACGGCAACGTCCCGAACATCATCATCGCGGTAAGTTTTGCCTTCACTTTCCCCCTTGATGTGTTTCGCCCTCCAGGGTCCCCCAGGTTGTGGTAAAACTACCAGCATCCTTTGTCTTGCTCACACACTGTTGGGTGACTCCTACCGAGAGGCGGTTTTAGAATTGAACGCCTCCAACGATCGGGGTATTGATGTTGTGCGTAACAAGATCAAAATGTTTGCCCAGAAGAAAGTAACCCTACCCGTTGGAAGACAGAAAATTATCATACTCGATGAAGCCGATAGGTAAATGTCGGAACTATTGTCCAGTATAAACTGCATCGTGTCAACATCTAATCAATGCCATGTCACTGGCATTGATACATTGTCCTCAATTCTCTTTCTACCGGATTAGGCTACAGATAAGCGCCGTGTTTTATGGCGCTACATCTCTATATGCTTGAATTTCGATGTACCTGTATCTGTGCCATAACGCTGCGTGCTTGGATCTTGTCGAAGACAAATCTGATTGGCATGTTTGATTCGCTTTCAATTATTATCAGAATATTAGACAACGGCATCAGTAGCGCACCGGTAACCGGTTCCGACACTTCTCTGCCACACGACCAGCAACAGTCGCTTACAGGTTGGGGATACTTCGAGGTCGCCCTTACCGGTGACTTGCTTATTACGACCCACACGTCCGAACCACTCGGCCACCAGTGAAGGTATTAAACACAGGTACACATCACTTCGGCCGATTCCCTGCGACACAGTGGGTACCACCTTTTTCGAAACTCGTCTAGCTAATGTCTCATACAGCTGCTTCGAATGCATCCACCAAACCTGGCTTTTTGTAGCGCTCCCGTAGCAATTCATGTCACCGCGTTCCTCCCCATTGTTTTACCGAAAGGAACTGCTTAATGACTTCGTCACCCTCGGCGGCGGCGGCGGCAGTACATCTGCTCTTCATTGACTTCTGTTGTATTCGTGCAACCGACATCGACCTCATGACACTTCGAATGTTACGGACCTTTGTCTGCATCGTTTCTTGCTGTTGCACCTATTCGAAGGAAACCCCATAGTAACCACTCGATAACATTGCATGCGAACATGAAGAAATGAGTCGAAAAAGTCCGTGCGTTAGATAGTAGTAGGGGACTTATCTTTGCAAAGATTCGTTGCAGCTAGACTCAGTCAGATGGCCACCAGTGGCAGAAGTCGCTGACTTGTAAGAGTAATGTCACAGTTTCGGATCCAGCAGGATCCGGCGAGTGCACACTACTGACGAGTTCCAATAGGAAAAAATTGCCATCTAGCGTGTGGTTGGTTATATGATGGCTGTCTGGCTAGGTATAGCTGCGACTAATCTTCTCAAAAACACAAATCCCCCTACTACGCTCTAAGCAGTGCTCGGCTCCACAGCTTACACACTACCTCGATTGATGGCGTCTTGTGCAGGCATTCGTAGCTTTGTGGGCTAGCCCTACCCATGGCACGTTCACAACACTCAAGACAGTGGAGGATGAGCCGCGCTATATCGCGGTTAGAAAGCAATCGTGGCTGTCCACCGCCGTCACCCATTGCCCACTAACATAAGTCGTTGACTCGTAAGAGTTAGGTTATGAGTTCTTATTCTGCAGGTGCGCGTTACTGACAAGTCCAAATAGGACGAAACGGCCGTATGGTGCTCTCCTGGATGCGTGTTGGATATCTGGCTCAGTCTAGCTGTGATGAATCTTCTTAAAAATTTCCGCTTGCTTTATATACAATCCTCTTGATTTGGGTCTTCGGGCATCGGATAGACCTCAATCGCCGCTGGCGGTACTTTGGCATATGGCCTTTCCCTTTTTGTGCTTTAACTTTTCAATCCAACGATAGTGTCTTCTGTCCTCTCGTCTTTTTCGGTGAAACTTTGTTTTTTATATCATCACCGTCTCTTTTTTCTATTTTATCATAGTGGCAGTTGTTTTACCGCACTGAATACATAGTCATCTGATCCTACTGGACAGATTGCCTCCATAATAATTGTAATGCTATACGATAACCACTCCCCTACTTATTCGGCTCTGCTCTTATCTCGCCTAAAATTTGGCGCACGTCAATTTTCTAACAGTCAGCTGTTGATTACATCTCTCCTTCAGCATGACTGAAGGGGCTCAACAGGCTCTTCGTCGCACAATGGAAATCTATTCCCGCACCACTCGGTTCGCACTAGCTTGCAACGATTCTTCCAAGCTCATTGAACCCATCCAATCGCGCTGTGCCGTGTTGCGTTACGCCAAACTCACATCCGCTCAGATTATGGCACGTTTACTGGAAGTATGTCGCACTGAGGGTGTTTCTTACACCGACGAAGGTCTCGAAGCGATCGTTTTTACCGCGGACGGAGACATGAGGCAGGTACGTGAGTTATTTGTCTTCACAAAATCGATTTTCTATTCACATACACACTATCTTTGTTGCGTTTTCCAAACAGAAACCGAATTTGGTTACCACTGATACCAATATGTTTATTTATTTATTTATTTGTCTATTTATTCACGACAGTTTTGTAAATACACATGATCAACAGAAACCGTGTAATTCAAAATGGATTGTGGTTATCCTGAGACTAAATCAGAACACACTACGGAAAATCTATGGTTTATTCAGAGGACGCGATACTTACCAGTTGCTCAACGCATGCACTAGTGAGTTGACTTAGCGGAAACCACCTTGAGTCTTCAGCTGAATGGCCTACTCGCAAGACATCGAGGGGAAGTCAGAAAAGCGCGCTTTTGGAGAACAACTGACCGAGTTTTCATCTCCTACACTAAATAGAGCCCAATATATTTTATCCTCATTGCACAGGTTAGTTAGAGTTAGGAAACAGTCCAGCTATTGTGCCCAAGGGAAAAATAAGACGAAACATCTTATCATGCATTAGGACAGATCGCGTTTGTACGGGGATGCTAATCATGATAGTGACGAACAAAGAAACTCACAACACAAACGCCATTGAGAGCGGCTATTCGCCATGTCAACAAGTGTATTTAACCAAACGTACCCATCATCTTGCGGACCAAAGGCAAGAAGCTGAGTGGCTCCAACCGGTGCCAGCTTCGAAGTGATGGACTACATTCCTCTTGACCAAGCTATCGGTTGGTCTCCTCTCTTCTCTCCCTACCCCTGTGTCTCACAAACGACGCACATCGCGGGAGCCTATGTGCTGGCTGTGTAACTCAGGGCTTAGTCATGCTTTAGCCATCGGAGCCTGGTGCGTGATATAACGATGTTGTACGGTTCACTCGCTCTTCCTGCGCCCACTACGAGACAATGAACACGTTACTTGTTCGCGCAGTGTTTCCACTAGACGTGGACCGAATCCCAAAAACAGTGATAACCGAATGTATCTAGTCTCTTTATGTCGGTCGATGTAAGGTACGTAAGGTTTCACAATCGTATATGAAGGTTGAACGGACGGCTGTATGTTGAACTCTATGCTTCAGAGCGAGAGTGATATCGTCCCGACGTCATGAGTGGCAAAGTTGAGCAGAAACGCCCCGAGCCTTGGCTATCCGGTTTATACCCCCAGGCAATTAGCTTTCTGATCAACTTTTAGTCGATCCCCACCAGGGGTCAGTGCAAGGAGTAGGTCCCTACTAACCTTGAAGAAGGACCGCATTTCGAGGGTACAACGCAAAGCCCTAACTAGCTGACTGGTGGTGCTCATTTGCTCATTGTTGCTTGGGATGTTTGTGGGTGGTTGCAGATGAGGACAATGTCTTCGGTATATTGGGGGCCCAACACACCCCATGATGTCAGCACTCATTCGCCGTACTAAACTGGAGTGAAATAAAGGGTCTTGACTTTAGTCAGTGGCGAGTCGCATCCGTTACGTCGCAGTGTTGTTACCCGGCAGTTTGTGACTTTTATAGGGAGAATGCTTGCTGGGTGAGAACACACCACATTCCGAAACACTCATTCAACCATTTGCTGGATCGGGAGATATCCAACTAATCCAGCTGACACCATGACGTGTTAGTTCGGAAAGCCAACCGTTGATACTGAGAGGAGCCTCGGCATTTCACAATACGATTCATGTCAAATCAGGATAAGCATTGCACAATCGGATGGGTCCGTGGCGCTCTTGCACTCTTTCCCCTCTTCTCTGCATCTCTGCTATTTCATCGCGCGATTTGTGTTCTAGGTCACTCTCAGATTATTATAATCATTGTTATTATTCATACCGGGATTATTTTGACAAGATGTACCAAGACAACTGGGCGCACTGCACCTCTCTTCCCTCATCATAATTGTTCAACTGAACTGATTGTGGTTGTCACTCGAACAACTGTTCGCGCGTCATAACAATGGCACTCGTTGGGTCAACATGCACAAGATGGATCTATGATGCAATGAAGATCGATAAAATCAACTCTAGCTTCTGTTCCTGCGTAGAGGGGAAGCATGTAGGGCTCGTGCTAAAGTACTGTACAATAGGTGAACGGTGTCATTTGGGGTCATGGAAGAGGGGATGTTTGTCAAGATTGCAATCAGGAAAATAGGTTACCATATATAGTGAAACGCTTTATCAGTGGCGTAATTATAAGGAAGTCATAAACATGACAATGATATTGACTTTCATTCATTTGTCTAAAAAAGGTAAACATTTCTTTAGCTCATTCGAAGTAAGATCACAGCTTCAAGTGGCTGATTATATGCTCGATGTCACGTGAATCTGCCGACTTTGTTCGATTCATTCTCCTCTGATGTTATCCCACGATACAACCGGTTCACCTGTCCCTGCGGGCAATGGTACATTCGATGTACGACCAGACACCTAGGAAAGAGAATCAAGCAACACTTTCCGAGATGGTGCAACAATGGCAATGATGGGACAAATGGAAACGAAACAACTAATCACCAACTCAACACAAGTCGCCAAATTAACGAGCGAACCTATTTCCAGATTCTCTATAAAACACCAGCAGCGTACGGCTATGGACTAAAAACTAGATTGCTTACTGCTGCGGAGGCGGAGGTTAACAAGACCCGACATATGCATACCAAAGACAATGGTATAATTGTTGCAACTGCCACGGTTTGCCACCAGAGGCGAATTAATCGAAAAAGTCGGCAGTTCACATGATCAACCACCTGAAACTGGGATCTCACTTGAAATGATCGAATCGATTGTTTACCTTTTTTCGTACAAGCGAATAATATGTAGTCATTTTATGAAGAGCATCAGGGAGAATAATTTGAGTTGGGTATAACTAGTGGTAGTACATAGAGACAGTAAACTAAACTAGAGACATTTGACAACTGAAAGCGTTAAAAGTAATATGAATTTATGAAGTATTTCACGCATATCTGTGGACCAGCGCAAGTTTTCTGGCAAAATGATGTTAAGATGCTTGGTTGCTGATGAGGCGTGTATGATTCGGTCACTCTTGGTCCGAAGAGAAAGATGTTCCCCCTCAGCTACCATTTCATTTGAACTACCCTTACCTGTTCTCCTAATCCTTTCTGATGCATCGAAGATGCCTCAATCGTGGGAGCTGGTTGGTGGCATCCAATTCCGGATTTGCCTGTCCTTGTGACCTCCACGTGGACAGACACAGGACGCCTGCTCCTACAGAGGGATCATGGATAGCTTGCGCTGCATCACCCACAGCTCCATCCACACACCCCATATCCAGTGTGAACCCGAAGGAATAAGACCGGGAGGCATGTGGATGGGAGCCAAGTTTCATCAACGGAGCCGGCACACACTCCTTCACAGGTAAACACAAGCACGTTGTATTTGGGATTCAGTCGCACACCAGCTCGTGGCGGGACCGTTGTCCGCTCCACACTGGATGGAACCACTGTTTAAGCGTAGCACGGCCACGAGGACCGTGCACCCCCGTCCCCTCTCTAGCAATGACCAACTGTCTCCTGGAACCAGTATGGACGAGGTAGTGGATAATAGACTGGTAGGCATTTTGTTAACATGCATATCAAGCGCAGCCACACCGGGGATGTCAAGCAGCACCCAGTCACATGAAATGAAATAGCCAATAAGATAGGTCAAAAACTCCATACGGATGTGCCGCTAAACTTGCAATGGTATAAATGGATTAACAACATAGCCGCGATAAAGTGAAGATGGCAGATAAACAGATCAATAAACACATGCAAAATGGAAAAACAACGAAGTTATACACCATTCGTTTAAGCGATATTTGCAATTTACTAGTTGATTTAGGCAGACATTAAAAGGAGGTAAGAAAATAGGCATTAAGACAAGATAGCCAACCCACTACCTGAAATAAAGTGGCTCAGCACGCAAGCACGCGGTTAGTAGATCGAATGCAGCGTACCTACGAACGAACCGCCTTCGATTCCCATGACCTGCGATCAACATTTGAACGTGATAGGCTCACTTTGATCATGTCCTGGTAATGTAACTTCGGTTTTTCCACGTGCCGCTTTTCTGCGCTCAGTTGCCCATATAACAGTTGCTTCGGTATCCGCGTCGAATCCATACGCCACACATGACCGAGCCACCTCCAGTGTCTCAGCAAAAGTATGCAGTCCACTCCATACATTCCACTTCAGTGCAACACCTGTATCCACAACTCTGTCGCACCAACCAATGTCCAGAATCCGTCGCAAACTCTGTTGATGGAACTGCTTGAGATATCGCACATCCCGCCGGTACACCGTCCACGCTTCGCTGCCGTATAAACGAACGGACAGCACCATCAATTTCGTGCCAGTGGTAAGCTGATGGTTGTTCCACACTCGGTAATCTAGCTTCCCGAATGCCGCAGCTGCCTACGGCACGCTGATACGTAGTTCACTGTGTAGTTGCTGGTCAGTCGACACCACACTCCCAAGGTAGCAGAAGCGGGAGGTGGTTTCCAATACTTCGTCACCAATGCTGATTCGCGGCACCATTGTAGATTGTACCTCCGGTGAAGGCTGAAAGAGACAGACAGTTTTGCTTGTGTTGATGGTGAGCCCGAATTTGGCCGCTGTCGAAGCCAGAGCAGTAGTCATATGCTGTAACTCATCCGCGCTATGTGAAAACAATGCACAGTCGTCAGCAAACAGCAACATACGGAAAGTTATCTCACAGACTAGAGTTCTCGCACCGAAACGACCGATGTTCAGCAACGCACCATCAATACGGTGCTCCACACGAACACCGTACGCACAAGCAGTATCAAAAGCACATCATTGCATGAAGATAGATATTAAACAGGGCAGGAGCTAAGACACAGCCTTTCTTCACACAAGAGACAACTGCAAAGTCATCTGACGTCTCTCCACGCAACTGCACCCTGTGCAGAGGTACAAATAACTTTACAAATTTACTAGGACAACCAAACTTGCCCAACACCAGCCACAATGCCTCGCGGTTCACCGTATCAAATGCCTTGGTGAAATCAACAAAAAGCGAGTACAATGGCTGGTGTCGTTCTCTGCACTTCTCTTGCAACTGACGAGCCGCAAACACCATATCTATAGTGCTGCGACCCGAACGGAATCCACACTGTTCCTCCGCCACGTTAGGTTCCACAACCTGACTGACGAGGCGGTTGAGCAGGATTCGGGCAGTCACCTTGCCCACACAACAGCAAGTTCATGGCACGATAGTTCGTGCAACATTGCTTGCTACCTTTGCCCTTGTACAGTGGTAGCACAAGGGCATCCTTCAGCTCAGGAGGCACCTCCTCCTCAATCCACACGTGTTGCACCAAGTGGTGCAGCGCAGTCAACAACGCGGGTCCACCGTGTTTCAATACTTCAAGCGGGATCCCGTCGGCTCCGGCACACTTGCCGTTTCGCAGCTGAGCAGCGTGTGCATAACATTCAAGTCTTAGAGCTTCTGGGAGCGAGCGACCACTCGTTGATCATAGGCAGCTTGGAACTACCGCTGCCGTATTCTCCCTCACTAAAGTCAGCCTTCAACTATTGGAAGGCGGACTTTGATAGCTTCATTCGAGCAGCGAGCCAGATAGACTAGTCGTTACCACAGGATTCATCTGTTGAAACCTGTTGGACTATCGTGAAAGATGGAGTGAAATTGTTGTGCGCCCGATTTATACCCCTCAAATTTCGGAAAGTTGGGCCAGTCAAACCACATTGGTTTGACAAAGAGTACAACAAACTGGCCCGACAGCGACGCAGACTGTGGAACAAATTCCTGTTATCTGACTCTGATGAGGACTACAATGCGTACAAGGTACAGCGAAATCGCTGCAACAGCGCGAAAACAAGAAAACGCAGAAGCTTCGAAGAGGAGCTTGCAACCGCCGCAAAAACTGCTCCCAAGAAGAGCTTCGCTTACGTGAAGCGGCGCGTCAGGCCTGTAGCCAATGTCCCAGTGTTAGAAGGCTCAGGACAGCCCCTAACCTCCAGTACAGATCGTGCGTCTGCATTGGCGGCGCACTTCGCCTCCGTGTTTGCAAGTGACTAGATGTCTGTAACGAGTTCGACGAGTACCGCTCCAGCCGAACTTAACAGCCTGGACTGCAATATTGAGGATGTACGCAAGTTTCTAGCAAATCTTGACGGGACGAAGCCTGCTGGGCCAGATGGTATGCACCCACTGATCCTCAAGTCCCTATCGGCCATCATCGCGCCTTCTGTAACTGAACTGTTTAACAGGTCACTATCCACTGGACTGTTACCGGACGACTGGAAATGCTCAGTCGTAAAGCCCATACCGAAAGATGGTAACCCAAGCAAATTGGATGACTACCGGCCGATCTGCCTGACTGCTGTTTTAGCAAAGACGCTGGGAAGATCGTGAAGAGGAGCTTTCTGCAGCTTCTCGAGTCGAAAACTGTTGACCTCCGCACAGCATGGTTTCATGAAAGGTCGCTCGTGCATCACCAACCTGCTGTTGACTAGTCACGAATGGTTACAAGCGCTGAACCAAGGGCAATCGGTCGACGTCATTTACATTGACTTCAGTAAGGCTTTTGACAAGGTTAACCATGCAGTGCTCCTTGACAGGCTAAGGATGTGCGGTGTTGGTGGTTCGTTGCACAAATGTATCAGAAATTTCCTTATTAATCGAAAGTGGAGGGTCCAGGTGGACAACCATCTAACTGACTGGTATCCATCGAGCAGTGGCGTGCCCCAAGGCACTGTACTGGGGCCGATATTGTTTCTGATCCATGTAAACGATGTGCCTCAGCTACTCCAATCACCTTGTGCGTTGTTCGCAGATGACTTGAAAGTGTGGAGAGTAATCCGCACACTCAATGATTGCGATTTACTTCAGCAGGATCTCGACCGCCTCTCGACATGGTCTGCAGAGGTTAACCTTCCGATCAACCCTGCCAAGTCGCAATTTATGAGGTTGGGTAAGTGTGAGCACAGCCGAACCAACACAGTGGCTGGTCAACCGTTGCATCCCGCGCCTTTCGTGCGCGACCTCGGTGTGCTCTCACGCTGCGAGCTAAAGTCCATTGACAACACGAATAAACTGTACCAAAACAGCCTTCGGCTGCTTTGGGCCCTCAGGCACAGCTTCAGCACTTGGTCCGAAGAGATTGCTACTCCCCTCTTCATCTCGATAATACTCGAGATAATACTCGATAATACCAATGCTAGAGTACGGCTCTCCCGCATATTGTCCCATCACGCTGAGCGAGGTAGAAAAGCTTGAACTGGTGCAGCATGTAGCTACCAGGCTGATTCCCAACTTACGAGGTATGCCATACGAAGACCGATGGAAGAAACTAAGACTGTACACCCTAGCTTATCGTCGACTGAGAGTTGACCTCATCATGACGCACCGGATATTACATCTGAGTGATTACCCCATCTTGAGACAATTGCTTCATCTGCGCACACCAAGCTGCACGCGAGGACACCGGTATAAACTTATCGTACCGAAGTTGAAGCGGGTCGCTCACCAACTCTGTTTCAAACGCAAAGTGGTGAATGTCTGGAACGACCTGCCGCAGCACACAGTAGAGGCGAACACAGTGTCCGAATTTAAGAAGCTCCTAGACAAACACTTTGCAGAGGCAAAATATATAGAGCGGAACGATAAATAAGGAGTATCTGTCTAAGGGCGACGAACGATGCAGTTATACAGAGAAAGCTCTACTCGCTGCTTCGAATCAGTATTCAGTATTCTCATCTAGTGTCGGCATCTCCGCCAGACTCGCTTTCACATCGTGCTGCTTCAGGCCGTTCAAAAAAGGCCAGTCGATCTCTGAACGGTTGTTCAAGAGACAGTCAAATTGTTTTTGCCAGATCTGCATTATGTCTGCAGTCTGTGTGCAGGTAGCGCCTGAGCTACCATCGATTAGCGTCCTCAGTGGCTCCAACCTCGGCCCACACACCGCCTTCAAGGAGTCGAAGAATTCCTTGTGTTGACGGCGTACGGTGTAGTTTTCCATCTGCTTCGCCTTATCCGTACACCATGCATTTTAATGCGACGGAGCTCTTGGGTCAGTTGTCGTCGAATTCTGCCAAACTTTCTCTTCTTCCCTAAGTCACTGGGGTCTGCCACATGTGCAGCAAATTCTGCATTCTTCTCAGACACCAGTGCGCCAATCGTCGCATTGTTTTCATCAAACCAATAGGGCGGCTTACAGTTTGCGCGCCCGATGTTCTCCTAGGCAGCAGATGTCACCTGATCGGGAATGTGGTGCCACAGGTCGCGCACTGTGGCTATGCATTCCACATTACGCAGGCGTGCAGCCATCGCCTCCAGCTCAATACGTTTCTCTAGACTTCCTATGGAACGAACGTTGTATTTCCGCCGTTTTACGGCAGGAGTGCAGTACATAGCTTTATGAAAATAGAGGTACAGTCTGGTCCGCACCAACTTATGAGCAGTGCCACACTCAGCTCCACGCAGTACACGTGTCATGCGCACTTAACGCATGTCACACTGACGTACGATGACATAGTCGAGCAGGTAAGCGTGACCACTCCGTTGGTGTGTCCAAGTCAATGCAAACCGAGTGTTCGTGATCGTCAGGCTGTAAGTGCCACACAATGCGAGCATCCTGTCACCGTTCGCTTTTGCTGAACCAATGCCATGCGCACCGATAACATCTGTCCACGCTGATGCATCACGCGCGACGCGCGCGTTGAAATCACCCAGCAGAAATAGTCGGTCGCTTCTCAGCACAGACCGTATCACGGAGGATAGCTCAGTGTAGAACTGATCACGCTTGTCATCAGGATAACGCATGGTCGGATCGTACGTGCTTATAAAAGTGGCAAACTTATCTCTTCCGAGTTGTAGACGAGCGGTCATCATTCTCGCGCTGATGCTAGTTGGTTCGCCCACGAGCTGGCCATGGAGGCGATCGGATATTGCAAATCCGACCCAATGTTCACGTGGTGCTGAGGTGACGTTTCCGGCCCCGTAGAACGTATAGCTAGCACCGGCTTCTTGCAACTAGCCTTCCTCGGCAAGCCGGCTCTCACTGAGCGCCGTGATATCGATGTTGTAACGCGTCAGTTCCATCGCGACCAGTGCAATGCATCGCTCGGGGCGTTCACCCGAGTTCCGGTCCAGTAGTGTGCGCACGTTCCAGCACCCGATGCTGAGTGCTTTGCGCGCAGGCATACGATTGCACTGGTGCGCAATCACACGCGAGTTGGTGGTTGTGCTTCGGAGTTTTGCTTGAGGGACTCCACCCGGAGCCTTTGGCTCAATAGCCTGACCCACAAGGCAGTGAGTGGTTTGGAGGTTTGCTTGAGGGACTCCGCCCGGAGCCTTTGGTTCAATAGCCTGACTCACAAGGCAGTGGGGAGCAGATCCAGTTCGGGAATGTGTTTGCAGAGATAAATTGGGATCTGCTTGAGGTCCATCACACGCAGTCTTTGAGGCACAGGAGCGATTCATATATGTTTTGCGACCGTAATAAGATACGCACCTGCGACCATGGCCAGACGCAAGTGGGTTTTGGCGGGTTTCCACCAATTTGACATGGGGCTGCATGGCTTGGGACGGGCCGTAGCAAACTATTAAGCACCCGGAGGTGCCCTGCCACCGTCAGAGACACTGCGTGGCACTCGTGCTCTGCCCCAATCGAGCTGTGGACTTATAACCCGTGGGCCTGTTATCCATGTCTAGGTTTTACGGGAAGAAAGCCATCGACCACTTCCCAACCTCCGAAGAGGATGGGATTTGGAATGATACTAGCAAGGCGCCCACAACTGACAGGAGAACGACTCGGGTCCTCTACCAAAGCCTTCTATTAGATCTACACACGAAAGGCAGCGGGTCTAGCACATGGTCAGTCAACTGACTCATGCGGACTGGTGTCCTGGGAGCCACACACCCAAGTAAACACTGTCAGCATATGGATTTGGTGCTGTTCTCCGAGCTGAGTGATTATTGTGCAGACGTTCCGTTGCCTGACTAGACGACATTATCAGTGCGGCTTCAGGTGCCTGGTTCGCAGTGCCTCGTAAGCGACTTCAATGTCCAAGTGTTTATTGATCGAGTTCTGCTTTAAATGCCAGGCTTCAATGAACTCACGTGCTTGCCGGCTTTTAGCGATTTCGAGGGTACTTCGTGCTCTAGATCGAACTGATGGTTCTCGACATCCATATGCACTGACATCAGGGAGTTCAGATCGTGGCGACGAATGACTAGGCTGTGTTCTTGTAGCCTTGTGCCAAGCTTTCTTCCAATCTGTCCCACGTAGTATTTGTCGCAGTTCCTGCAGCAGATCTTAAAAATCACACCAGTTTCTTCCTCTTTGCTAAGTTTATCTTCTACTTTGAAGAGCTTACTGTGAATTGTTTCCGTTGGCCGGTGTTTATTGATCGAGTTCTGCTTTGAATGCCAGGCTTCAATGAACTCACGTGCTTGCCGGCTTTTAGCGATTTCGAGGATACTTCGTGCTCTAGATCGAATTGATGGTTTTCGACATCCATATGCACTGACATCAGGGAGTTCTGATCGTGGCGACGAATGGCTAGGCTGTGTTCGTGTAGCCTTGTGCCAAGCTTTCTTCCAGTCTGTCTCACGTAGTATTTGTCGCAGTTCCTGCAGCAGATCTTATAAATCACACCAGTTTCTTCCTCTTTGCTAAGTTTATCTTTCACTTTGAAGAGCTTACTGCGAATTGTTTCCGTTGGCCGGTGTACAACTTTGGCTCCAAAAGGCAATAAAAGCCTCGCTGCCATTGTAGAGATTCCATTGATATAGAACAGAGTTACTCTCTTTTCAGCTGTTGCATTTGTCGAGGTGTGTTGAGCAGCCTTTTGTGGTGCGAGGCAGCATAGAATGAAGCCTTTTGGGTACGAGTTCCGCTTGAGCAGACTGAAGATATGGTCTTCCTCCTCCCGTCTCAGCTGCGGTGTGCTAAAATGTGTTTGCGCTCGCTTGAAAATGGTTCGCACGCAGCTGCGTTTGTGACCTGCCGGATGATTGCTGCCGTATTTGAGGATCCGGTCCGTATGCGCAGATTTTCGGTAGACTGTTGTTTCCGATAGTCCAGCACCAGTCCGTCATATGAGAACGTCTAAGAATGGTAACTGCTTGTTGTTCTCCTCCTCCTTGGTGAGTTGAATGCCATCAACACACTGTTGATTAGTTCGTGTGTTTCCTCCAATGAATGTGGATGATGTAGAAATTATTGGGACATTGAGAAGTTGGAAGGGGAAAGCGTCATTTCTCGTAGGTCACTACAGTGAAGGGTGCGTGCCGTTTGCAACATAGGCACCACTCACTGTGAACGCATTTTTGGCGGACGCCACTCTGAAACCGCAGATTGGGCGACACTAATCTGTCACGACTCCCAAGATCAATTCTAATGCATTTTCTATCCAATGAAGATGAAATGTGTGTGGTTAGCTACGGCGTCCTGTTTAAAGTTACGCAATCAGTAGGTGAACTGTTCGTCGCCCCCATCATGTGTGCTTGTGAAAATCCGAGGGACAGTCGTCTTCTGTAGACTTTCATCAACGCAAGTGTGTATACCACTGTTTCGTACTTCTTATGTTCCTTTTTGACTGGCGTCGTCCTCACCATCCCCTAGATCTCAGGGATGGTGCAATTTGTTGTTTGCTTATCTCACCATTTCTCAGTTAATCTCGTCCATTGCTGTGATGCCCCATCGTCCCGTTTTCCCATCATGCTCATAAACTCAACATATCAATTACCGATGCTCTCTTTTGTATCGCACTTACACCTGCAACGCTCCATCTTCATAGTCCAGCGATCCAACCGACGGTGAGTGATGACAGTCTACGTGCCATCTTTTCGCATCTGATTGCATTCTGCAATTACAGCACTTATCACATCAAATATCGTCGCGGTCAATGACCTGTGTGCAATTTTTGCGTAATTCTTGCGATAGCTCACAATTGTGTGCGCGGTAACCAAATCCGATTTTCTCACTTCTGAACTTGCTTTTCTAACCCCATTGACAGTATTTCACAGAATCTACGTACATTAAATAACCTAAAGCATAGTTGGAGTTTAGTTTCGGAAATAAATCATTTGCACAGCAAAACTTTCTTCCAATAAATCCACGGAAGCCTTCAATCTTTTTTCTTCCGTGATAAAAGCGCAGTATCCTAATACCTCATTTGTTCTATTTCATTATACAGGCTTTAAACAACCTGCAATCAACGCATCAAGGTTTCGAAATGGTCACCAGTGAAAACGTCTTCAAGGTATCGCATCGTCCCACCACCTATTTCACTGCTCGCTCTACCCACCAATGCTGCATGCAACATATTATTTTACCCACTACTCGTCTTTTATCAGTAATATCATTTTTATCCAACGCTTATCTCGAAACGATTTCTTTCGTCCTCGGCCCTTCAGGTTTGCGATGAGCCCCATCCACTGTTGGTTAAACAGATGTTAGATGATTGTCTGAAAGGCGATTTGTCTGCATCCCACAAGATCATGCGACACCTCTGGACACTGGGTTATTCTGCCGAGGACATCATCACCATCGTTTTTCGCGTCCTCAAAAACCATCCAATGGAAGAGTACATCAAGTTGGAGTACCTCAAGGTGAGTATTTTATTTCATTCTCGATATCTTTGTGCACTTTATATCACTCTAAGCCTGGTTTTGACTTTTCAATACGCTCCATTCAGTTGTACGGCACTGCACACTTTTCTAACTGTCAGGATTAGGCTTGCACAAACATATTATCTGAGCTCGCTAGCTGTTTGGCAAGCTTGATGTTACTTTTGGGCCCATGAGTAGTGTTGGGCGCTTTGTATAGCTGTGCGCTGAACATTGGCTGTTTCTTAGCCGTACTGCCTGCAGGCGCATTGTACGTCGGTGGGCCACTGCGTCCTCCGGTAGCTGACCAGCTTGTCACCGCTTGATCTTCCTAACATTTGCTTCGATTCTGCTCGTGCTCTGATACGCTATCGGTTTTGCTGGAAGGATCGGCAGACGATTTCCTAGATTACGGACTTGTCGGGGTATCCTGCGTGCTAAACTTTTACATGATAGATCTATTGACATCGATTGGTTGCGAAATAGGATTCCTGCTGCCTTGCGTTACAAAGGAGGTCCTGAGTACAACATTATCATCCCTCAGCAACCTGAACACTACATCTTTTGAAATACAAATAGACCTACTGAAATTCTGAAGCATATTCTTCATTGACGGCGATTGCGATAACGTTAGGAGGCTGAAACGGAATCTGTGAGTCAACCAGGAAGCTTGACCGACCAGGAGCATGCAGGTACAACAATTATCGTCTGAGGATCAATACAGCTTATGCGTGCCATTTGTCGCTGTTTGAAACTAGCATCATTACCGCCTAGTGCCCGACTACGCACCATTTCTTTGCGGACACAACGATGCCGATTGTCAAGGGCAATAACTTGAAATCACTTGCTCTCTTCACTACCACTGCGGCGGCGGAGGATGACTCCCAGCGTTCCTATGTACACAATCCGTATGACCAGAGAAATTCATCTCTTGGTGAGAAACACACCTCGGCTAATGTGTCGCAATACAGGCTCCGATGGCTGGGCCACGTGTTGCGCATGCCAGCCCACCGACTCCCTCGACGTGCGTGTGGGTGGAACAAGAGGAGAGGTGGCCAAGCGATGACTTGGTCCAGAGGAATGAAGACCCTCACTTCGGAGCTGGCCTCAGTTGGAGCTTCACGGCTCCCTGGTTGGGGTCCAAAAGACGGTGAACACGTTTGGCTGGATACACTTGCTGATATGGCAAGGAGCCGACCTCAGTGGCGTTCCTGCTGTGAGTTTCTTTGTCCCTCCCCATCCCTTTAGCCTCCCCCTCCATCTACGATCTTATTTCGTAGGGTAAAACGTAATTAAATTTTTGTTTTTGCCTAGTAGCCGGCTAGTAGCTTACCGGAACGATGCGTATCCGTTGCTGGTAGCTCAGCTGGCATTCAACTGTCGTATTTATTTTTCCTTTATGTATTGTATGTTTGTATGTATTTCCTTTATGTATTGCGGTACAATAGCGGAGGTGTTTTACCATCTCTAGCTGACATGTATGGATGATGATGATGATGATGATGATGATGATGATGATGATGATGATGATGATGATGATGATGATGATGATGATGATGATGATGATGATGATGATGATGATGATGATGATGATGATGATGATGATGATGATGATGATGATGATGATGATGATGATGATGATGATGATGATGATGATGATGATGATGATGATGATGATGATGATGATGATGATGATGATGATGATGATGATGATGATGATGATGATGATGATGATGATGATGATGATGATGATGATATGATGATGATGATGATGATGATGATGATGATGATGATGATGATGATGATGATGATGATGATGATGATGATGATGATGATGATGATGATGATGATGATGATGATGATGATGATGATGATGATGATGATGATGATGATGATGATGATGATGATGATGATGATGATGATGATGATGATGATGATGATGATGATGATGATGATGATGATGATGATGATGATGATGATGATGATGATGATGATGATGATGATGATGATGATGATGATGATGATGATGATGATGATGATGATGATGATGATGATGATGATGCTGATGCTGATGCTGATGCTGATGCTGATGCTGATGCTGATGCTGATGCTGATGCTGATGCTGATGCTGATGCTGATGCTGATGCTGATGCTGATGCTGATGCTGATGCTGATGCTGATGCTGATGCTGATGCTGATGCTGATGCTGATGCTGATGCTGATGCTGATGCTGATGCTGATGATGATGATGATGATGATGATGATGATGATGAGAAGGAGGATGGTGATAATACAAAGTACATAAGGGACTAAAAATTACACCGCAGAAATATAACGTCAAATATTATATTATGCGTTTTGCTTGGGATCGGGATTGGAGGGGGTGGACAAAAAAACTCAAAAACCAACGCCATTGGGGCCGGCTCCTACCCATATCAGCGAGTGTGTCCAACCCAACGTGTTCATCGTCCTTAGGACCCCAGCCAGGCAATCGGGATGCACCAACCGACGCCAACTTCGAAGTGAGCGTTTTCATTTCTCTCGACCAAGTCATCGTTTGGCCTCTCCTCCTCTTCCAACCGCACCCCCGGCGCGCAAACAATGCACGTCGCGTAAATCGGTGTGCTGGCATACGCAACACGTGGCCCAACCATTGGAGCCTAGTGCGTGATATACTAGTGCGGAGCGGTGCACTCGCTCTTCCTGCACCAAATATGCGATGCCGAACACGCTCATTGCTCATGCAGTGCTCCCACCAGACTTGAGCTAAGCTGCGAAGGCAGCGATGATCGAATGTGACGAGCCTCTTTATGGCTGTCGACCTCATGGGCCAGGTTTCAAAACGATATAGGAGAGTTGAACGGACAGCTGTATTATAAACTCTACCCTTCAGGGCGAGACTAATGTCGCGTCTGCGCCACAAGTGGCGGAGATGGGCAAAAGCACCTCGAGCTTTTGCTATACGGTTCGTAACCTCGTCTTCGATCCCATGGGCGCTAATATAGCTGCCCAGGTACTTGAATTCCTGAACGACTTCAAGCTTATCCCCATCAAGCTTTAGTTTGGGGGTGCGTCCATGCCAATCTTGGAGAAGTACTTTGCATTTCGATGGAGCAAAGCATAGCCCAAAACGATGGACAGCCCGTGCTAATCGGTCAAATGTTGCTAGGCATGTTTGCGAGCTGTCACAGATTTAGACAATATCGTCCACATACTGCAAGTCAAGAAGCCTCTCCACACCTTCTAGGTCGTGTCCAGGGAATGTTATTTGCATGATTTCGTCAACTGCGAAGTTAACTTGGATACGTGACAGCGGGCAAGCTTGTCTCACATCGCTGGTGATACTGAAGGATGGCAACAGCTTGCCATAAACCCTCACTCTGCTCGAACTATGCGCGTACAACGCTTTGATAATTACGCATTTATCGAGCACACCTTTCCTCAGCAGTCATTCCTAATCGATCGACTGAGTCGGATGCACCTTTTATGTCAAGAGACACGCCAACGGTGGGTCGCCAATAAACATGGCCATGCTCCAAAAATTGACGAAAGGGGAAGATGTGGTCGATGCAGCCCCGACCTCGACGAAACCCGGCTTGCACTTCACGGATCTGGCTTTCACGAGTGCCACTCAGTCTGTGGAGAGCGACAGAGGCAACCAATGTAGAGGCAATTGAGATCAGATTGATCTCTCAGTAGTTGCCGCATTCCAAACGGGAACTTTCCTTCAAAAATCGGAACCATTACGGAGCGGCTCCAGTTTGTCGGGACAGTCTCTTGCTCCCAAATTTTCACTAGCAACTCGTGTAAATCATCTATTAGAGCAGGTCCCCCGAATTTGAAGAGGGCTGGGGGAACCCTGTCTGTCCCTGCATCCTTGCGCAATTTCAACAGCCTGCTCTCACATTCGACCTTTGCGCGTGAAGGCGGATCTAAGGAGACGGCCCGGGAGAAGAGCGCTCAATGCCCGAAAAAGAAAGCGATAATTCTGGTGGGTTAAATTGCCTTGCAAAGTGTTCGGCCCAACGCTCCAAGCGTTTTGACAAGCTATGGATCAGCTGTCCACTCTCGTCGCGTATGGTTTCACTAACACCAGGTCTCCTGGTGCCTGTTTCCCGTATCAGACGGGCTAACTTACGATGATTATCAACGATAGCAGCTGTTTCCATCTCCGAGACATGATGAGACCACCAGGCTTCGCGATATTTCTTCAGGCTAACACGTAGTCTTGAGCTGAGATTTTTTCGGGCCTCATTGTATTCGCTTCCAGCCGGAATACGTCTACAAGCATCCATAAGTTCCACAGACTGTGTAGAGACCCAATTTTCAGTTTGGCAATTTGATTTGACACGTGAAGACATGCCTGCTGTTAGTAACGTGTGACGAATATGCGACCAGTGAGCTTCAACAGTGTTCAGTGGGCGCTTACTCAGCCCAGATGTCAGTGCACTTTGATACACATTCAGAACACCTGGCTTCGCCAGCTGGCTGGTGTCAATCCGTTCACATCGACGTCCCAGACCTTCACCGAAACGCACCCGGAGGTCAGCGCAAACAAGTGCGTGGTCAGAGTCCACGCTCGTGCTCCAAATCGAGCGACAGTTTTGCTCACTGCATCTCCAGCCATAACTGATCGCGATATGATCGATTTGCGTCCATGGCTGGTGCGAAGCTGGTGGGCGGCAAGTCACGCTTCTGCGGGGGCTGTGTCTAGAGTTTGTGCTCGCGAGAAAGAGACGCGCGTCTTCACACAGCTGTAGTAGTCGCTCACCGTTATCATTACGGGAGCCTGCACCATGTTTGCCGCCCAGATGAAGCTCATCAGACGACAATTTTTTGACTTGGTCTCTTAGATCGCAAGCCAACACCATAGTATCCGTGCTTCGTCTCTAACTAAAAAGATCGTGAAGTTGCCGATAGAAATTATCTTTCACCGAATCAGTGCTACAGTTTGTAGGGGCGTAGGCCGCAATGACAAACTGGCATCGGTCGTTCCTGCGCGACTTCGTAGCATGGAACGAACGAGCTAATCAAACGGCGCACATCTCACTATTGACTGGGATCCAGTCTATCAGGGCAGCTTCAGCCCGAGGACTCAAAACGATACCGACGCCAGCTTGACCGACATTTGAGGTTGCATTATCTCCAGACAGGCGCAGTGAGAATGTTCCGCCAGTGTCGCATGTGAGGGATCGCAGGGTAAGCACGGAGCTCGAATCTTGCTAGCGGGTTTCCGGTAAACATATTGATCGATAAGGTCTCTAGTATGCAGGCAAGTGCTGTCTGTTGGCCAATCTGTAGCAAAGTGCGCACGTAGAGGCATGCTAGTTTTAATGAGGATCAGGGGCTCCAAAGGAAAACAGATGAACTGACGTTGTCTGCTTGGTTGAACATGGACCTGTCGACTGGATTGTAACGATGCCCTGCGACTCTGTGAGTTGAAACTAGAAGACAAGCGACTATTGAAGCAAGGTGGGGGAGAGCCATGAATTGGGGGATTGAAAATGGGGGGATAAAAGTAAAGTCGGAGCGGGACGATAAAGATGATTAAGCGTAAGCGGGGGAATTAGAAGGCGGGAAGGCCTGAACGGTGGCATCCAAACCGCTTATCCACTCTGCTCGATGCAGCAGATAGGGCGTCGTTGATTATCCTCTGGGACGGTCAGAGCATCAAGAAATTGTTAGAGAAAAGGTTCATTGTATTGCGTGGGCAGAATACTGTCAGGTTGCCCAGGCCTAGGCAGGGGAACGATTAGGGTTCTCAACCAAAGCCTTTGGTTCAAAAGCCTTACCGCAAGGCAACGGGGTTTTGGCACTGGACTACAGGGAGCCCGTTATATTGAGTAAAGAGCGACCCTCACTCCATCCCCCAACCTGGAGGGCCAGGGTACTGAGTTTGTCTGGCCTCCAACCATTGACTTAATCTGGTATGAGTGGCTCTGAAGGTGCAAAAATGCACCACACAACATAGCTCAATGGATCGCTGAGGCACAGAAACTATCACACCACGTTAAGGTCCAGTCTCATTGCAAGGAGATTTTTGATTAAAATTTACCGGTTATCCAAGCTGCTCACACGCCAGATTAGTCTAACACAAATCCAGAAGAAGCACTGGACGATTGTTTCGCCCCATTGGGGCTCTTCAGTGGTACGAATCCTGTCGTTCCCATGCTGAGAATCGAACCCATGACTGCTGACAGCTCACGCCAACTAGCCAGCAGCTTATACCACTGACCAGTGGGGGACGGAGGTGGACCGTCGAAACTTTCGAGCCAACCGGGATATATCGCAACCTATCCTCCACTGCTATACGAGTTCCTACCACTGCAGAAGACAATGGTTAGCCTCCGAGGCTACGACTTCCAGTACACGTTAGCCATGTCCGCACAGCCTTTGAAGACTGCATGGCTGAATGCTTAGATGACCGATGCGTAGGAGGATTTTTGATTGTTCGCGCTGTCGTTGCTTGTTCATCTATCAATATAGTTGAATTAATCTAATATCCCCTATTGTTCACAATTATGAGTCAGTGCACAACGAAGCGATTGGTGCTCTTGTAATAGCATTCCCTACTTAAAAATGCGGATTGCCTATCAGCGGATGGGACCACTCTGAAGAGTCGATCTCACAACTATCCGGACGCAGTCTGATCGACACTTATGCTCAAAGTCAGGTCACTTCCTAGCAGTGTACTGTGGATGTTTCTCGTCTACACCGGCGTTGGTCACAGTAAGACGTAGTGCGCCATGCTCCTTACCAATCCATACACATCACTTCGGTGATGCGATCTTTACTGATATACCTTGCTCCAAAGAACATAGAAGTTCCCCGTAACTCACATCATTTAAATGAGAAAACGAAATAGACCAGTAGTATTCAGTGTATGCCTTCAGTTCGTGTCTATACCGTTTCTCATATACTTACATCCATAGCGCTTTCAAATTCCCACTTGAAGAAATCATGTTCCTTCATAGATCACCCAAAGTGGTCCCTAACGCTATCAATTTGCATACAACGGGCACAAACGCTTCTACAATTGACTAATGTACGCTGAACGTTTAATCCCAACATAACCGATAGTAAAACAGGTGAATATTCAGGGTGAGATACTATTGCCGGAGTTGGGATTTGTCACTCGATGAGCAGTGGCATTTGGGGGACTTTCGCGCCCGTTGGATCCAAATTTTAGCGTAAAGAACCGTTTTCGGAGATTTATAGATGAACATGATTTTCCTAAGGATGAATTTGAAGTGTTCTGAACACAATTGACTAAGTAAATGTTTAGCATCCCAAAGTTACTCATAACTATACATATTCAATACTATTCCTACTACTAGCATCATCACGGTAGATGCTCCGCAGCACGCTTTTTCAGAGCAGTTGTCTTCTAGTCCTCTCTATTGTAGAGGCTTTCCCACAACGAAATCGTTTTCGACCGGAATCACGTAGAAGTCGGGAGATCTCATATTCCAATGTATCTCCGCCTCCGCAATTGGTTAAGGTATTCGAGGACCAAATGAGTATTTCCGATAAAAAGGAAAGGAATACCTCAGCACTTTGTCTGTACGCTGTACTGACGCCTCGCTGGCACGCAACCTGCGCCAAACGCGGGAGGGCTTAGGATACTGTGATGCTGCCCAGTCCCCTACGCAAGCCCGAACCCGCGACCTCCGCGTTGCAAGGCAAACGTCTTCTCCAATCAGCCACGGGCCGGCTAGTTGCGATGAAATCATTAGCCTCATTGATATCCAACTCTGATGACCTAGGCACTTGCCGAAACCTACTGAACTGATCTCAAGGCATGCAGCAGTATTTATGTACATACATAACTCGCGCTCCAATTAGGGAGTCTAGTCTGCATACCACGATTATCCGAGTGGGTCTACCGACAAATCCGCCTTTCATTGGCACTCTGTCTACCCAATTCGTGGTAACTTCTTCGTTACTGAGGGACAGTGTCTGTTCTATGGCCAGCGACCTAACTCCTCTTTGCCACTGTACAGTGCCCAGTGGAACTACCTTTCAACCAGCATTTGTCTGTTGTCGTCTCTTAAAAAGGTCAACTGACGTTACTTGAAATCTTGAAACGTTGTACTGTTCATCTCTGCCTTCACGCTAGTCACAAGACTCGTACTCCGTCGACTTCCTAGCCTTCATGCGAGTTGTTTCAACATGAGCACTCTGTATTTTACTTACTGCTCGAGCGGTAGCACATGCACAGGGCTCGCCACACTAGTCATTGATCCGGTCCATCGTGTCTGTCTACTGCTCCAATAACTTCCATGCGGTTCGGACCGTATAATTGACCACGAGAAACTCTCTCCGGAAGCTCCTACCACCAGTGTGGTGTGCTAAAGCTGTCTCACGGTTCCGTCCCACTGCACGTCTTTGCTAGAAATGGTCGTGTACGGGTGTCTCATTGAGTTGATAAACTGCTAATAGACTTGGGGCTGTTATACGGCGCATATCTCGTGCAGTCTAATGCAATCCTTATGTTGTGCTGAAGAGCGCTTCACGTTTAGTCATGCGGTTTACATCTCCAAGGAGCGAGCATTAATGTGGAATCAGGCCGACAGATCGCCAGACCTCGGGATCACCGAACAACCATCCGAAGTGGTCGATCGGTTTGCTTATCTCGGTGCTTGTACTCAATCGTGGTACTCAAGCCATAAAAAAGTTGCTGCTCTTATCAGCGATTTTACTTTCCAAATTCTTAAGGAAATTTGAAGATGGCGCGATATCAGCTTATCAGACAAAGGAGAGATAGGGCTGCGACGCGTCCGATGTTTTTGCAGTTATCAGAGACAGACATTTCTCTGCGGTCGCATCAATTGATCTCGTCTTCAACCAGTGTTGTTTCTGATTACTTAGTCGTATTTTACGAGCGCGCAATTCTTCAATTCTTTACTTTGGGCTTTGCTCTTCACGTTATCTGCATACTTTTTCTATTGCGAAAAGCCCCAGATGTACACTTCTGATGAAAGCGAAGTGATCTGAACGATGTGCCAGAAGTATCAGGTTGGATTGCTGTTGCATCTTATCTCCCTGAGTGATTGTCCGGGGGGCCTCCAGCATCATGATAGAGGCTGCGCAACAACACCGCTTCTCCATGTCGGTCTCTCCCTTGCTAGTTCTAACCATTATCCTTCATTATTTCTTTCGATCCTCACTTTGTTTCGTTCTTATCGATTGTCGGTATATTCGCACAGAGACGCGAGAGTGGAGTGGTTAAACTGAGTGCTTCGTATTGTCGGTTTTATGTATTTCATCGTAACTAGTTTACGAGCCAGATAGGCGAACTATCTGTCCGGAAAACCGCCAGACAATCGTTTCCCCTTATTGTGATTCGTTACTGGTTCTCATTCCTTCGGCCCTCCTGCTGGAGATCGAACCCGTGATCACCAGTGACTTGCACCACTAGCCGGCAACATATGCAACTGAGCCATGGGGGCGATAGCTGATAATCATTGATCGAAATCTCACCACGATATAGCCCTACTCATCCATTGTTGTCATGCGGGTAGAGGTCATGTAGAGGAGAGTGGTTCGCCTCCAGGTTGGTTTTGTCTAAAGCCGTCTCTGTGTGAGATGAATGAAGTCCGATTCTCTTAGAAAGGGACCTCAGTCAGTTCGGTCGCCGGGACCACGTGTAAAGCAGCTTAATGCTAGGTTCCGTTTGCTCACGCGTTCGACTGCACACTCATCAGTTGGAGATAGCAGAACTGCGACATGAACGCGAGACATCGGGATAACGGCCCCGAAGCGTCGTCTACATGCTTTAGCTATTTAGCCGCGGACGATGCTTGTCACAACGATTAGAATGACCAAGTAAAGAATCAGTTTGAAGCAGTCGTTGTGGGAATGGGGATTGCAAACGCCACTATCTCTGTCCAGATGGCGATTCACATTGGCAGGAAATTCGGTCACTTGGAGGACCGCATCCGAAACAGATGTACTGTTAGGCGTTTTCGAGTCACAATGTATTCACGCAGTGAGTA
Source organism: Dicrocoelium dendriticum (assembly GCA_944474145.2). Taxonomy (NCBI): domain Eukaryota; kingdom Metazoa; phylum Platyhelminthes; class Trematoda; order Plagiorchiida; family Dicrocoeliidae; genus Dicrocoelium; species Dicrocoelium dendriticum. Next base: position 10,929,039 of record OX104065.1, on the reverse strand, counting down.
CCTCGAAGTGACGTCCGCTTAATCATTAATCGTTGCGACAGGCGTCGCCCATCGCGACTCGGTGTCTTATGGGTAGATGGCGTTTCGGTTGATATTCCAAGGGTCTCTGGTTACATGCCTGCTATCTACACCTGATGCGATCAAGCAAGTTCGAAGCCGTTCATGTAGTGCAGCGTTTTCTAACGAATCTGATGTATCTGTCTCACATGCCCTCCGAGTGATCAAAGTGAATTGCGTTGGATTGGCATCGCAATCTGCCCACACATGCGAGGTATTCCGAATTAACTCGCACTGTAAGTGCCTAATCATTGTAACAGATTTTGTCCATAAATTTTATTGGTATAAGGCTGAGGCATCCACCGGTAATCCCTCTACATTCCCAAGTTCATCCCTCGTTTCGGTTATTCCTAACTTGTGATCTCAGGCAGACGCGGAACCGGTCATAAAGGGCAGACTTGTGGGCGCTTAACATCTAGCATGGGTTCACACACCCGCATCTTGACGCTTTTCGATCCACCAGGCGCGCTCTCCTTATTCGACGTTGTTGGTGTGTGCACAGTTCCGAATCGAATGGAATTTCAGTCCTTCACAGTCACCAATTTGCATTGTGTGCAACTGATACTTTCGACGCAAGCGACAAATGGTTGTTATGCCTCTACCCTAGTGGTGGTGCGAAACTACTCGGTCGTTTCCATCACCATAGCGACCTTAGGTTTGCACGCATCAGCCACCTTTTATTCTGTGTACTCGCGTCGTCTCGCCAATTTGATTCACACCCACACACACGTCTTTCGCATAGCACGTACTTGTTGTCGCTTTGAACACCGGTATTTCGGCATGCACTTGGCCGACACTGTTCCATTCCACTTGGTCTATTCCGCTCCCACAGGAGGTCGGTCTGGTTCATCTACGGATAGCCGAAGGGCTGTCGACTCATCTCCAACTGGCCGGATTGCTCGCTCGTCTGTGCAAAATCTCCCAGTCGGAACCAACTGTTTGAATTTCCACTCGCGCATGTGTTGTTATTTTTGTATATTGGTGCAATGTTACATAGATTTCTTATTCAGTTTAACGTTTGGTGTTCAGCCTTCTCACCTACTTGGTCTTGTTGGTGGGTTTCAAAGTCACTCCGTGTTCTTGTATCCACACCACAGCTAACGCTCCACTCCGGTCAATCTGTGCGGTTTCCGAGTGACGGAGACCAAGCCACCACCGGGTCGATCAGCAATGCCGTGACCTGAAATAACCTCTTCATTGCACTAGTGAATTCACCATTTTTCCAGTAGGTGCAGCTGACTGCCATTCCGGCTTGTGGGTCATTGTTGTGCTTAAGCCACTCCACTCTAGGCAGTTGTCGCTTTCATGACCGTTAGCATTGCCTTCTCAGTTTACGTGACCATCAACATCAATGGCACTAAGGCGACTTCGTCAAGAATGTATTGGTTCACTTCGTCTACTGTGGTCCAAACATCGAAACGCAATGGACCAGCTTGTTATAGAGTAGTAAGGGATTTATTATATTTGGGTGCAGACTTTCACAGTTGGACTCGACCCCAGTCACCACATATACGTGGAAGCGCTAGAAGTCCGTTTCGTCTCGTGAGCAGCGCGCATCTGCCGGATCCGAATCAATGACCTTACTCTGGTGAATCAGCGACCGCTATGACGGCGATATAGTTCGACTTATCCTCCACTGTGTTGCATATTATACGTGTACAGAGGACAGCACTGGTCCCCAGAGCTACGACTAATTTTGCAACTTGGGATTGGCTTATCATGATTCACGTTGTCATGGGTAAGCGGGGAACACAAAGAGCTTAAGAAGTGTTATCGAAGGAGGACGGAACTGCAAGGAGTGTGATCTCTAGATTGGTATGTAAATGTTATGCTGCTAACCTTCCGTTCCCTTTAACTGGCGCTCCGATCCAACGACAAATCAAAAGTCAGGACTCGACAGAGGGTGTATCTTCTGCGTTGAATAACGGCTGTATCTACAGGTCGAACATTCGTTCCAATATGGAGCAATGCTTCATAAGGAGTGAAAAGTTTAGGATGCAAAATTACAAAGTGAAAACAGTGTCGGTGGAATAATATGCAAGATACATGACTCACCAAGAGGCTTGCTGTAGCACAGATGTTGATATTCCCATCTAGAGTCTAAGGAGAGTCCGATACTGTACACTATTTGTTTTGAAATAACGCCATCATCTGATTTTCGCATGCTATATCACGTATTGTAAATGCATTAATGTCTGGTCGTCGTTATTTTGGAATTTTGATAAGGCAGGGAGATTAATTGCATGCACTGGAATGGGGTTCCAGTTTGTTACACGCGAATGGAGAAAACGTGTCCTCGACTTTCGAGTCGGCTTCACTTCACGGCCAGCCTAAACTGATGATCCTCGGAGAGGCGTTTTGGCTGAGTTTCAAATGGTGATGCAAAGTGTGAGATCGCCCCGTGGACACCCACAACATCCGCTGTGCATTCCTATAGTTTTCAGCCGGAATCGGTATGGAGGCGGGACAAACTTTTAGCATACCTTGCCATCCCTATTTGGGCGATATGTGCGTGGTGAGATGGCGCTTCTGTCAGGTCTGCCCTGCTTTTATTACCCTATTCCACTTGTGACCTCAGGTACGCGCCAAGTATTTGAGAACAAATTGGGACGTCGAACTGTTTCGCAAAAGACTACAGTGTTCGTTTGTTTTATCGATGTTTCTTTGGTCTGCTTCAAACAACCCAGGTTATCTTACGCGAGCACACCGCGCTCTTTCTTATGGGGGTGCGCACCATAGAATTTGTGTTCTTAGCCGGTGGTCGTGAATGCGCTGATGAGGTACGCCCAGAACTTTGTAGTTGGTGGTGCTGAATCGGAGCATGTTCATGGTGGACCATGTGTATGGTTTATCCAGATCATTTTGCAGTGCTGTGTGGTCCTCCATTATAGTCATAACACGCCTTACCTTTAAATTACAAAGGATTGGTAGGGAGAGTTGAATGGTGTAGGTAGAAATTCATCACTTCTGAACAGTCAAACAGCTAATAGATCCTTCATACCTGGTCCATTTCTAAATTGGACGTTGGGGGAGAGCGGTTTACACTGTCTTATCAACATACACCGCCTTGCCTTAAGTGTAGGCGGTACCATGACGAGTCTACAGCTTGAATCTCGCAGTGTTTAACGCACTCGACGTGTACGTCGAAGCGATAGTAACGAATCACACCGCCTCTCTTAGTTGGTCGGTCGTTACGCAACGGTGACATATCAGGTAGTTTGATTTCGGTCTCGATAATCACGTCGTTCAGCCATGTCTCGGTTGCCTTGATGAGATCCAAACACCTTGAAGTTTGACGAGATCGAAGCTCTGTCAATTTGCGGAGAAAGTCTTGTGCGTTAATATATACACAGTTGTGAGCGTGTTTATGACGCTTTCATCCCTTGTGAACGTGTGCTGTCCAGTTGATTTGCTACGGTTTGCCATATGTGATCATCAGCTCGTGTCCATACACACGCCAGTCCGCCCGCACTGTCTGCGTACCGGATTTCAGCAGTTATTCGTGTCGTCGCTGTGATCAGTTTCTCGCATTTCCAGTAGTAAGCCCGCCCATGAATGCAGGGTTTCCTAAGATTCTCTCCCGACCCATTGCAGACCCTTCTGTGCCGTCTGCCTAACCACGTAGTGTCGTGCTCAGGTATTCGCTGTTTCTGGCCACTTAGCAGTAACTGTGTCATTGACTTCGTAATTGTGACGTATCTCACATCTAATCACTGATGTGGCTCATCCAGAAAGACAGCACGTAACAACCGCGTTTTTACTGTTCTTTCTTCATGTATTTTCGATACATCGCCAGTTGGATACTTCTGGGCAACGCCCTACACCGTGTAAACGTTAGATGCGCGCAAGTTAAGCTATCGACATGTTTCAAACGAACGTGACTCAGCCAACGCAGACAGTTTATCATGAGATTTAATCGAGACCAGTACCGGAGGGCTTGTTGTGAAACCCTAGCTTAGTATTATTCTCTCAGGGATCTCACCAGACACCGATGGTTGCAGACAACCACTGCTTCATCATTTTCGTCACACATTGGTCATTTATACATACATCAAACATTGTCTGCACGCGCCTCAACACAGTGCACTTGTTCTTAATCGATCTGTAGTCTTCGACTGCAACCCATTTGGCTGCGAAGAATGATATTAAACTTGTGTTTTCTGTTCATAACCATACATAATTATGTTCACACCGCAAGAGTGTAGCAGTCCGGAGATACCCCGATTTGCTTATGTAGATGCTAACTAAAATTATTATTTCACTGTACACTTAGGCGACCGGTGCGGATTGCTGAACTGGTTGGTAAGCTCGATTGCTTGAGTCCTGCACCGCCTTTGCTTGAACGCTGTCTCGGTTGCAACGTGCAACCGTCCAGTGTGCTGTGCTGTTTCCGTTCCCCCTAGCTAGCAGCGTCAACGATATCGTTTTTTACTGTACAAAACAAAAGCTTCCCAGCAACTCTATCTGCTCCCGCTAAAGGAGTAAACTTGTGTATGACGCAAAATAGCATATATTCCCTACGTGAGTTCCAAGGAGGTGAATATGAATAATGGAATACTTCTCACTGTCTACTCCAAGCTTTGGAAAAAATTACCCCAAAGCATCAAGTGCGGTAAACTACATGAGTTTATAGTTTAAATCAAGTAATATCCATGCTATGGATATCTCAGCCATGGGAAACGGCATGCGAGAATGGCGTCGGCATCGCATAGGAGCAAACTTGCTATTTATCGCATCTTGTTACTGTTTGTGAGGACTTGTTGCTTCAGTTTGAACCGGATCGAACAATTATAACCACATTTTTTCTTGCAAAATATTGTGAGAATTCCACGTTGGAATATATCTATATTCCTCAACGTGACCAAATCCGAAGTGAGACAATTCTAATTGGCTACTGAGGAAAGCAGACTTATGGAACAATGGAATAATACGGATACAAAAAAGCCATGGCTTGACAATTCCGGTGAGATTCTTGGTTGGAATAGCGTCAGTTCAAAAGAAAAGTCAAACAACATTGGACTCACCATATTATCCGCGTTAGCACAAAAGTATATCCGTCTACCTCGATTTCGTGGTAGTTGATGAGCACAGTGTTTGTCTGCGTCTTGTCATCACTCAATGCATAGAAATCAGCTCAAGTAATGTAGTTGGTGTAAAGCATCATCGAGTCGTTTTTTGAAAATGGGTAGCGTGGGCGCGGAATTGACAAAAGTCAAAAGATCGTTCCACGATTGACAAAAGCAAAGGGAAAAATAATTCCGGCGGCATTCCAGTCGACTGTATTGGGTGGTAAGTTCCAGCTTATGACCTCTCACCTCTGTGTTGCGGCTGATTGTCAGGAGGTGGTGGCAAGCGTGGCCTGGGTTTCTCAAGACCTGGAACGCCAGGATGAGGTCACTCCCGATGTCTTCCGCAATACACTCCCAGGGCTTTCAGTCGCTTATCGTATGGCAGGCGGAACAATCCCTTCAACTTTTTCCTTGCCCTTCGCTATGTGGTGTCCAGTGCAGCCAGATCGCGTTTTAACCGGAGTTGCCACGCGTACTCTACATGGGGCCTCACATACACCTTGAGCATTTGGGGGAAGATGGAGGGGTTGAACCTCCCGAACGCCCTCGGTACCAGACAAACATGTTGGTTTGCACTGTTGGACGCCCTCAGTGACCGCGCCGAACAACCGAGATCGTCTTCCATCACCATTTCAAGGTCGCGCTCCTGTAAGATGGTATTCAACATGTGGTCGCCAAGTTTATCTGCGTTAGTGAGCTCGTGGCGGACACGCACAGTTCTGCAGTTGTCTGCGTTAAACGCAAGTAGACTTGCTTTGACAATGCAAAAACGCGGTCTAAGTCTCTTTGCAGCGCATCGTGATTGTCCTGGCAGCCCATCACCCACCATGTCTTGATGTTATCGGCAAGAAGCAGGAAATTTGACTCGATGGCACACGCGAGGTCATTAATGAGGAACATGACTAAGCGCGGCCCCAATACTGACCCTTGTGGAACACCGCAGTCCACATTGGTTGGAGCAGAATATGTGCCACGAACTCGAACCTGAAGGCACCGCTGAAGGTGGAAATTTCCGATCCATTCAAGAACTGGGTTCCCAATCTCGTACGCTTACAACTTTTGGAGAAGGATGAGGTAGTCTATGCGGTCGAATGCTTTCGAAAAGTCTAGGTCGACGACTTCAATGGCGGTCCCACTGTTGGCTATCTTGGTCTAATTGCAACAGGCAACCAATAGATTTATAATACATGACCGATTCTGACAGAATCCGTGTTGTTTCTTTGCTTCGCTGTTAGACCTTTCAAACTAGACCATTACAACCTCGGCTACGATCGATTCCATCATCTTTGAAAGTGCCGGGAGTAGAATCACTGGGCGATAGTTGGTGGGCTCCGAACGGCTATCACTCTTGAAGATCGGTGTGATTATGCTCTGCTTCCACATATTAGGGACCTGCTGTTCATCCAAGCATCTTTTGAATATCTCCTTATTGGCTCAGCTATTCTCTTAACAGCCAGCTGCTGTGCTTCCGGGGAACGTTGTCAACTTCGCGGGAACTATGGGTGTGCAACGATAGAAGCTTCCTCAAAATAATCGCTGAACTAAAAGTAAATACTGGCGTCTGGGAGAATGGGACAGATATGTTACATCTGCTGGCAGCGCGTCCAAAAATTGGAGCATATTGCAGCTGTAGAACTTTGGCTGCATCCTTGGCGGTTTGAGCCCAATCATCTGCTGATATTAGTGGGGGGAACACCACGCTTCACATTCCGGATGCTGTTGATATGTCCGTACAAAAGGTTTTCGTTAGCACAAAACCTTTCCGTTAAGCTCTGCTGGTGTACTAATTTGTCTTCTCAGACAAGTGTGGTACAGCAATTACGATGCACTACATAGTTGCTCCAGTTTTCAGGGCTATGCTTCGCTCTGTGCACATGCTACGCTGCGCCCCTTACTGAATATTGTATTGTGGAGTAAGCAGAAATGAATTCCGTACAACTCCTTTGAAATATGGTGAAAATCGTTGTAAAAGTTGTCACCCGGGTATATCGTTATCGTTCTCATGTAACATTTAAAATATCCGACTCACGGCATTGCAGGACTGACAGATGTGAGATGTCATGGTAAGTGTGCAATCGTTCTCTGAATCGAATAGTGGTAAAATGTAAATGAAACAACGTTTTGAACTGCTGCATATCACATGTTCGAGCGAACTGTTCCAAATATTTTCCACTCTCCGTTCGAAGCACTGTGGATGGGGGACTCGCTTCACATTCGGCACGACAAGTTTGTATCCATGTGTGCTGCGTGTGCTGCATGGCCCTCGTTAATGCACCATCGGCGTCAGCATGGGACAGTCACCGGAGATGTAGAATAGGGTAAGTCATAATGAGATCGACTCACACTCGAGGTTAGGACAAGGGGTAGAGTCCTAGTCACTCGCACCGTTTTCATACCCCAAGTCCCGTAAACTCGGAATGAGCCTGATAGCAACGTGTTGGACCCATTCGATGTTTTGTGCCTTGCCTCGGGTAATCGGGAAGTTGGCGGGCGAACCGTACTGTGTAGGCGTCAGGACCTCTTTTGACTGTAACAACTGCAGCAATCCCTACTTCACGATTTTGTCAGCAACCTTTGCCAACATAGGTGTCAGCCAAATTGGCCTGTAGTTGTCTACTTTGCTAGGGTCGCCGCCTTTCGGAATACGCTACACCACCGAACATATCCAGTCAATCGGCAACGAACCCATGAACAGCGACCTGTTGAAAAGCTCCGTCACGGCAGGAAAGATGATGGCAGAAAGTGACTTGGAAATCAGTGGGTGGAGCCTATCAGGTCCGGCAGGTTTGGTGCTATCAAGGCTGCCGAATAGTTGACATACTTTTCAACGCCACAATCCACACTGTCGAGTTCGGTAAAAGTGGTACACGTCGAACTCGGTACAGACACCTGGTGTTTTGCAAATACAGAAGCGAGGTACGCCGCCAACCTGGACGCACGTTCAGTACTGGAGGTTAGGGGCTATCTGTCCGGGTCATCCAACGTTGGGACATCACCTGTCGGTTTCAGGCGTCGCTTCACGTAAGCAGTTTCTCTTTGGGACGATTCTTGCGGCATTTACAAACTGCTTTTAGAAATGTCGGCGCTTATTCCGTTTTGCACTGTTGTAGATGTTCGCTGACTTTTATACGCTTCGTAGTCATTGACAGAGCGGGAGAGGAGGAATCTGTCCCACAGTCTGCGCCGCCTCCGAGTGGCGTTCAGTCAACCCGTTGGTATGTGGATGATACGGTGACGTGTGTCGTCTCTGGATGTTCCACTTCTGCAATACGGCCTGAAACGCTCTGGACTCGAAACATGGTCCTTGGTCGGTTACAACACACTGAGGGACTCCATACGTTGCGGGTATATTGAACTCGAATACCTGTGCCACTGTTTCACCTGTTTGATCCTTGATCGGTATGGCTTCTATCCACCGAGTAAAATGGTCAATCGTTACTAGGATGTACCTGTTTCCGGACCGACTGACCGGTAAAGGACCAAAAATGTCCAATCCCCAAAATTGAAACGGTTGGTTGACTTCGATAGGTCGCATCGGAGGCCTCATTGTATCCATATCGCGGTTTGTTTGACAAGATGGGCATCCACGAATGTATGCCGCGACGTCTTTTCTCATGGTTGACCAAACTACGCTCCTCTGCAGCAGTTCGAGGACTCTCTCGAATCCTATATGGGCGTCGTCGTGGGTCACTTGCATCACCCGCTCCCGTAGATTCTGGGGGGTGAAGAGTACTTTCATTCCGTTTATTGTTCCAAACAGATTGTCGTTCGCGACCTCTAGCTTATCCCAAATCCGAAGGAGCTTTTTGATTTCTCCTGACGTCACCTCTGGCTTGATCCCGGCTTGTAAATGAGTGCATACTAACCTCACCAATTCATCCGCGCGTTGGCTTTCCAGTAGGTTTCGATCCCCAGCGGTAACTCCACCCACTGGTATGGCCGTATCTGGTAAGAACTCGTCCAGAGATGGGCGCGATAACATGTCGGGCATCACGTTCTTCGTCCCATCTATTTGCTCGATCGTAAAGGTGAATTCCTGGAGCCGGTACGCCCACTTTGCTAGTCGTCCCCGCGGATCCCTCGTGGTCATTAACCATAATAGTGGCTTATGGTCGGTAACAACATGAAATTCAGTTGCTACTAAGTATGCTCTCCATTTCTCCAATGCCCACACAATGGCAAGACATATTTTCTCCGTCATGGAGTACTTTTGTTCTGCGCTGGTCAGGACTCTGCTGGCATATTCGACCACACCGGCTGGTTGGGACAGTACAGCTCCGATTGCAACGTTGCTTGCATCGACCGCCACCGTAAATTGTTCTCCAGGGTTGGGTAGCCGTAAACATGCTGGTGCATCCGCAACGTACTGCTTAAGGTCGTTGAAGCCCGATTTGCTTCAGGTGTCCAGGCGAACTATTCGTTTTTATGCAATAGTTTTAACAAGGGGCTTATTCTCTCCACAAAATGGGGCACGTTACCCTATCGAGGAACGACCGGAGCTGACGCTTCGATTTCGGGGCTGCGAAATTCTTGATTGCTTCGCGTTTCTCTGTAAGCGGCTGAACCTGGCCATTCCAGACAATGTGGCCCAAACATACAATCGACTTTTGAGCAATCTGTGACTTTTTGCGACTGAGCTTCAAGCCGGCTTCCTCCAGTCTTTGTAACACCGCTGCGAATCGGGCACCATGATAATCTTCAGTCTCCGAGAAAATAATGATGTCATCCCCATAAACAACCACATTTTTGAGGTTCTCCAGAACCATAAGTAGTAAGCGTCTGAATGTTGCCGGGGCGTTGCACAGTCCAAACGGCATTCTCAAGAATTCCTACTGTTGTCCATTTGCGCTGAAAGCTGTTTTATACCTGTCTTCCTCTGCAATGCGGAGTTGCCAATAACCCGAACGTAGGTCTATCAATGAAATCAGCTTGGCATTGTGAAGATTGGAAAATATTTATTCCATTTGGGGCATTGGAAAATCGTCTTTCACCGTAACTCTATTCAGCTCCCTGAAATCAATGCAGAATCTGTAGCTTCCATCTGCCTTTCTCGTCAACAATACGGGAGAAGAATACGGACTGTTTGTTCGTCTGATGATGCCTTTGGCCTCCATTTCAGCCACCTGTTTCTGTATCTCCGCCAGAGTGTTCTGTGGTATCCGCCTGAAAATCGGTTTGCACTGCCCACCCGGGATTAGAGGTATCCGATGTTCTACCCAGCTGCAAAATCCGTAATCATCATTCACATCCGTCAACAAATGCGCATACTTCTGAAGCACGTCCCTTATTGCACGGTTCGGGCACTCGGGAAGAACCGTCACGGCCCCTATGTGGTCGCGTTTCCTTGGGGTCATCTAGATCATCACACCTCCCACTATCACAACATTCTTCCTCAAATCAATGGTTGCACCCAACCGCTTAAGGATGTCGTTACCGATGATTGTCTCCGTTGCCCATTCAACGACGAACATGGAGTGACTAATGACCGTTTTTCCGATTCTCACTCGTAATCGCTGAGCCCCAGTAACCTTCAAGCAGTGTCCTCCGACTGTTTGCATTGCGACTGACGACTGGAGTAATGGGACACATTCTAACCTTTTCGTAATGGAAGCGCCGGCTCCCGTATCTATTATCGCATTAACTACGACACCCACAATTGTTATTTCTATGGATGGTACCCGCCACTGACCCGACATAGATAAAGAAAAACAACGGTAAAAATTTCTTTTTATACAATATGCAGCGTAATGACCCAGTTGGTTGCATCGGAAGCAGCGGGGCCTATCTCGCCTTCCGAGCGCATTGCGTTGTGCCTCGGTTCTCGAAGTTTCGCTCACCAACCTCTCAACCATGCACGAAAGCTGGTCTATTTTGCATTCCAACGCGGACGGTTCGATTCTCCCCATCTCCACCGGCCCCACGAAAGTCTGCACCACAGCCACAAGGACTTTTGCCGTACTGACCCCAACCATGGATGCCAATTTCTAGAACAAACGACCATCTGGTGAGCAAATGCTTTCAATGATTCATCGTCAGACCATTACAATCATATAGAGGCTAGAAAGAGAAATCGACCCATTTAGTACAAAACGAATTGATCACCTGAAGGTCAATGTCAGAGTGGAAAAAACGAATTAGGTCTTAGAGGGCTAGATGTTCGCTACCGCGTCTGACCGAAGGCAGTCGACCTGGGCGTCTTCCATCTTCGCTGGCCAGGGAAGCTGGAGGGCCTGGACCAGCTTCTTCTGTGAGCATAAGGACGGCTGGAACAATCGAATGCATATTGCTTCAGCTGTCGCAAGCATACGAAGGCGGTAACCTTTCGTTCGGTGCGGTGGAACCTTGTAAACTATTCGGAAAGCGCGTTTCCAATCCACTTCATGGCCGGTTTCCACAATGTGGGCCAGAATGGCGCTACTAATGATTCCGATGCCCCCTTGACGAAGCCAGCGAGGACAATGTTCGTTCACGCGTTTCGATTTCACTTTGTCCTGAATGGGTTTGGGCAAACTTCGGACGAATTGGCATAGCAGTAGTCGATCTCTCGCGCCACCATCCAACTCAGGGAGCGCCACCTCCAAGTGTCTCTTCAGCCGCTGAAAGAACACCACCAAATCTTCTTACTCTTCCCAATTGGTTGAGTGGAACTGCTCGAGCGCATGTTGCCGATCGATCTCCTTACCGAATTCCGCACACAGCGCAGCCTTCATCTCGGCAAATAGGCAGCCAGCCTTGGCCTTCCTCGTTAGCTGGCAGGTCGCCTTTGCTCTCCCCGTCAGCATCGTGCCCAAAGCGGTCAACAAATTGGTATCTTCTTTGATCCCGTTGCACGCCGCAATGGCCTCAAATTCCTCCAACCACGATTCCACATCTCCCCTACGAACGGCGTTGGCCACTGAAGTTTCATGCTGACTGGCCACGGCACCAATGTAGCGACAGAACATCTTAGGTCGACCTGGACGAAACCTCTCAGATCCTTCTCGCCAAAAGACGTTTGAAGTTCCTGGTTTCCGAGTTTGTAGGAGTACACCAGTTTGTACCGTAGGTGCAGCACTCTACATTTGTCCACATTAAATCGAAGTACATTCTGGATTGACCATGCATATATCCTATCCAGATCAGCTTGAAGTACTGTGATATCATGGTGTATTGATCGCCCTCCATACATTAGTCTCATCGGCATAAGGCAGGCATTTAGAGCTCATGAGGCGTATGATATCGTTAAGATACGTCAAAAAATAATCGCGGTCCAAGTACCGATCCTTGAGGTACTGCGTATTCAACTCGGATGGTATCTAACAGCGATTCACGCACACGTACTTCCAGGCGCCAGTGTAGAAGAAAGATTCTGATCCATCCTAGGAGAGGTTCACCAACACCAAAGGTCTGGAGTTCGAAGAACAGATGGTTATGGTCTAACCGCTCGAACGCTTTTGTGAGACCCTGAAAGACTACATAAACTTCTGTGCCAGTCTGCTGCTTCAGTCCAGCTGGATCGTACTAGTAGTAGATTTGTAGTGCACGATCGATTTCATCGGAAGCCATGCTGTTCCGGTGTGTGGTAATTAAATTCTTCAAAGCAGACCGTTAGCGCATCAGAAATACTAGCTTCCACGATCTTCGGGAGAACGAGAAGTATGGGACGGTAGTTGGCTGGATTGGAACGAATACCTTCATTGTGAATAGGAGTAATCATCCCGTGTTTCCACATATCGCACACGTACCTTTCATCCAAATAGTGTTGGACGAATTGAGCCAAAGTCTCAGCTAAACTCTCTTCAACCGCCGCTAGCGATTGCATTTGTATATTATCAACTCTAGCAGAGCGGTGCTTGTGCATACTCAACAGCATTTTTAGTGCAGCTTCTGCTGTGAAGGATATCTGAGTGAGCTTTTGGGGTAAAAACAACCATCCTCAAAGGTTTAGTTGACCAGTGATCACACTGAAATGTTGCAGCATATTGTAGGCGCAGGGTATTCGCCGCCTCGTTCGGTGTCCGTGTGGGTCCGTCCGCTCTTTGAAGAGGAATTCCACGTTTTACCTTATTTGGACTGTTGACGTGTTAATACAGAAGCTTGTGGTTTGAGGCCATACGCACTGTCAACTTCTGCTGCTACATCGTGCTATCCTGGCGAACAAGCTGAGTACTGTGGTTACGTTGGGTTGCATAGGCCATCCAGTGCTCGGGGTGAGTTTGTAGATATGGTAGGTTGAGATTCGCACCGCTATACACGTGCGTATCCTGCTTCGCAGAAACAAGACTACGTTTCTCGGGCGGAAGGTCTTAGTCGCTGACGCATCGGCAACCAGAGAGTTAACCTGGCTGACGAAATATTCCCATGCACTAGCTGCTGTCTCGTCTGTCAAAAAGGTCCAATAAACTATCTCACATAGTCTAGCTACTATGTCGTAGCGTACGATCGTTTTTATTGTATCGACAATTTCCACGGGATATTCTGCATACCAAATGTATTCGAATAGCAGTACTGCATGATCGCCGCAGCCCAATGGGACGTCGACGACCACCTTCTCGACCACTAGTCCTTCCTTGGTGAATATCCGATCCAGTATCGAAGGCTTATCTTTTTGTCGGAATCGGGTGGGAGCGTTGATGTGGTCATACAGCGGGTAACTGGGGACAAGCTCTTGTTGATCGGCCTTAAACTGTTCTCCGAGATATGCTGGGGATTCCAAAGCGTGGGTGTTGAGATCGTCAGTAATGAGGATGTGGCTGTAACTTGTGTTTATCACGCTCCTTATTGCGGATTCCAGATAGAAGTCCATCTCGGATGTGAAGGAAGGCGGGCGATAAATGACCGCCACTAATCAATTGTCCTCGCCTTTTAAACGTAGACGGCACCAAAGGGAACCTTGTACCGTGCTGATCGGATCCTCAATGAGCTCACGTTTGAGTTCTTTGCGGAAGTACACAACCATCCCTCCACCTTTCCTGGGTCGGTCATGCCGAATACTGAACATGCCTGGCAGTGCGATCTCCATGTCACTTATGTCAAGGCGTAACCAGGTCTTCCTTATAGCGATGAGGTCACAGGCTTTTGATCCTTGACTCAGCCGCATTTCGGAAAGTTTACTCAGTAAGCCTTGAGCGTTGGTGTACATAGAAGATAGCTTTTCGGATATCAAAAGCTGTTGACTAGCAGCACTTGAATGATGTGGATTTGTGCCGACCGATGAGAGGACGGCACCTAATCGTTTTTTGGGTGAGTTGCCAAACCTCGACAGGAATGCAATCTGTTTTTGGTCTCACTTGCACCTGCGGTATGTAGTCCATCGGCAGCCTTCTCTATCATCATTATCATCATACACGTTAGCTGGAGGTGGGGAACACCTCAGCTACTGTGACGCAATACACAGAAAAAAGCAAAAAATGCTACTGGTGCAAGCCGGCTGAGCTACCGGTAACAGATGGACATCGTTCCGGTAAGCTACCAGCCGGCTACTGCGCATCAAAAAAAAATTACTATGCAAAATTATATAAAATCGAATAATGAGATCGTGATTGGAGGGGAGGCTAAGAAGAATAGGTGGAACAAAGAAACTCACAGCACGAACGCCATTGAGGTCGGCTCCTAGCCATATCAGCAAGTGTGTCCAACCAAATGTGTTCATCATCTTTCGGACCCCAACCAGTGAGCCGAGACGCTCCAACCGAGGCCAGCTCAGAAGTGAGGGCCTTCATTCCCCTGGACCAAGTCATCGCTTGGCCACATCTCCTCTTCTTCCACCCACATACCCGGTGAGCAAACAGCGCACGTCGAGGGAGTCGGTGGGTTGGCATGCGTAACACGTGGCCGAGCCATCGGAGCATGATGTGTGAAATGACGGTGCTGAGCGGTTCATTTCCTTTTCCTGTGTCATAAACAAGGCGTCGAACATGCTCGTTACTCACGCGGTGTTCCCACCAGATGTGAGCTAAATTACGAAGGCACCGGTGGTCGAACGTAACTAGCCTCCTCAGGTCCGCTGCTTTAATCGGCCAGGTTTCACAACCGTACAGAAGGGTCGAACGTACTGCTGCATTGTACACTCTACCCTTCAGGGCAAGAGTGATGTCGCGCCGCCGCCATAAGTGGCGAAGGTTAGCAAAAGCGCCCCGAGCTCGTGGTCTCATCTTCAATCCCATGGGCGCTGATACAACTTCCCAGGTAGTTGAATTTTTGAACGACTTCTAGCTGATCCCCACCAACGGTCAGCGTAGGGCGCGGTCCAGACCAATCTTGGAGGAACGCTTTGCACTTCGAGGGTGCGAAGCAAAGCACGAAGTGACGGACAGCTAGTGCTAATCTGTCCAGTGCCGCTTGGCACGTTTGTGAGCTGTCACAGATTAGGGCAATATCATCAGCATATTCTAAGTCAAGAAGTCGTTCTCCTGGGAGTAGCTCCACACCTTCTAAGTCGTGTTCTGTAAACTTGATTTCAGTGACTCCGTCAACAGCGAAGTTGAAGAGAGAAGGTGATAGCAGCCATCTTTGTCTCATGCAGCTGGAGATATTACAGGGCGTCGAAAACTTGCCGTAAGCCCTCACTCTGCCCGAGCTACGCGTATATAATGCTCGAATAATATTTACATATTTCTCAGGGACACCTTTCCTGAGTAGACAGTCCAAAAGTGCATGTCTATCCACCGAATCGAATGCACCTTTAATATCGAGGAACACGACAATGGTGGGCCGCCAATATATGTGACGGTGCTCCAACAACTGACGCAACGTGAAGATGTGGTCAATGCAACCACGACATCGACGAAATTCAGCTTGCTCTTCACAAAGCTGGCTTTCACGATTGCGTCATCTGTGAAGGATGACAGAAGCAAGCAATTTGGAGGCGATGGGTATCAGACTGATTCCTCCATGGCTGCCGTATTCCGGTCGTGAGCCTCCTTTGAAAATTGTGACTATGAGGGAGCGGCTCCAATCGGTTGGGACAGTTTCCTGCTCCCACATTCTCACTAGTAACTCGTGTAAATCATCCACAAGAGCAGGTCCACCGAATTTGAAGAGGGCTGGAGGAAGATCATCAGGTCCCGCGGCTTTATTTAACTTCAACAGTCCGATCTCACGTTCGACTTCTGAGCGAGAGGGTGGATCCAAAGGAACAGCCCACGGAGCAGAGCGATCAGTGGCCGGTGAGAAATCTAACCATTCCGACCGGTTAAATTGCTTTTCATAGTGCTCAGTCCAACGCTCCAAGCGTATTGATAAGTTGTGGATAGGCTGTCCACTCTCATCACAAATTGTTTCACTAACACCAGGTCTCCTGCTGCCGGTTTCCCGTATCAGACGGAATAACTCACTATGGTTTCCAAGGGCAGCGGCCATTTCCATCTCTGATGCACGATTAGATCACCAGGATTCGCGGTCTATCTTCAGGCTAGCACGGAGTTTTGCCCGGAGCTCTTTGCGAGTTTCATTGTGTTCGCTTCCAGCCGGAATATGCTGGCGAGCATCTATAAATTCCAGAGACTGGAAAAAGACCCAATGTCCATGTTGACGATTAGAAATACCACATGAGGATTTTCCTGCTGCTAGTAAGGTCTGGTGAATATGAGACCATTGACCTTCAATTGCATCCAGTGAGCGTTTATCCAACTCGCATGACAGCGTACTTTGATAAGCATTCAGAACAGCTGGCTTCGCCAGTTGGCTGGTGTCAATGCGCTCACAACGTCGTCGTGGGCGTCGGCCAAAGCGCATCCGCAGATCAGCACATAAAAGCGCATAGTCGGTGTCCACACCTGTGTTCCAAATTGAGTGACAGCTCTGGATGCAGCCTCTCCATCGGTAACTTATCGCAATGTGATCGATTTGCGTCCATAGCTGGTTCGAGGCTGGTGGGCGCCAAGTCACCCTCCTACGGGTGGTGTGTCGGAAATAAGTGCTCGCAAGAAATAAGCGAGCATCCTCACCCAAATGAAGTAACCGCTCACAGTTATCATTACGGGAGCCTATACCATGTTGGCCGATCAGATGCAGCTCATCTGTGGATAATTTTCCAACTTGAGCGTTCAGATCCCCAGCCAGCACTACAGTGTCCGAGCTTCTTCTGTGGCTAAGGAGCTCATTCAGTAGATGATAGAAGTCGTCTTTTACCGAGTCATCGCTACAGTTTGTGGGTGCATAGGCAGCGATAACGAATAAACACCTGTTGGTCCCACGCGACTTCTAAGCATTGAACGAGCCAGCCTTCCCGATAGCCATGGGCCTTAGTGCACAGGTTTCTGAATCGCTGTTGTGGTTATATTGAGTCGCGAGTAGTGTCGTTTTCGCGGGCACAACGAGTGGCTGCGGCTCTCTAGCTGCTGTCTTCAGTCCTAATTCCGAAGGAATTGTGATGCATAGTAACTGCCAGCTACGGATTAAGTTCACGACATCCTGTTGTGACTGCACCGTTACGTTCAGTATCCTCGGGCCACTGCCTCTGTAGTTTGCCGACACGGGTAACCGTGTAATCGAGTGAAGTATAACCTCGCCCGCACAGAGAGCTTCACGGATTTAACGACATCCTTCCAGGTCATGAGCGTGGGCTTCTTCGTTGCTGGTTGTCGGTAGCTCGGGAACGCCAAGAACGAAAATAATTCTTCTGCTACTCTCCGTGTGATGGTCGTTTGAATTATTTTGGTCACGCTACCGTGCGCTCCATGGGACATCCGGAAATTTGTGTATTCCACGGTTTTCAGTGCGCAGGCGGTTTGCTGACAAAAGCACCGTCTCGACATCATCGGTTGATCCCAATGTGACTCACATTAGCCGGGGCTTCTCATAATCATTCGAGTTTGGATGTCTAGTGATGTGCATTATATTATTCGGACTGGTTTGAACTCCGATTTTGTCACAAAGGAAATTCCATTGCTTTAAATCATCTAGCATTTTACTTCTTAGGGAGTTTGCCTTGGACTCAGTAACGTTGGTGCATATAAGTGTCAAGGTCCCGTAGTTCCGCCTGGTTTTCGGTGATATGGAAAGCACGGTTATCGAGGGATTTAGCGACGTCTCTGCAGATTGCATCTGATTCTTGACCCGTTTTTGGCTGTACTGGATGAGGCTAATGAGGTCGCACTTTGATTATTTCAAGCAGCAACGGTTGCATAGGTGGATCGGTCTGTAGTGCGCTTCGGATTTGGTTGGTCAATCGGAAAGGTGGGTGTTACCGATGTTCCATCAATCGGTACATTAGACAAAGGATGTGGGCGGTGTGGCTAGGCATGTTTCTATCGGTCCCGATGACAACTTGCTTTGTGGTTCCCAAGGTTTTTAGTACTGCATAGCCGTGTGAACGCCTAGTCCTTTTCCTTGATTTCGAGGCAGCAATTGAGGGAGACGGACGAAGTGCAAGATGCGATATTGTCGCTTAGAGCGAATCAATGTTTGCATTTAAACGATGTTCAGTTTCGGTGACCAGGCTGTTGTACTTTTGTTTTAACACTAGTACGCATTTTACTAGTGGAACTGTCGCGAACTTCGGACAGAACCAAAGTGAACCCAGTGGATTGTATTTCTTTATGTCGGTTCTACAGATGTTGACACAGTTTGGCAATTTGTACAAGTCAACCCTCCTTTTACTATCTTAGCAAAAGTACTCACAGTCTGTGTGTATCTCTCTCTTTTCCTCCTCCTCCGTTGTTGTTGTTGAGAGAGATACA
>OX104065.1:10826394-10910152 GCA_944474145.2 Dicrocoelium dendriticum | reverse complement strand
ATCTCATAATGGTTTACCAGATTCTGAAGAACCCAAACCACATTTGCCGTCCGCTGCTGGAATTGAACCCAACATTAAACTAAGAGGTCACCCTCTGAAACTGACAATTCATTATAGCCGGCTTGAATGCCGTAGAAATTTCTTTTCTCTCCGCGTGTGTGAGCCTTGGAATGCCCTCCCTAATTATGTCGTCTCTGCTCCCAATCTGGCAATATTTAAAAAACGTGTTGACGATGCATTGTCTCACTTACATTTCCTTTTATGACTTGTTAGCCAGGGGCTACAAAACGCAATCAAACGGTTTCTTGCCAAACGCTCAACCAATGGATTTATGGAATTTTATGTTTAATACGCGAACATCTCCGCTATTTCACATAAGTCTATGGTGAGTCCACCACAACGCTTTTCACTTTATTATGCAATTTATTTTCGCAATAGTTTCCATCCCACGGGACTTGTTAAGCGATGCTTTTTTACCCGTAATAAACCATTGTCCATTGTCCATATTAACATTCTGGCGGTTGGTTGAGGCCTAAGCCTTGTTATGAAAACTTTGGTGCTTAGATGTTTTTGGGCCCCTCTTCGAATAGCTCATCGAGGGATTTTTCCCATGTGAATATAGAGCTTACGGTAGTTAGATCAGGGTAATTGACGAGTCTGCTTCTAAATGTTGCCACCTTGTCACATGACCTGAGTGTTATTGGTAGTTTATTCCATAGGAAAAAATTAGAGCGGACGTTCGTTCTAGCCTTTGTTACGATGCGCTCGAGTTGAGAAGTGCTGTAAATTGTGTGTAGGCACGTCTGAATAGGTCTTTTTGTGTAGCATGTTTATATACTGTCCAGAGGATCCTTTGTGTTAACTGTAGACGCTCTTGCAATAGGCTGCATGCAGCCGATGAACCGCCCGTTTGACACACAAGATTTAATAAGTAGATCTTCGTTGGGCTTGCTCTGCAGCGATGCGGTTATGTTTCTCGATATGCTATTTACCATCCATCAGTGTTCCAGTGAACGGCGAGCAAGCGGTTTGTCCACTGAGCATTTGAATTCCCCTGGAGAAAAGTCTACGAATGCCGATGCGATGTACGGCCTAACCATGGTGGTAGTTGTATTGACCCACGGAACCAGAACCATTAGGCATGTGGCCGTTCGATGATAACCGATTTGTCGTCTGGTGGTAAGACGGCATGGTTACTTTAACACCCAAGGACGTGACGCTACGTTTATTATCTTGGTGTACCGCGCCCCTAACTCAACACCCGAAACCGACTACCACCTAATGGCTGCTTTAAGGTGCAGTTTACAACAAAAGTACACTCACATTCTTATCATGGGTTATTGCAACGTACACTGTTTAGAAGCCCCTGCCACGACCGGAGAACAATTCAAAACCGATTTACAAGATCTAGTAACTACTGTTCCTCTTTACAACCACATCACTTTGCCCACTCGGTTCAGAACTGGTAACAGGCCATCTGTGCTGGATCTTGTGCTAACCAACGAGGAGCATATGATTGATGCGTTGATTTTAGACTGCCCGTTGGGTCGCAGAGATCACGCAGTCATCAGTTTCAACTTCATCTGCTATGCAGAATATCGGAATGATAACGATGATACTGTGCGAACCATCACAAGGTACGACCGACTCGCCCAGCTAGTCAGCGCCACAACATGGTCTTTCCTCGAAGAAGAACCTCAGGAAGTCGCCTGGCTCGAGTTCGTCAACACATTCAGTCAGCTGCTTGCACAGGCCTCAGAGATAAAAGCATGCAATAAGTGCAAATCCGTTTCTTTCGTTAGGAGCAGAACCCGAAAATGGATGACAGTACGCAATGCAGCATGGCGAGTGTACAGAGAAGCCCCAGCACCAGAAACTTGGAACAATTACGTAGCCCAACGTAACCACTGCACTCAACTGTTAAGAGAAGACAAAGCCGCCTATCAGCAGAACATCGCAAAAACCTTCAGTGCTAACCACAAACTGCTGTACAAGCACGTTAATAGCCTACGAAAGGTGAGGCAAGGATTCCCTCCACTCAAGACGGCTGATGGCCCAACAAGAACGTCTATGGAAGCTGCAAACGCGCTGCAGATGCAATTCGCCCCCATGTTTCAAAGGGTCTTGCCACCAAGCGATCTACCAAGCTTTGTATTCTGCTCACCAGGACTAACCCACATCAATTTTACCGCAGAGGCTGTATTGCAAAAGCTGACGTCTCTACGCAAACACAGCTCGCCATATGTCGACACCATTCGTCCAGAGGCATTGGGAGCAGCAGCAAGCCAACTGGCAGGACCTCTAGCTCAATGAATCACGGGCAATGCTGATCTTCAGCAAAGCAAAGATTCCCATTTCATTAATATGAATCAATATCAGAAATCATTTCAGGGTAAAGAATTCTTTTCGGTAAATCTCATCAGACCCAAACTTTTACATAATAGTGATTGTGGATATAGCGTCAACTGGGGCTGGGATTGACTTCTTGACTGTTTGAATGACCAAAATCGAAAACTTGAGACAGAGATAGAGATGGTAGACCAAGTAAACTAAATAAAAATATGTACACAATTCTCATTAGTACAAGGTAATTAAGTAGGTAAGATGACGTCCAAATAACTAAGTAACGGTGTCCGTTGGCCAAGGTAGTAATATCGGCCGTATAAATCGTTTTTGGACACATAATTCCGGCTTTAGATCGTGAATGTACATAGCCTCGGCGATGGATAAGAGCTGTTTGCGGAATCCTTGGGAGAAGTGTTCAGGTAATGAGTAAATGACTTTGAAGTCATTCTCCGAAGCTGTATGGCCACATTCAAGGAGGTGCGACATGATAGAGCTGTCTGAAGACCTCATTTCGCCTCTGTAAAACCATGCCGGGATGTGTTCACGAACCCTCTGAGATAGGCGTCTCGTCGTGCGACCCACGTATCGTGCACCACAGGAGCACGAGTACTGATAAATGATCATTGAACGGGTCAACGGCGGTAGTCTATCCTTCAAGGGTTTTGTAAGCAACGGCTTATTGTGAAAAACGATTCTCAGGCGGGCCGCGAAATAAGTTTTCTCGACAGCATCTTTCAGGCGTCTGGATAACATATCAGCTGCAGAATCGCCCTTAAAGGGTACATGTATGAAAAGCTCTTTCTTAGGAGCAATGCTCCTAGGTGGCTTTCGATTACGTTCCTTCAAATGTTTCATGATAAATTTATCCGGATAGCCATTTTCCCTGAGGGCGTCGCTGATTCTCTGCAGTTCTTCGTTGACGGTATCCGGTGTACAAATACTGCGCGCCCTGAAAGCGAGAGATCTGATTAAACTCCGCTTGTGCTGTAGTGGTACTGCGCTGTGGAAGTTGGTGTACTGCCCAGTCCATGTGTGCTTTCTGTGTACCTTTCTGCTGCATGATCCGTCTGAGTTACGGATAACTTCTACATCCAAGAAAGGTAACCGGTTTCCGAGTTCGTGTTCACAAGTGAAATGAAGATTCTTGTGTGCGTCATTGAAAGCTTTCAGCAACTGTTCCGCATGCTTTTCGGATTTGCAAAGTACGAAGGTGTCATCCACATACCGTACGTACATTTCAGTTTCACGGATGTGCGTTGCAAGTGGGCCATGTTCCAGTTTCGCCATGAATATATCAGCCAGCAGCGGCCCCAAAGGAGATCCCATTGCCACTCCGTCAATCTGACGGTACATTTCACCATTGAAAGTGAACTGAACATTTAACGTGCAACGAAGTAACACCTCCTTTAGCAAAGTCTCCGGAAAAGTTATGTATATGGGCAGTTGCCGAGCAAGCTCGCATACGTAATCCACGGTTTCGAGCAATGGAATGTTTGTGAACAACGACTGGGCATCGAATGATATCATCCTTTTGTTAACAAGGTTGCTTTCAGATATCCTCTCAATGAATTCGAACGTGTCTCTCACGCAGTAAGTACAAACCAAATTCCGTAACGGCTGCAGCTTCGCCACCATCCACTGGGCCAACAAATGTTGAGGAGAACCCACCATGTCCAAGATTGGGCGCATTGGGGCGCCTTCCTTGTGAACTTTAGGTAGGCCATATAATCTCGGTAGGTGTCCACCTGAAGGCTTCAGCTTTTCGAATTCCTTCTTCGTGATGAGTTTGGCTTGCATCATTCGCCTGAGGCAGCCGGTTAGCTGTTTCTCTACCTCTCCTGTGTTGTCTTTTCCTGTTATGAGCCTCTGAAACTTACTCTCATCACTGAGGATGTGTTGCATTTTATGGATATAATCCATCCTATCCATTAACACTATGCCAGAGCCCTTGTCTGGCTTAGAGATTATTAATTCGTTGTTTAACCGTAGCTCTTTAAGTGACTGGATTTGTTCCCTAGTGATAATACTATTACTAGATGGTTTGGTCCTAACGTATTCATGGCAACTATGAACTAGGCTAGATTTTAGATTCTCAACATCACTGCTGCTTAGACCAGAACCAAGTCCCCGCCATGTGGAAGCTTGGAATAATAAGCCCGATTCACAAAGGCGGAAGCAGATCTGATCCCTCCAACTACCGCCCAGTAACCCTTCTTCCTATACTCTCCAAGGTCATGGAATCCATAGTTGCCGATGCACTGGTGTGCTATCTGGAAAACTGCAACCTCATCACTCCTGAACAGCACGGTTTCCGTCGACAGCGGTCATGTACAACTAATTTACTAATTGCACGTAGTAGTTAGACCGAGGCAGCCGACGCTGGAGAAGGTGTTGATGTGATCTACCTGGATTTTTCCAAAGCTTTCGATCGTCTAGACCATCGGATACTACTATCCAAGCTGCAACATTATGGGATCGGCGACCCACTTTTAAGCTGGATGGCCAACCTTCTATTTCAAAGACAATTATTGGTCAGAGTACGGAGCTCTTTATCGGACCCCATACAAGTCGAGTGTGGTGTGCCGCAAGGCTCGGTTCTAGGTCCACGTTTGTTTTTGGTGTTTATTAATGACCTTGCACAGGGAATCGCTTCAAACTTCCTAATGTTTGCCGACGATATCAAGATCTGGCGCAGGATCCAGGCGAACGCCGACCAACATGTGCTCCAAAGTGACTTAGATACAGTGTATCAATGGTCGATCCAAAACTTATTGCATTTCAAAGTCAGTAAATGCAAGGTGCTTTCCATCCGACATCAAAGCAGCTACTCATACCGACTCGAAACGGATGTACTGCAACAATCAACTCTCGAACGTGACTTGGGTGTCCTGGTTCAAGATGACTTGGGTTGCTCCAGACAATCCGAAAAGGCCTTGAAGACCGGGAACCAACACGTCGGGCTGTTGAGGCGGGCGTTTGGACAAATAAACAGCTCCATATTTCGACAAATGCTCAGTGCGTATGTTCGCCCCCATGTCGAATATGCAATTCAAGCCTGGGATCCATGGCTGAAACACGACCATAATGCACTGGAGCAGCCACAACGCCGGGCATCTAAGAACCTAATTGGAATGCGCAATCTTTCCTACCAGGAGAGACTACGACGACTAGGATTGTTCAGTGGAAGCTATCGCAGGCTACGAGGCGACCTGATTATGGTATACTTGATTCTGCGATACTCACATCATGTGTGCCGCCCTTTACTGCAACTCAGCAGCAATGCAAACCTGAGGGGCCTTTCATTAAAACTCGCAGAACAATACAGTCGTCTGGAGTGCCGCAGAAATTTCTTTTCCATTCGTGTCTGTCGCCCGTGGAATGCTCTCCCAGACTCGGTCATCTCTGCACCGACACGAACAATATTTAAAAGACGGTTGGACGATGCACTCATCCACTTACACTTTGTTACTTAACACTATGTCTCCATCCTACACCTGGAGTTTACCATGGAATTATTTGTTGTTAACTGTGGGTGTTGTGAATGTAAGTGGATCCCAGGACTGCAGCGAAGCAAACGATAAGTCTTTATTTTCGTATTTCAAGTGTTAACTATTTTACTCTCCTTTTCATCGTAATTGTTATGTCGATGTCCCCACCAACTGTCCAACGGGGCTTGTAAAGCAACGCTTCTTAACCCGTATAAATTCATTGTTCATTGTTCATTGGTCAATAGTAAAAGTCATTTTCCGCGTGATGTACCGCGATTCAGACGCATGGGGTCTTATCGAATAATCTGATTCTGAATAAGTATCTCATGCGTGGTGACAGAGTGGAAGCGTTAGATGGGTTTGATGTCATCGGTAAAAAAAATCGGGTGTGGTAACTTTGGCCAAACTGGAAATAACATTCTGGTATATTAAAACAGTGGCAAAGACCGAGCATTGCCTCGCGCAACCAAACTGGTATTTAAAGCACTGAGTTCCCTTTATCATTCTAAATAACCCAATGTGAAGACTGGTATTGCGAGAAGGAGCCATTTCGTGTTATCTGCTCACTCGCAAACTAACCACAAATATGAATCACGTGAAAGAAAAGTCGAAGGTTTGAAACTGGTCACAAAGGGAACTTACGTAGACACAAGAATAACAGATCGACGAGCATGATCTGAGGGTCATGAGCCCCAAGGAAGCTTTAATGAGACTGCTAATTGTTTCTGTACACAAAGGAGATGATGATGCCGGTTAAGTACCACAGCTTAGGCGAATCTCAAAACGTTGGAAGTTTTATTTTGATAGACAACTGTAAATGTTGACCCAGGGTCAACCTGTTGGTCTGTTTCGATTAGATGTCTGGCAATAGATGATGCCGCCGCTTAGATACCTTCTCTTGTTCGGCTGCTTGTTATGTCGATAGCGTAGCAATCCGTTTTGGGAAAGGCTCACCAATGCGCTTACCCAAGAATCGATCTGTTCTGCCAATGTAACTACCTCCGCAGTTACAAACGAATTGGTACATACGATGGGTAGTGGCGGATATCGGTTGAATAGGCTTTACTTGAGGCATAGGCAACTTCCTGGTCTCCCAAATGGGGCAGAATTTGGCAGCATTGAATGTCTGGCGAATCGCTGTATGCAAACGTCTTTCAAGCTGGGCGGTCACAATATCACCTTTGAAACGGAATTGAAGGTAGACAAACAGTTTGGGCACAGTAAGTACCCTCGGCCTGTTTTCCTTCAGTAGACAGTGAACTCGAATAAACACCTCTGGATATCCTCTGGCCCGTAGCGTCTGTGTGATAAACAGCAATTCCGATTCCAAACAGTCGTCAGTGCATATTCTGCGGGCTCGATTAAACAGCGTCTTGACTAAGCACCGCCTGTATTGGATAGAGGCGAAACTGTTGACTTGTTCATACGGTCTTGTCCATGTGGCTTTCCTGTGAACAGAACGCTTGACGGAACCGTCTTCTCGTCTGGTCAACAACACAACCAAAAACGGAAGGCAATTGTTCTCCTCCAGTTCACAGGTGAAACGGGTTCTTTGGATGTGCGTTATCCAGCACATTGAAAAGCGATAGAACAGCGTCTCCACTTGGGGCGATCACTAGTGTGTCATCTACGTATCGCCTGTATAAACACATTTGGTTGATGTGCGGCTCACATCGCATTACAACCATCGTCATGAAGATGTCGGCCAACACCGGGCCACGCGGACTTCCCATGGTTACACCATCCACCTGTCGGTACGGCTCGCCTTCAAATAAGAAATGTCACGTGATTCATATTTAGGTTGTAGTTTGCAAGTGAGCAGATAACACTAAATGGTTCCATCTCGTAATACCTGTCTTCTAATTGTCTTATTTAAAACTGGTATTAATAAACTTTTACGAGGTTGCAGCAGACTACGAATAGACATACAGCCATCAAAAAGCATGGAACATAAAGAAAGGTATAGTTGTCATATAGAGAAAGCACAACACACCACAGTCCATGAATTTGTCACTGGGCACGATACTACCCGGTTGCCCAAGTCAAGGTAGGGTTTTGACCTAAGCGACACCCCTCCAAGCCTTAGGCAGAATAGTCTGCCCGCAAGGCAGTGGAGCGAATTCAGGGAATTCCGGTCCTTATCAGCCTTTGATGGCTCAGTTCGTACGCCTTTCGTTTAGTCGGTTGCCAAACAGAAGACCAATACTCCCCCTGATTTCAGCATCCCGTTGCCGGAATACAATGCTCCAACAGAAGGAAGCACAAGCAGCAGTGATGAAAATGATTCGATGTTGCTCCTCCCAACACTGTTGCACTACGACCGCGGTTTCCTCTTGGTTTCCACTCATCAGCGAGTTCGCCTAATTCAACTTCGAATACCTTTCTTCTATGTCAAACGTTGCTCGCGGATCTCAGTAGCATAGCGTTCAGGGCATCAGCCGTGAACTACTAGGCTCTGAGTTGCACCGCAGCTCAGGCTATCTCCACCTGATGATCCCAAACCAGGACGAAATCGCGGTCGTGGTGTGCCAGTGTTGGGAGGAGCAACACTGAAACATTTCTACAAGGAGCAGTGAGTTTACTCAGTGGCAAGTCACATTCGCCACGTCGCAGTGTTGTTTTAGGGACATTTATGGATTTTTACAAAGAGAACGTTTGGTAGTCAAAAACCCACCACATCCTTGAACCGTTTGCTGGAACGGGATAAACCCGAACCACCCAGCTGGCACCACGTAGAGGCTGTTTGGCAAGCCAGCCAAAACTGATGACGATTTTAGGCTTAGATTTGCGCCTTTGATTTTGTCCTATCTAGGTGCGACCTGAGAATTGCAATCTGAGCCGAAATAGCAGGCGGTTGCCTATAGCATATGTTTGAATTTTAGCTCCAAAACAGGTTTGAAACAAGGTTTTTATGCATACTGAGGTAAATAACTGACAAATTGTTGCGCGCCCGTCAAATATCCCATCAAAAACGCGCCAGAATCCCCGGTATAATGGCTGTGGAAAGCGGGGTCCAATTCCTCCTCACGACTTAGCAGAGTTCAGCCACTCCGAGACGCGACCCAACTGCGCACCTGCTGACAATGTTCAACAAACTATGACCCCGTCGTGGTAGTTAATTTCCCTAACTTAATGACCCGTAGCGTTGGCTGTGATTTGCCCTTTGTTGGTCGTAAAAGATCCTTCAGAGAACCACTTGCCTGTCTTCCTCTTCGCCTCAGTTCGGAGTCGGTCGGGTCACGTGATTTTATGTGCGTCGTTAGCCGGGCAGCGTTCGCGTCTAAGTCACTAGCGCTCGTCTACCGTAACCCCCTCTCGTGTGCGTCCGTTCTGAGGGCTCGGGGTCTACCCGAATACGTGCGGCTAGGATCGTTTTCAACCTCGCTCAATTTCCGTCTCACCAGCGCGTACCCCGGGGCTAAGCTAACGCCGTCAGGTCAGCGTAAATCCGTTCGATTGGCCAGCGCTCCAAGCCGTTACCATAGGCATGGCCGAACCGTGCCAGTGACAATCTTATCAGGCTGTTACGCAATCACAACAGTGGCGTTTCCCTCAAATATAAGAAAATGTGGACAAACTGATCTAGAAATTACAAGCACCAAGACATGTCAGCAAGCAATCTGCTGAGTTGCTGCTTAGCTTTCGTGGCAGCGCTAGGTCGACCGTTATTAACTTAATATGACGCTCCGTCCTTTTTGACGAGCTGGACACGTGGCCACTCGATGGACGGTTCTTTGCTTCAATAGATGATCCTCATTTGGGACATGGTATCATCATGGCTTACCTCCATTGAGCCGCCTGGTAACAGATTTCGTGGATAGAATAGATAGAGTCCATAAATTAGGGAGGGAATCCGCGTTTGTATTTCAAAGCATCAGACAATGTATTGTCCGAATCAGCGAGTGAAACGCTCTGAGTGAATTTAATGAATATCATGCTTCATTCGGACCATCCCCAAATGATCTAGTGTGAGGTGCGTCAGGTTCAAGGTTTTCGCTGAAGTACTCTGGAATGTTTGGAGGGTCATTCTAAAATACACGTTGTGTGAATGGATGGTGACGTGCAATCTCAATCTTGACCGCGACTCCCATTGAAGTGAACCTGGGTCATTCGATCACTAGAACGGTAGCTGAAGCAGATAAAAACTGGGTATGACCAACCGAAGTCACTGCAGTCCACGACACGTTTTGACCATGTCTGACTTCATTAGGAGGAGATAGCAGGCCTCGAATCCGAGACTACTGGAATAGAGACCGAAACCTCTGCTCCTCTGGTCTCCCGGCCACCATGTGCAACGCTTGGTACAATGGATAATCACTGAGCAGGTCATTTTGAAGTACATGTTGTGTGTGACTGGTGTGCGACGTGCAACCTCAATGTGGACCGGGATTCGCATTGTAGCGAAAACCTCGGCCAATGCGATCGTTATGAGCGTTGCTGATAGCAGAAGGGAATCGGGTGTTGCCCACCCGAAACACTATCGGTTTCGGACTTGCTCTCGAGCTCATCAATTAGGGATGCTAGAGGAAACATCTCCTGAGGTGACAGATTATAGCTTCCAGCGTATAAAAGACTTTACCTATGCAAGGCACATTTACCACCAACTGACTGGCACACCACATGGTAGGGACTGGAGTTGCGGGTGAAAACTTTCGAGGGAATACCCTGCATGAAAACAAGTCCGCTGGGGACAGTTCCACGGATGGCCGTTTTACTTTACCTGAACATTTGTTTAAATACGTATTTGTTATTGTTCCCAGCTTTCCAATTTCTCTAACATCTTAAACCTGTCAATTACTTTATAATCCCTTCTGGATCGATTGTATAAAGCGTGAACAATTATTTATTATGTGCGATCTCGATGTACACATTGATCAGACCACCTAGTTGGACTGTGCCTCGCACCGCCGAGGAATATACCATTTATGTATTGAAACATGCATCCATTTGCGGCGATGCGTTTAGTGGCAAATTCCTCCAAAATGGCATCAAACGTTATTGGTGTTCCCCTCAATGAGCTACTTACAGCATAGTAATTCGTTAAAGGGACTAAACTAACCCAAGTCCATTTATATCAGTGAATAATGAACCGAAACGTCACAAAAGTTTGCGATTGCCGTTGAACCGAATACTGTGAGCTAGACATACACAGTATCTATCTATGTTACTCGATCTACCGTACGAGAAAAATCATCATCATCATCATCATGCACGTTGGCTAGAGGTGGGGAACACCTCAGCTACTGTGCCGCAATACACAGTAAAAAGGCGAAAAAACGAATGTAACTGGTACAAGCCGGCTGAGCTACCGGTAACAGATGGGCATCGTTCCGGTAAGCTACCAGCCGGCTGCTGTGCATCAAAAAAATTACTATGCAAAATTATATAAAATCAAATAATGAGATCGTGATTGGAGGGTGAGGCTAAGAGGGATCGGGTGGGACAAAGAAACTCACAGCACGAACGCCACTGAGGTCGGCTCCTAGCCATATCAGCAAGTGTGTCCAACCAAACGTGTTCATCGACGTTCGGACCCCAACCAGGGAGCCGAGACGCTCCAACCGAGGCCAGCTCAGAAGTGAGGGACTTCATTCCTTTGGACCAAGTCATCGCTTGGCCACCTTTCCTCTTCTTCCACCCACATCCCCGGTGAGCAAACAGCGCATGTAGAGGGAGTCGGTGGGCTGGCATGCGTAACACGTGGCCGAGCCATCGGAGCCTGATGCGTGAAATGACGGTGCTGAGCGATTCATTTCCTTTTCCTGTGCCGTAAACAAGGCGTCGAACACGCTCGTTATTCAGGCGGTTCCCACTAGAGGTGAGCTAAATTACGAAGGCACCGGTGATCGAGTATGGGAAAAAGTAACAGACAATGTCCGGAGGTGGTGTTCAATTGAATTTTCTGCACAAACATATCAGAGTGTTCTCCATAATATCATCGGCAATAATTTATGAATCGTCATAACCCCGTGCAAAGTGCTTGATCAAGGAGAGTTGATGAAGTTCTTCACAGGACCTAGACCTCCAGCTTGCCGATGAATTAGCAGTTCCACTAGCGAGTGGTAGGTTTTCAAATTAGATGGAACTGTAGTGTTGTGGGTCCAGGTTATCTACGGATCTGCGTGCCCGAAATACCAATTTTTCCAGTGGTTCTACTTGCCAACGGTAGGCTTTTAAGCCAGGTAACATCAATGCTTGTGCTAAACAGTGTGGTGAGTCGAGGAGCGTTAACTGACTTCTCAAGATAATTGGCGTGAACCTTCGGCACTTTAGGTTACCTAATACTCGGATCTGGCCCATGCAATTGGCTTATGTGTACTGAAACATCTTAGAAGTCTGGTTACCTTGGAGACTGGTGCGAATCTGTCAAGCTTTTTACCAAACTTGTGCTCTAATGGGCTAGCGCAACTACCAACTTCTCACCCGCTACATATTCTAGAGCATCAATTCACCATATAATTTGCTGATGTGTCTGCTTTGAATTATTCGACGTCCATTCCTCCTTGTCACGTGTATCGCACGCAGTTGATCGGAGCAATGGTACATTTGGGCTCGAAGTGTGCACTAATTATGCGGCACATTAAAGGACAATGTTTCGTTTTGCTTTTGGCATCCTAGTCATAGTGGGTTAAGCTTAAGCTGTTCGCAGCGCTTAGTGTAACCTAATGCGGATTCACAAGGAGGGTTTTATTGCATGTATGCCTTTCGATTGCCGCGTGAGCCTCATTGGTTGATACGGGGAATACACAACAACATCATGTATATTTGAGAAGTTCCATAACAGCTATAACTAGAGACAGTCAACACAAATCCACTAAAGTACCAAACGGCCGTTTTGTCCCATTGGGACTCGTCAATAGCGCGCATCTGCTGGATTCGAGCCGATAACCTTACTCCTACGAGTCAGCGACTTTTGTCACTCGTGGCTGTCTCGATGGGTCAGCTGCTACGAATCTTACCACAAATAATAGACAATGTACTGCTTTCTGTTAACCAGTAATCGCCTTCACAGCTTACATGTGACCTCAATTAGTGGCGGCTTACAAATGTAGTCGTAGCTCTGGGAGCCAGCACTGTCCTCTGCACGTTCCTAACATGTGTGACATTGGGGGTGAGCCGTATTATATCGCCGTTAGAAATCAGTCATGTTGGAGTGCTGCCGTCCCTCATGGATCAGTGACATAAGTCGCTGACTCGTAAGTGTAAGGTCATGAGTTCGAATTCGACAGCGTCCGGGGGATGTGCAACACTGAAAGATGAAATAGGAAGAAACGGCCATCTAGCACTTCCATGGGTGTGTGGTAGCTGTCTGGCTGGGTATGGCTGTGACAGATTTCCTCAAATACAAGCGCATTCCACTATTGTTACCTTCTAGTCTCGTGTAGTTATTTAATTTTATATATCTATGTATAGCGTTATGTATAATACTAGTAATATTAAAATAATAATAATACGTATATTTCTCTTGCTGAGAGAAACTGTCTACAGCGACATAGACCAATTTGTACAGAAGTATCCATGCCCTTGCATGGGTGACATGCATACGTGAAGTATTGGGATATGTGTTTCATGTAGTAAGATTCTGGCGGTTGGTTGACGCCAAAGCCTAGTTATGAAAACATTGATGTTTAGATGTTTTGGGCCCCTCTTGGAATAGCTTATCGAGGAATATTTCCCATGTGAATATAGAGCTTACGGTAGTTAGCTCAAGGCAATTGGCGAGTGTGCTTCTAAAAGCTGCCACATTGTCACACGACCTGGGTGTTATTGATAGTTTATTCCACAGATAGCTATGTCTGACCAGGAAAAATTAGAGCGGACGTTCGTTCTAGCCTAATTTTTAACACTAGCACGCATTTTACTAGTGGAACTATCGCGAACTTCGGACAGAACCAAAGTGAACCCGGTGTATTGTATGCTTTATGTCGGTTCTACAGATGTTGACACAGTTCGAATGGTACCGGTCTTGGCAATTTGTACAAGTCAACCCTCCTTTTACTATCTTAGCAAAAGTTTGCTTAGCACAAAATACTTCGTTTCGGGTTACCGGTGTGGTGGTCATGATGGCCGATTACCGAAAAACAAATCCAAAATGGTGGAAACAGACGGCGGTTGGGCTAACCAATGAGAACTCAGAAATAAGCCAGAGAACATCCATCAACTTCGCACAGATTGAAAAGTACACCAAAAAGAAAGTATTGGTGCATAATTCTCGCAGAACAATCACGTCTAACACAGCACTCCCGAAGGAAACGTGGAATCCAGCACGATAATCCAAAAGTCCGCGGCGTCCATGGGTACATCCAACGACGCTACTGTCGCTTACACGGAAGAATATTGCAACGCCAGGAGACTGGCTTTATCCGCGTCTGCGTGAACTGGAGCCCCATGCTCACAGAAACACAGGGCAGAGATGCCACTGCCAGCGCTGTTGCTCCGTTTGAGGTAGGAGAATATCGCCTTGGAAGTCGTTCTAGTGAGTGTGGTTAGGGAATTTCGTATTGTTGACGTTTCTCACCTTTTGATATCGTACAAGCATTCCTGACCGTTTTGTAACCAAGGTAGTGATGTTCTGATAGTATGCGCTTGAATTGGTCTCACTATTTCCGTTTTCTGTTCATCAAGAATCTCAATTCACGATTGTTCCACTGAGGTCCTCTAAGAGTTGTCCTCTTTTGAAGATGGGAACAACTTGTTCAATGAGTGACGTCAGGTTGGATTACAGAACATTCCAGGCACCGTCAGTATTTAGGTGTTCGGGAATATCCTAATCCATAATATTTGCAGCCGTTTTAAGATGTAGTGCATCTGCAAGCCAGAGATCTCGACGGACGGCACATAGATTGTGAATAACAAAACGACGTGTTCATTGGATTGAACAAAACGGAGCACACGATTGCGAGAATCGCTTTTGTATTTTCCGGTAGCCACTGTAACCAAAGCTCGCGGAGTCAAGTCTCGTCCATGGTTGTTAAACCAAACAATTGGGTTGAGGGCAGTTTGTCGCCCAACTGCAGATCACTGAAATGCTGCTGCAGGCGGATTTTCCTAGAGGGCATGACAAGCTTAATCTTGTCCTCCTTGAGGGCGTCATAGAGGTTTTCGGTCTGAGAAATGATAACGTCTCGAACCTGCATTGATATCTCCTTGGGGAGATAGGACATTAGCTTGCCATGCTCCTCGTAGTCGGAATTGATCTTTTGGTTCTAAAACTCAGCCTCAAGATGAGCGAACCACAAAAGAGGATGTATGTCCCAAAAGGATGGCACAGAGAGAGAGATACAACGCTGAGGAGAGAATCAACCTTAGGGTCTACAGATTCCATGGTTTAAAAAAAGATGACGCGAAAATAGCCTACCGTATGCAAAAATAAACCGGAAAATATGAAAAGTGAATGGAACGAGCTCACCGGAGAAACATTCGAAATGTTCTGTCTCGAGGTTCTTTTAACTCTGGGTCACGAATTTAGCGGGAGTCCGGATAGTGCTTCCAGAAGTCAGATCGAGTTGCAGGGAAACTTTATTTGTACAACAAAGGTTCCCTGTTTACCTAACTATAAAAAGAGCACCGTTAAATACTGCTACCTAGGGGCATAAAGAATGTACAGCACACGGCAACGATCGCACATTGCAAGCGAAATGACCGCCAAGCAAATAGCGATGTTCCGCTCAAGCAGTCGATCGCAACAATCAGTTCGACAATCCGCAACTGTCGCCTAAGCATACAATGAAATAGGAATTTTAGTTAAAATTATACACAGGCCAAACAAAGAATGTCCAGACTGCTAAAACACCAGTCTTGCTCCAGCTTACATCTGAGGGTAGATCGTTGCCACTTAAGCTCGAACCACAACCACAATCTCACTACTCCTCGCTATGAAATCCAGCCACTCACGTGATGATGGTGACTAGATCTTTACATTACCTGTGGCGCTCCATGCGCCTGGGTTCATATTCAGCAGTGAAACGCATCTTTCACGCCATCAACGCGGCTTGTTGTCAACCCGTAACCAACTGTTTTGGTGAATAGCTTCTTCCGCAAATTGGTTGATGTCCAGGGAGATTGCGTGGCACGGCGACTTCGAGGACTCGAACCTGTGTTCAGTATGTCGCTTATCCGATGGCTATTCGCACTGCAAACTATCCGACTACCACCACCACTGATAGGAACCACTCTCATGATTAACCTGAAAGTTCACTTTGCAGTGAAGCCCTGGAAACTATCGCCTCAGACACATTCGCAGTGACCGCTTTGAATAGGATTCACTTCAAAGCAATTACAGTCTTCCTTCTTCCTTGAATGTCGCAATTCATCCACATACCGCATGCCTCAAACAAAACCAGCGATATGCCATTAATCGTTGTGACATACGTCACTCGCGGAGCAGCACGTGTGGAGGTTTAGAGGTTGGTCAGTAATCGCTGCATCCCGAGTTCGACTGTGTCTACCTGGGACTGGCCTGTAGTCAAGTGCAGAATTGCAGGCGTGCAACACAACGCGGAATAAATTAGTCGTCCCACCCTAACTGGTGCCCGCATCTTGATGCCATGCAGTCCACCCGGTTCATTGTCGTCACTTAACTGTTAATGTGTACCACACCCAGACACAGTCTCGAATCGCAAGAACTCGCAGCCTGACAGCCAAGGATTCGCGTGGTATGCAACCGATTCCCGCAGCCTGCGATAAGTGTGTACGTGTGTGCTGTTATGACACGATGCAACTCGTTGGTTATTCGGCCGCTGCTACCATTGCCGTCGCCATAACGACCGTGGTTTGATGACGCCAGCCACGTTTCCCTCAGTGTGCTTGCCTGATTTCGTTGCTTTTGTTCTCTAGGACATTCTACGTAACGCATACTTGCTAGGTTACCTGTACATCATCCTGGTTACTGGCGACTCGGTAACTATGCTTACCGACACCCACCCACTTCCCTTGGTCAGCCTCATTCGCAAAAAGCGATCGGGTTCGACTGCCAATGGCCGAAGGCTGTCGACTCATCCGTAATTGACCTGATTTGTCGCGCAGCTGTGCAAAACCTATCGGTCGGAAATAGCTGTTTGAACATACACCAACTAGTGAGCTCGAATCATCCTGTGTATTTGTGCGATTTCACCCATATTCCTTTCAGCGTAACGTTTTACTGTTGTATCTCTCGTCTACTTGAGGAGTAGGTGGGTCGGTAAGTCATTCACTTTCTTTTGCGCATAATAATTCTCCGAACGCTGGAAGCTGGGTCACTAGGTCAGTTGCAAAGCCCACTCCGGTCGTGTCATTGACCCGAAATGATCCCTGTCTGTCTCGGTGGCTGACCTCTCCAACCCACAACATCCCTGCTAGTCCCAATCTTGACTTGTCCAGACTTACATCTCCATCAAAAGGTCATTCACGTTCGTCATTAACACAGTCGCAATCGAGATCGCGCGTCACTAATCAGTCGCAGCGGGGTTTACTTCATCGGCTTCCAAATCTGATAGTCCTGCACACACCCAGAATAGCATTAGGCAGCCGTTTCGACTTGTTGGGTCTCATCTGTAGTGTTAGTGGTTATGAGTTTGAATCCTCACCCGTATCATCAAGTAGGCGAGACATACAAATGGAAACTTCTACGCTTAAAGGATTGCGTGTATCAATGCATCAACATACAATCTGATACGAGGACACTGACGGGTGTAACTTCAAACAACTAATTCCGACTGAGAGATTTTGCCGAACCGAGGGCCCAATCCGGTCAAATGCAGATGAGTCGACAGGCCTCGAATGCGAGGACCTATCAAGAATGTACATTAACAAGCCCCTACCTATGAGTATGCACATCGATCGGTTTTATTTCTTATCAGTGCTAGACGCCGTTCAGTCATGTTGTACAGGATACCTTCTGGATGACACTTAAAATGGTTTGCTTCTTCTCAGAAAATCAATTAATTCAGCTCTTAAGTGCATTGTCATCTTCCTTGACATGCAAAAAGAGTTTGACGGAGTCCTACACAAAAGACTGCGTTAGAAATTAAGTAGGCACGGTGTGACAAATCCACTTCACCCTGGCTCCATTCGTACCTAGTAGAACGATCGTAAGTTGTCGATATAAATAGTT
Source organism: Dicrocoelium dendriticum (assembly GCA_944474145.2). Classification (NCBI taxonomy): domain Eukaryota; kingdom Metazoa; phylum Platyhelminthes; class Trematoda; order Plagiorchiida; family Dicrocoeliidae; genus Dicrocoelium; species Dicrocoelium dendriticum. The sequence goes on along the minus strand of OX104065.1, from coordinate 10,892,227 downwards.
ACATCTCTACATCTCGTCTCCTAACCATTGGAGTGGTACAGGGCAGTGTCTCTGTTAAACACTTTGGCAAGCCTTATTTGTTTGCTGATGATATCAACATTGTTTACACTTTCCCAAGTTCTTAGTATGCCGCTGAAATTAGCAACATCCAAAGCAACTTGAAAGCGATTGAGAGATGGGCTGATATGTGGCAGGTGACGTCTGCAACATCTAAGTGTAGTATTCTAGCGTATGGATGTCAGATAGCAGCAGAATTGTTCAGGCTTCATGACGAAGTCATTCCCATCAGCCAGTCTGTTCGTGACTTGGGTTTGAGCTACTAATTCGTCAAACTTTAACGGACATAAAAATCATATTGTGAAATAGGTCAAGCAATCGGTCGGGCACATGTGCCACCTGTTAACATTGAAAGAAACCGGACTAATTGCTTTCAAAATCAGTATCAGACCTTTCCCTGGAATATTTACTGGTTACGTTCAGCAACCTGCGAAAGTGTAATTTGCGGGCCATTGAAAACGTTCACGTCGCTCTCACGAAGCATATATTTGGTTATTCAACCGCCTTTTCGTACAGAGATAGCTGCAAGGAGCTGGATCCTGTATCTCTGGTTACGAATAATGTATTTAAATCTGTGCTTCTTCTACAAACTTGCGTGGCGGAACACATATGCTAGGACTTATCAAGTGCACTTTCGGGAAAATACCAGTTATGAACTGCAAGAAAGTGAATGTATAGTCTCTTTACCTAAATTCAGGACCAGCCTAGAGAGAAATTTCTACCTTCTCACGTAAGGTTCCATATGGAATAAGCTGCCAAAAGAGATTAGATCTATTGAACATATTTGCATGTTGAAGGAAATAATATTTATCTGTCAACTGACAGATTGAAATGGATCTTAAGAATTCAACTTGATGATGAAAGGCTGTATGAAGAAGGGCCGGATCAAGTATGATACCGGAGAGCATCGACTGGAAACGTGTTCAACAAGTGCACCAGCGCACTCTTGATAATCTGGGTTGAGCTGTTACAATTGCCTCACAAGCTATTCTTTAACGCAAACTCTTATGCGGTTTTACTCCACCGAAAATCAATTCGCACCAACTGTCTTCTGATATAAAACCGAGAGTAAGATTATGTACTGATATGGGGCCAGGGACTATATTCGTAATCCCCCCCACACAAAGTGGCTAATGCGTAATATTTGTTCTATGATTCTCTTCGTGACATTTGCTCTGTAATCCTAACCATTTCCCCTTCTTTTCCAGGGTTAACAAATCAGCAACCCATACCGGATTTCATTGATCAGCGATATCGGATTCCTTATTGTACGAATACCTGCTACTAATATTGACTCAGAGAATTCGTTTTAGTACATTTTGCCTATGGATAATTTGTGCAGTTATCTGTCTTCGAATGTCACACTGAACAATTTGATCGTATAATCTGCCGATCGATTTTGCACTGTTGTAAAACATCTTATCTGCTTATTTTCGGCATTAACGATATTATACTTCTCATATTCAGTTTTTCATATTTTACATTCTTCCTTATTTCATTGTTGGCCACAAGTGAGCTGATCTCCTGAGGTGACAGATTATAGCTTCCAGCGTATAAAAGACTTTACCTATGCAAGGCACATTGCCACCAACTGACTGGCGTATACAAATTGCTAATTTGGCACACCGGCACACCACATGGTAAGGACTAGAGTTGCGGGTGAAAACTTTCGAGGGAATACCCTGCATGAAAACAAGTCCGCTGGCGACAGGTCCACGGATGACCGTATTACTTTACCTGAACATTTGTTTAAATATGTATTTGTTATTGTTCCCAGCTTTCCAATTTCTCTAACATCTTAAACCTGTCAATTACTTTATAATCCCTTCTGCATCGATTGTATAAAGCGTGAACAATTACTTATTTTGTGCGAACCCAATGTACCCATTGACCGGACCACCTAGTTGAACTGTGCCTCGCATCGCCGAGGAATATACCATTTATCTATTGAAACATGCATCCATTTGCGGCGATGCATTTAGTGGCAAATTCCTCCAAAATGGCATCAAGCGTTATTGGTGTTCCCCTCAATGAGCTACTTACAGCATAGTAATTCGTTGAAGGGACTAAACTAGCCCAAATCCATTTATATCAGTGAATGGCGAACCGAAACGTTGCAAAAGTTTGCAGTTGCCGTTGAACCGAACACTGTGAGCCAGACATACACTATCTATCTATGTTACTCTGTCTACCGTATGAGAAAAATACTAACAGACAATGTCCGGAGAAGGTGTTCAAATGAATTTTCTGCACAAACATATCAGAGTGTTCTCCATAATATCATCGGCAATCATTTATGAATCGTCATAACCCCGTGCAAAGTGCTTGGATCTAGGAAAGTTGATGAAGCTCTTCACAGGACCAGTACGTCCAGCTTGCCGATGAATTAGCCGTTCCACTAGCGAGTGGTAGGTTTTCAAACTAGATGGAACTGTAGTGTTGTGGGTCCAGGTTATCTACGGATCTGCGTGCTCCATATTTCGACAAATGCTCAGTGCGTATGTTCGCCCCCATGTCGAATACGCAATTCGAGCCTGGCATCCATGGCTGAAACACAACCTTAATGCACTGGAGCAGCCACAACGCCGGCTATCTAAGAACGTAATTGGAATGAGCAATCTTTCCTACCAGGAGAGACTACGACGACTAGGATTGTTCAGTGGAAGCTATCGCAGGCTACGAGGCGACCTGATTATGGCATACTTGATTCTGCGAGACCCACATCATGTGTGCCGCCCTTTACTGCAACTCAGCAGCAATGCAAACCTGAGGGGCCTTTCATTAAAACTCGCAGAACAATACAGTCGTCTGGAGTACCGCAGAAATTTCTTTTCCATTCGTGTCTGTCACTCGTGGAATGCTCTCCCAGACTCGGTCATCTCTGCACCGGCACGAACAGTATTTAAAAGACGGTTGGACGATGCACTCATCCACTTACACTTTGTTACCTAACACCACGTCTCCATCCTACACCTGGAGTTTACCATGGAAGTATATGTTGTTAACCGTGGGTGCTTTGAATCTAAAAAGATCGCAGGACTGCAGCGAAGCAAAAGATAAGTCCTTATTTTCATATTTTAAGTGTTAACTATTTTACTATCCTTATCATCATTATTGTTACGTTGATATCCCCAACAACTATCCAAAGGGACTTGTAAAGCAACGCTTCTTAACCCGTATAAATTCATTGTTCATCGTTCAACACCAATTTTCCAGTGGTTCTACTTGCCAACGGTAGGCTTTTAAGCCAGGTAAAATCAATGTTTGTGCTAAACAGTGTGGTGAGTCGAGGAGCGTTAACTGACTTCTCAAGATAATTGACGTGATCCTTCGGCACTTTAGGTTACCTAATACTCGGATCTGGCCCATGCAATTGGCTTATGTGTACTGAAACATCTTAGAAGTCTGGTTACCTTGGAGACTGGTGCGAATCTGTCAAGCTTTTTACCAAACTTGTGCTCTAACGGGCTAGCGCAACTACCAACTTCTCACCCGCTACATATTCTGGAGCATCAATTCACCATATAATTTGCTGATGTGTCTGCTTTGAATTATTCGACGTCCATTCCTCCTTGTCACGTGTATCGCACGCAGTTGATCAGAGCAATGGTACATTTGGGCTTGAAGTGTGCACTAATTATGCGACACATTAAAGGACAATGTTTCGTTTTGCTTTTGGCATCCTAGTCATAGTGGGTTAAGCTTAAGCTGTTCGCAGCGCTTAGTGTAACCTAATGCGGATACACAAGTAGGGTTTTATTGCATGTATGCCTTTCGATTGCCGCGTGAGCCGCATTGGTTGATACGGGGAATACATAACAACATCATGTATATTTGAGAAGTTCCATAACAGCTATAACTAGAGACAGTCAACACAAATCCACTAAAGCACCAACCGGCAGTTTCGTCCCATTGGGACTCGTCAATGGCGCGCATCTGCTGGATTCGAGCCGATAACCTTACTCCTACGAGTCAGGGACTTTTGTCACTCGTGGCTGTCGCGATGGGTCAGCTGCTACGAATCTTACCACAAATAATAGATCATCTGCTGCTTCTGTTAACCAGTAATCGCCTTCACAGCTTACATGTGACCTCAATTAGTGGCGGCTTACAAATGTAGTCGTAGCTCTGGGAGCCAGCACTGTCCTCTGCACGTTCCTAACATGTGTGACATTGGGGGTGAGCCGTATTATATCGCCGTTAGAAATCAGTCATGTTGGAGTGCTGCCGTCCCTCATGGATCAGTGACATAAGTCGCTGACTCGTAAGTGTAAGGACATGGGTTCGAATTCGACAGCGTCCGTGGTACGCACGACACTGAAAGTCGCAATCGGACGAAACGGTCGTCTAGCACTTCCATGGGTGTGTGTGGTAGCTGTCTGGCTGAGTATGGCTGTGACAAATTTCCTCAAATACAAGTGAATTCCACTATTACTACCCTCTAGCCTCGTGCAGTTATTTAATTTTATATATCTATGTATGTCGTTATGTATAATACTAATATTATTAAAATAATAATAATACGTAAATTTCTCTTGCTGAGAGAAACTGTCTACAGCGGCATAGATCAATTTGTACAGAAGTATCCATGCCCTTGCATGGGTGACATGCATAGGTGGAGTATTGGGATATGTGTTTCATGTAGTAAGATTCTGGCGGTTGGTTGACGCCAAAGCCTAGTTATGAAAACGTTGATGTTTAGATGTTTTTGGGCCCCTCTTGGAATAGCTTATCGAGGGATTTTTCCCATGTGAATATAGAGCTTACGGTAGTTAGATCAAGGTAATTGGCGAGTCTGCTTCTAAATGTTGCCACATTGTCACATGACCTGAGTGTTATTGGTAGTTTATTGCACAAATAGCTATATTTGACCAGGTAGAAATTAGAGCGGACGTTCGTTCTAGCCTTCTATCCTTTGTTACGAAGCGCTCGAGTTGGGAAGTGTAAATTGTGTGTAGGCACGTCTGAATAGGTCATTTTGTGTATCATGTTTATATACTGTCCAGAGGATCCTTTGTGTTAACTGTAGACGCTCTTGCAAAAGGCTGCATGCAGCCGATGAACCGCCCGTTCGACACACAAGATTTAGTAAGTAGATCAGTGTTGGGCTTGCTCTGTAGCGATGCGGTTATGTTTCTCGATATGCTATTTACCATCCATCAGTGTTCCAGTGAAGGGCTAGCATGCGGTTTGTCCACTGAGCATTTGAATTCCCCTGGAGAAAAGTCTACGAATGCCGATGCGATATACGGCCTAATCATGGTGGTAGTTGTTTTGACCCACGGAACCAGAACCATTAGGCATGTGGCCGTTCGATGATAAGTGATTTGTCGTCTGGTGTTAAGACGGAATGGTTAATTCAACACCCCAGGACGTGACGCTACGTTGGTCAATAGTAAAAGTCATTTTCCGCGTGACGTACCACGATTCACACGCATGGGGTCTAATCGAATATTCTGATTCTGAATAAGTATCTCATGCGTGGTGACAGAGTGGAAGCGTTAGATGGGTTTGATGTCATCGGTAAAAAAGATAAGGTGTGCTAACTTTGGCAAACTAGAAATAAAATTTTGGTATATTAAAACAGTGGCAAAGACCGAGCATTGCCTCGCGTAACCAAACTGGTATTTAAAGCACTGAGTTCCCTTTATCATTCTAAATAACCCAATGTGAAGACTGGTATTGCGAGAAGGAGCCATTTCGTGTTATCTGCTCACTCGCAAACTAACCACAAATATGAATCACGTGAGAGAAAAGTCGAAGGTTTGAAACTGGTCACAAAGGGAAATTACGTAGACACAAGAATAACAGATCGACGAGCATGATCTGAGGGTCATGAGCCCCAAGGAAGCTTTAAGGAGACTGCTAATTGTTTCTGTACACAAAGGAGATGGTGATGCCGGTTAAGTACCATAGCTTAGGCGAATCTCAAAACGTTGGAATTTTTATTTTGATAGATAACTGTAAATGTTGACCCAGGGTCAACCTGTTGGTCTGTTTCGATTAGATGTCTGGCAATAGATGATGCCGCCGCTTAGATACCTTCTCTTGTTCGGCTGCTTGTTGTGTCGATAGCTTAGCAATCCGTTTTGGGAAAGGCTCACCAATGCGCTTACCCAAGAATCGATCTGTTCTGCCAATGTAACTACCTCCGCAGTTACAAACGAATTGGTACATACGATGGGTAGTGGCGGATATCGGTTGAATAGGCTTTACTTGAGGCATAGGCAACTTCCTGGTCTCCCAAATGGGGCAGAATTTGGCAGCATTGAATGTCCGGCGAATCGCTGTATGCAAACGTCTTTCAAGCTGGGCGGTCACAATATCACCTTTGAAACGGAATTGAAGGTAGACAAACAGTTTGGGCACAGTAAGTACCCTCGGCCTGTTTTCCTTCAGTAGACAGTGAACTCGAATAAACACCTCTGGATATCCTCTGGCCCGTAGCGTCTGTGTGATAAACAGCAATTCCGATTCCAAACAGTCGTCAGTGCATATTCTGCGGGCTCGATTAAACAGCGTCTTGACTAAGCACCGCTTGTATTGGATAGAGGCGAAGCTGTTGACTTGTTCATACGGTTTTGTCCATGTGGCTTTCCTGTGAACAGAACGCTTGATGGAGCCGTCTTCTCGTCTGGTCAACAACACCTCCAAAAACGGAAGGCAATTGTTCTCCTCCAGTTCACAGGTGAAACGGGTTCTTTGGATGTGCGTTATCCAGCACATTGAAAAGCGATAGAACAGCGTCTCCACTTGGGGCGATCACTAGTGTGTCATCTACGTATCGCCTGTATAAACACATTTGATTGATGTGCGGCTCACATCGCATTACAACCATCGTCATGAAGATGTCGGCCAATACCGGGCCACGCGGACTTCCCATGGCTACACCATCCACCTGTCGGTACGGCTTGCTTTCAAATAAGAAATGTACACGTGATTCATATTTAGGTTGTAGTTTGCAAGTGAGCAGATAACACGAAATGGTTCCATCTCGCAATACCTGTCTTCTAATTGTCTTATTTAAAACTGGTATTATTAAAATTTTATGATGTTGCAACAGACTACGAATAGACATAGGGCCATCAAAAAGCATGGAACATAAAGAAGGATATAGTTGTCATATAGAGAAAGCACAACACATCATAGTTCATGAATTCGTCAGAGGGCACGATACTATGCGGTTGCCCAAGTCGAGGTAGGGGTTTGACTTAAGCGACACCACTCCAAGCCTTAGGCCGAATAGCCTTCCCGCAAGGCAGCGCAGTGACTTCCGCGCTTTACGAGCCCTTGATCGCTCAGTTCGTACGCCTTTCGTTTAGTCGGTTGCCAAACAGAAGACCAATACTCCCCCTGATTTCAGCATCACGTTACCGGAATACAATGCTCCAACAAAAGGAAGCACAAGCAGCAGTGATGAAAATGATTCGATGTTGCGCCTCCCAACACTGTTGCACTACGACCGCGGTTTCCTCTTGGTTTCCACTTCTCAGCGAGTTCGCCTAATTCAATTTCGAATCCCTTTCTTCTTATGCCAAGCGTTGCTCGCGGATCTCAGTAGCATTATATTCAGGGCGTCAGCCGTGAACTACTAGGCTCTGAGTTGCACCGCAGCTCAGGTTATCCCCACCTGATGATCCCAAACCAGGACGAAATCGCGGTCGTGGTGTGCCAGTGTTGGGAGGAGCAACACTGAAACATTTCTACAAGGAGCAGTGAGTTTACTCAGTGGCAAGTCACATCCGCCACGTCGCAGTGTTGTTTTATGGACATTTGTGGATTTTTATGAAGAGAACGTTTGGTAGTCAAAAACCCACCACATCCTTTAGCCATTTGCTGGAACGGGATAAACCCGAACCACCCAGCTGGCATCCGATGGAGGTTGTTCGGCAAGCCAGCCAAAACGGATGACCATGTTAGACTTAGATTTGCGCTTTTGCTTTTGTTCCATCTAGATTCAACTTGAGAATTACAATCTAAGCTAAAAGAGCAGGCGATTGCCCATAGCATGTTTGAAGTTTAGCTCCAAAACAGCTTTGAAACAATGTTTTTATGTATACTGAGGTAAATAATTAACAACTGTGGACAAACTGATCTAGAAATTCCAAGCACGAAGATATGTCAGGAAGCAATGTCCTGAGTTACTGATTAGCTTTCGTGGCAGCGCTAGGTCGACCGTTATTAACTTAATATGACGCTCCGTCCTTTTTGACGAGCTGGACACGTGGCCACTCGATGGACGGTTCTTTGCTTCAATAGATGATCCTCATTTGGGACATGGTATCATCATGGCTTACCTCCATTGAGCCGCCTAGTAACAGATTTCGTGGATAGGATAGATAGAGTCCATAAATTAGGGGGGAATCCGCGTTTGTATTTCAAAGCATCAGACAATGTATTGTCCGAATCAGCGAGCGAAACGATCTGAGTGAATTTAATGAATATCATGCTTCATTCGGACCATCCCCAAATGATCTATTGTGAGGTGCGTCAGGTTCAAGGTTTTCGCTGAAGTACTCTGGAATGTTTGGAGGGTCATTCTAAAATACACGTTGTGTGAATGGATGTCGACGCGCAATCTCAATCTTGACCGCGATTCCCATTGAAGTGAACCTGGGTCATTCGATCACTAGAACGGTAGCTGAAGCAGATAAAAATTGGGTATAGCCAATCGAAGTCACTGCAGTCCACGACACGTTTCGACCATGTCTGGCTTCATTAGGAGGAGATAGCAGGCCTCGAATCCGAGACTACTGGAATAGAGGCCGAAACTTCTACTCCTCTGGTCTTCCGGCCACCACGGGCAACGCTTGGTACAATGGATAATCACTGAGCAGGTCATTTTGAAATACACGTTGTGTGTGACTAGTGTGCGACGTGCAACCCCTCAATGTGGACCGAGATTCGCATTGTAGCGAACGTTGACCAATGCGATCATTATAAACGTTGCTGATGATGCAGAAGGGAATCGGGTGTTGACCACCCGAAACGCTGCCCTCCACTATTCGTTTCGGACTTGCTCTCGAGCTCATCGATTAGGGATGCTAGAGGAAACATCTACCCTTGAGTCATTGTGTCACAGTGAACACCGTTTGTCGTAACGGTTATTAACCCATTGGATGGGTCATTTTGAAGGTTAGAGATTCCGGCTGACATCCCAAAGGTGCCAGATTGGAATGCTTGCAATATCTGCCCGACACATAAGACCTGAAAACGCATACCGTCTATGTGAAATTGTTTTTTGTAGTTGGGCACTATCAATGAAAGAAAGAGAAATCTCCTTATGGTCACTGTTGAGTGCTTCAAGACATTAGATCAACCTAATTGCCAAAGATTTTAGAGTATAAATCGGTTACCTATATTCTAGTATTGTGACCGGTTTGCATTCCAAAACCATTGGGAATTATGAAATCCCCGTCGGTTCCAAATTTATTCCAAAAAATTGAATCAGTTCAACCTGTAAACAGGCCAACTAATGACTCCATTAAGCTCCTTACAATGATACGCTAACTGCATCCGATCTAACTCAGCCCCAGTTTTAAGGTGGACACCGAGTACCACACATTTGCCCTAACTTCTTATCAACGCCATCAATGTGGGCATTTTGATTTCCATCTGGACTTTTTTTTGTCGCTTCTGGTAGCACTCAGATGAAGTGTCGTGGCGTCACTACATTGCAAGAAAGAATATACACTGCCGATGTGTGAAGTGCGCGGTTTCCTTCCCCACAGTCGCTGTCGGCACTTTTCCTATTGTGTTCTACGTGACCACATGTCCTATTTTCACTCAACCATGATTACACGACAGTATCTCACGTGTTTTAACCGATGCATAGCATGTGAACAAACATGTCGAGAGACGTTCACAAACAGTTCCGGTACCCAAGCTCACTATTAACTGGCCACGTTGATTACACTAATTGCGCTTATCTTCGGTAATTTTGTTGCGTTTGTAGCATTTTAAGTAACTCGTAGACATTTCTTATTTATCACGGATTTGTTGCTAACCAACTTACTTCATATGATAATTTAGCGAAGAGTTATGCCACCGTATCTGTATGCATTATTGGATTTATTTTATTTCAGCTTGTCGTTTAAAGTGAATGGCTGTTGTTTGATATCCCTGGTATGGTTGCGCTTGATGTGTATGTTGACAAGGTGCCTACCTGTCTATTACCCACTACATCGTTCATACTGGCTCCAGGAGACAATTGGTCGTTGCTGGAGGGGACGGGGTGCACGGTTCTTGTGGCCGTGCTAGGCTCAAAGAGCGGTTCCATGCACTCAGTGTGGAGCGGACTACGGTCCAGCCACCGCCTTGTGTGCGGTTGATTCCCCAAATACAGCGTGCTTGTGTTTGCCTGTGAAGGAGTGTGGGCCGGCTCCGTTGATGAAACGTGGTTCCCATCCGCATGCCTCCCGGTCTTATTCCTTCGGGTTTACACTGGATATGGGGTATGTGGTTGGAGCTGTGGGTGGTGCAGCGCAAGCCATCCATGGTCCCTCTGTAGGCGCAGGCGTCCTGTGGCTTGCCATAGTGACAGGCAAATCCGAAACCGGATGCCGGATACCACATATATACATATATATATATATATATATATATATATATATATATATATATATATATATATATATATATATATATATAGTCTCTTAACGGACATTGTGACATCCGAACCATGGCAGAAGACAGAAGTGGGGCAGTTTGAAATACGGAATGGGATAAAAAATGGAAATCGATTGTTTCGATTTTCCACATGCAATTTTGAATTTTTTGTTTTGTGTCTTTTACGTGTATTAAAGGGGTGAAGTAATGGCAGAACAGCATTGACGCCACGGATGTCTGTTGCGGTCCAAGACGCCCAATGTTTCCAACCACTGAGATTCATCATCTCGTGGTCCCCAACCTGGAAGACGCACTGGTCCGACTGCCGCCAAACTTGTGGTTGCTTTCGTCATGCTCCTCCACGTCATTTGCTGTCCACCGCGACACTTTCTCCAATCGCTTCCTGGGAGTGTAAATAGCGCTCCTTCTGGAAGGCGATGGGCTCGCATGCGCAAAAGGTGTCAGAGCCAACGCATGCGAGGCCGAAGAATAACGTCCTGAAGACTGACTCTACTCGCTCCAAGCACTCGGTCTCGCACCTCCACGTTGCTTACTTGGTGTTGCCACCAGACCCGAGCAATCCTTCGTAGACAGCGGTTGTCGAAGACTGACAGCCGCTTCATGTCTTCCGAGCGAATAAGCCGTCTCACAGCCGTACAAGAGTTCTGCACGGACCGAAGCATTGTACACCCTGCCCTTGAGCTGGAGACTGATATCACGACGACGCCATATGTGTCTTAGTTTGATGAATGCAAGGCCGGCCTTTGCAATCCGTTGTGAGACTTCATCTCCAACACCGCCACCAGCCGTGATGCAACTCCCTAGATAAGTAAAGCAAGGGACTTGCTCCAGAACATGTCCAGCGACAGTGAACGCGGGTCCAGGCACCTGCCAGTCCTGGAGCAGCGTTTTACATTTTCCCGCAGTGAAGTAGAAGCCGTACTTAGACGCCTCCATCGCTAAGCGGTCCAAAGTGCTCTGGACAGATTGTGGGTCGTCCCCCAGCTAGGCAATATCATCGGCGTAGTCCAAGTCCGTGACTCAGTCTCCATGGAGAAGCTCAACACCGCAGTCTTGGACACCTTCCAGTGCTCTTTGGAGAACATCTTCGATGGCGAAATTGAAGAGGAAAGGTGAAATAGGGCAACCTTGGCGAACAGCGCTGGTCACAGCAAATGAAGAGGAGGGCGTGCCATAAGCCCTAAATTTGCCCGACGTGTGACTGTAAAGTACTTTCAGGATAGTTACAAACTTGTCGAGCACACCTTTCTTCAGTAAACAGTTCCACAACGCAGATCTATCTACTGAATCAAATGCCGCTCGGAGGTCCAAAAACACTACGATTGTTGGCCGCCGGTGGATGTAACGGAGTTCGAGATGTTGACGAAGCGTGACGGTTTGGTCGATGCAGCCGCAACCTAGACGAAATCTGCCTTGTTCTTCTCCGGGAAACTTCTCTCTAGTCGTTGAAAACCTGCGAATTAGGACCGACACGAAGATTTTAGATGCGACAGAGATTACCGAAATTCCGCGGTAGTTGCAGCAATCGTCGCGGGAGCCTTTCCTTTGAATCGGAACAATGACCGATACTCTCCGTGAGTTCGGAACCTTCTCCTTAGTCAAAACTTTTGTGCAAAGTGATAGGATTTCGCTGACAAATACACTCCCGCCATCTTTGAATCGGGCCGGTAGTAGGCTGTCGGGACGAAGAGCTTTGTGGCGTTTCAAAGATTGGATTGCATCTCGGATCTCGGCTTCATTTGGGTGGTCTGTGGAGACCGGCCAAGCACCATCCATTGGGACTAGAAGTGCCACAGGGGCTGTGTTGGGTGGTTGAGTTGAAGAACAAAATGCTCTGCCCAACGATTCAGTCGCCTGTGAAGGTTGGTGATCCTCGTGTCTTGTGATTCGCAAATCGTCTGGCTGATAGCGTGAGAATTGCAATCGGTGGCCCTGAGGATGCAAAATACACGGCGGAAGTTGCCAGCTGTTGCAACGGCTTCCATCACATCAGCTCGTTTTGACCACCAGGATTCACGATCAGAGCGAAGGCTTGGTTTCAGCTGTTGCGTAATAGACCGGCGGCGTTCGTTTTACTCTGCGCCAGCAGGCACCGCCCGTCGGCGATCCAGCAATTCCGAGGATCTTCCTGAGATCCAGCTTTTGGGAGTGGAGCGAGCGAGGCCACACTTGAACAAACCAGCAGACAGCAGGGCTTGTTGCAGACTTGACCAGTGTTGATCAACATCTAGAGTGTGAGAGAGAGCGAGATTTTCACGAAGTCTTTGTTGATACTCTTTTTTCGCCATTGGGTCCTTCAAATTGTATGTGTTCAGTCGGGTGTTTTGACCTAGGTGAACCACCGAAACGCACGCAAACGGTCGCACATACCAGTGCATGATCGGTATCGACGTATGTTCACCAAAATGATGGGCACTTGCGTACGCTGCTGTGCCACCTGCGACCTATGGCTATGCGGTCAATCTGTGATCAGCCCTGGGTTGATGATGGGGGTGCCAAGTGGTCTACTGGCGTCCAGGATGGCGAAAGCTCGTGCTGGAGAGGAATAGCTGATGATCAGCACACAGACTGAACAATCTTTCTCCGTTGTCCGAGCGAATATCATCATATCCATGCGGTCCCCCGAGGTGACGCTCACATGACAGCAGCCGACCGACATGCGCGTTGAAGTCTCCTGCCAAAACAATGATGTCTGTTTTAGGAGCCCTTAGGAGCAGCTCATAAAGGTTCTGGTAGAACTGGTCTTTGACTGCGTCCGAGCTACAATCAGTGGGCGCGTAAGCAATGATCACGAAGAGAGCACGCTTTTCGGCTCGACGTCTGCTAACTTCACAAGAGCCATGGAGCCTCGTCGCACAAAGGCGACTATTGATCGGAACCCAGTCAATCAGAGCAGTCTCGGCTCTAGCACTGAGGGCGATTCCAACACCAGCTTGCGCAGATGCGGCAGACTCGGCGTCACCAGAGAGGCAGAGATGGAAACGGGTGCGTGGGTGGAGCGGTGACGCCAGCTGGTAGACCGAGTTAGAGTCCTGGAGTCGTGTTTCATGCAGGCAGCAGATATCAATTCCAAGGGTCTCTAGCGTGCCTGCAAGTCCAGGTTGTTGAGCGATCCGCAATAATGTGCGTACCTTGAAGGCTACAAGTTTAAACTGCGTTCCGGATTGCAGGAGCGAAGATGGGCGACTTTGTGACCAGCAACTCTTTGTTGAGTACTGTGTGGTTGAGTTGACAGATGTCACGGGAACAGGTTCATCAGTGTAGGTGGGATTGATCGTTATAGAGGAATCAGGTAAAATGGGTGTGAATGGTACACGGGAAGGGTAGGTAAAATGGTGGGGTGTGCTTGTGCAGTTGGCATAGTAACATGGGTGAATAGCATCGTAGCAGCAATAGAGCGTGTGAATGGTTGTGGTTGTAAGTCCAAGGTTCGTCAGTGGGCGAGATACTACGCGGTTGTCCAGGCCAAAGTAGGGGTTGTCTTAGGGGGCCCCACCCCGAGCCTTTGATCAAGGATCTAACCTACAAGGCAGCAGGGCGATATAAAGCAATCTCAACCCGTTGGGAGCTGTTGACCAACCAGGTGTTTCATATCCGTTTAGGACCGCATAGGACGAGCGGCCTAACACACCCTTGAATTACGATACCACTCAGAGAGAGGTAAGGGGCAGTACCTTTATGGAGTAGCAAGTCACATCCACCACGTCACAGTGTTGTTAAACGGACATATGTGGCTTTTTATAGGTAGAACGTTTGACAGGCGTAAACCTACCACGTCCTGGAACACTGCCCCCGAACCACTCGCTGGAACGGGATAATACCGAACCACCCAGCGTGCACCACGAGGAGGTTGTGCGGCAAGCCAGCCGTACTCTGCAGGACCCGTCGTCTCTTCGGTGTTGATCCCGAGTGGCCTCGCTCATGGCTCACTAGGTCTGCCTGACTCAGGCACTCGCGACCGCATGTGCTACAGCATCGTGCGCTCCATGTCGATGGAGTACAACACATCGGCGCTTTGCCGCTTTCGCACTTGCCGATTCTTCTCTGCACGCATGACGTCTTTCTCCCGTACCTCATCAACCGCCTTCGTGATCAGATCGCGCTATGCACCCCGATCAACGGCCTTCGATTCCCATGATCTGCAATCAAGATTAGAACGTGAGAGACTCACTTTGATAATGTCTTGGTAATGTAGCTTCGGTTTCCCCACATGCCGCTTCCGAACACTCGGCTGAGCATATAATAGTTGTTTCGGTATCCATTTATATATATATATATATATATATATATATATATATATATATATAATTTAGCGGCGTCCGTATCTGGATTTGCCTGTCACTGTGACCTCCATGAGGACAGCCACAGAACGCCTGTGCCTACAGAGTGACCATGGGTGGCTTGCGCTACACCACCCACACACCCCATATCCGGTGCACACCCGGAGGAATAAGACAGGGAGGCAGGTAAATGACAGCCACGTTTCATCAACGGAGTCGGCCCACACTCCTTCAACAAGCAGAACAGAAACATTCCAGCCTAATTGGAAAATCATGCACATCAGGCGTACACATGGCGGTGGCTAGACCGTAACCCGTTCCACACAGGGTGGAACCACTCTTGGAGGCTAGCACAGTCACGAAGACGGTGCACCCCGTGCTCTCCAGCAGCGACCAACTATCTCCTGGAGCCAGTATGGACAAGGTAGTAGGTAATAGACAGGTAGGCACCTTGTCCACATTCACATCATGCGCAGCCACACCTGTGGGCTTAAACAACATATATTTCTTAAATGCAAGATTGCTCAGCATGCAGGCAAACATACCACATACACCGCCTTATTGGCCCAAATTAGTAAATCGAATGAGAGCGTGCGCATCACGCGTCTTTTCCGTCTGCACTAATACTTTCTCCTGCACCTGAGGAACCGCCATTTTGAACAGCCCACTGAATTCGCATGGATCAAATTTGCCTTGGGTTCGCAACACCAGAAATCAACATTAATTTGTCATAAACTCATCTTCTGCATGTCCTGGTAATGTTGTTTTCGGTTTGCTCGAGTGCCGCTTCCCTGCGCTTAGTTGGCCGTACAAAAGCGATATGAATATCTTCGTCGAATTCATTCGGTACACATATATACATGGATTAGCGTTATCCTTGTCCAATGGAAGTTCGGATACCACATATGCATATGCGTTTATCCAAGCTTCAGTGTGATCTGTCAAAAACTGGATAGACACACATTATACCTTATGATCAATGGTAATACGAAGTGCATGTGTTTCCTTTGTAAGTCAGGCTAACAGCCACTTGGGAATCCAGATTTGAAGGAACTTGATATAGGAATAGTGAAGCAACTGCCAGGTAGAATGATAAATAAACAAGTGGTACAGTAAAATAGTGTGCACTTAGGCGTTGCCGTCTGGTTTGCGTGGCTGATGGGGGAGATCGCACAGCATGCGGATGCGATGGTGTCCCCTTTGACTCTCCGTACCGCCGACCAGTCCGGTCATCTGCTGCCTTCGATACATGCCGATTCTCAAAGAACGATTGATGCGCAACTTTTGGTATTGACAGTTGACATCAAGTAAGTCCCGCTCCCTACTGTCAAACATGCAACTTTCCAGACAGTGTTCGCATTGTCTTTCAACTGTCCAAGTACACAACCGTTTGTACATACCGATGTGTACTCTGCTGTGGCCATAAGCTATATGATAACGATTTGTATCGTACGTCTCGGTTGCAGCTATTCGGTTCTCATAAAACCGTTGTCGCGATGCACCGATTCCTTTCCGATGTAACATACTAAGACACTGACACACCATTCCCGTTGAGTGTAACGTTTTACTTGGTCTACCCAGAAGATTGGCCATGTGCAATGCAACTTCTGATAGGCGTCTCTACGCTTCCGTTTTCCATCCGCTTAGTACGTGCATTTTCATAAGCCCCGGTAAATTCAGTATGGCTGCTGAACAACTATAACTATAACTATGCTCACTCTTATCACTAACATGTGGAGTGGAACATGAACTGGCGACATGGGGATAATCGCTAGTCGCGTAATTGTCGGGATTGTTCACTTGCCACAGAATTTCAAGGGAAATTTCTCTTCGAATGCATAGTTCAACCTGGTCAAACGGGGGACAATCGTTGAGCACTGTGTTCCAAATGTCAAATTTTACACGTTATGCGTACTGTAAGCGGCCAAGCGCTGGTTACCTTTTGATTCAAGCGTATGCATCAAACTGGAAGCATACTCAATAATTTGCCACTCTAGCATTTATCCGTATCAAGCACGCAAATTGATCGGAAACACCTCGTGCACGTCAAATACGAATGATTTCATGGATGGACTGAATCAATAGTCTGCGATGCACCGGCTCTCTAAGCGTCTTGCTAGTTAGCACTGGGCAGTTGGTCAAGCTACGGTTATGTAACCTACAAACCGATTTCAAGGAGCAGAATGTGGATAGCATAATCTGGTGAGTAATACCATGGAGCTTACATAGTGAGGTGAATCGCGGCCGAATAATCATACGAAGAGGAAGATGCCGTATCTCACCGTCTCGGTATGTCACCATAATAGACTCCACTTGAGAACGTAGCAAGAATAGCATAGGTCATAATGAGTACAACACTGTAATGGGCAACACGTGAAGTCATCGCGAAGTACAACCGAGTTAAGCAAGCCCAATAATGGTAGGTTAGATGTGGCCCCCTCCGTTCTATGCAGGTGCAATAAAGATATTACATTGCACCAGGTCAGTAGCTAATCGTTCTAGAATGAAACTGCACCCAAGCGCGACTCACATGAGCGATAGAATAAGGATGACACAAAAAAGATGACGGAATGTGGGTATGCGACTTTTAAGTTTGCAGGGAAATGGTGCGATTATGTCCATTGCAGTCTATCCGTGTCGGAAGGTAAA
Source organism: Dicrocoelium dendriticum (assembly GCA_944474145.2). NCBI lineage: Eukaryota > Metazoa > Platyhelminthes > Trematoda > Plagiorchiida > Dicrocoeliidae > Dicrocoelium > Dicrocoelium dendriticum. The sequence goes on along the minus strand of OX104065.1, from coordinate 10,874,612 downwards.
ACCAGAGCCGGTTATCATCGTCTCGTGTCCGAGGTGAGCGAGAATCAACAGGGATGTAGAACCACCAGGCAGTCCGTCGTGTGTTACTATTTATTTTCCCCTGGTCATTTGTTCTGACCGCTAGCATATCTTAACCAATTCATCAGTGCCTAAAATGTTACCTTTGCTCAAGCATTTCGATTTGCACGTCCCATCGTGTTGCCGCTATCTCGGAATCAACCTTGATGACTTGTCTGAATCTCAGTGCGTTTACCTGAAGGCGGCAGCAGTACAAGGGGGCGTGCGAACAGAGACACTTGAGATGGGGTACATTGACCTCATATTGCAATCCGCAATAAGTCACGGTGTCACACAAGAAGAAATGTAATAAGATCCATCTGTCAAGTGCGAACGTAGCGAGACACGAACAGATGTTAGCGGGACTTGTAATTTGGGCGAGCCCGATTTAGACTTCGAGGCAGCAGATAATGGTGTCCCGCGAGTGAAAATGCCATCAGTCTGTCAGGCTGAAGTGTGGCGATTACAAGTGTTTCTAAGTGGCTTCCACTTAGTCATTCAACATGAGATATCAGTTGACATACCAAAGGTCCCTGGTTCGAGTTGCAGTACTGCAGTGTTGCGAACGGGCATTTGTTCACACTTGTGTATGGACTACCACAAACTGGATGGAGAAACAATAACCCTTATGAACAATAACTACGAACGTGCGCGAATATGGGTTGAAGGTAAGAATAACAGTCATATTGCACTAGTGTTGGAAGAACACACGTACAATTATAAGTAACCCATACGACTGTCGTTGATTAGTTAGTATTTAAACGTCAAACTAAAACACAGCCATAAATTTAGTCAGAAGTGTGGGCATCAATAATAGATAGAGAAGCTTAGAGGAATAGGGAAACAAATGCCATCAATACGATTACCAAGTGGAATGATGCACAAATAAGAGGTACAATAAAACAGTGATGTCTTATCGTTAGTGTGTGTTGCAGATGCTATGTGCTATATGGGTTAGAACGCGGGAATATCCGTAGGACTATTAAATACTAGTCCGAGACGATGCGCGAAATTAAGCGTGGATATCAGAAGGCAATGTGAGTCGGACACAATGGACTGTATTCGATGGGCTACAAGAAAACGCGGACGGAGGAAGCGAGCAGAGCGTACGTCCGTGTCGGAACTCACCGTGGACACAAGTGATGAGGCAGATGTAGGTAACAATGGCCGTAGGGTCGGCGTTAAAACAAAACCCAATAATGTACGATTGCGTAACAAATTTGTACATAAGATAAGCAATATCTTTCGGGTTGCTACAGAGCTCCCCTCCTAGTAGGCTGAACCAGAAAGCCTTCGAAGTCAAAAATGGTTGTGAATCGAAGTTCGCAAAAGGTATTCGTATGCAAAGGAGTTTGTTCGTGTTCGGAACTAAATGTAGCCAATAATTAGGATCCGCTGTGCCGTTCGTTACTTCTTGTTTATTGATTGTAGGGCAGGGTGCATTTCGGCGAGACGTTGGAGCGCGCTTGTCGGACTACAAAAATACTGAGTAGCCCAGAGGAGGCCGACAGGACCTCAACCTCCGCTGCTGCCAAACGCTGCGCTTCGGAGTGCTCTCCACCCGCCGCACCCCACCCCGCGCCAAAACGACCCTCGTCCCACGAAGAAAAGACCGTCGTTTCACGAAGAAGTGACCCTCGATTCGCGGAGAAACGAGCAGCGTTCGGGCCAGGATCCTCGTTGACTGCGCCGATCCTCGAAAAAATTGCTCGTGCCAATTGATCGAACCCGAGGGTTGGAGCGTGTAGAGACGAGAAAATAGAAAAACACAAGCACAGAAAACGCCAAAAAGAACAAACGAATGATCTGCGTGTTTAGATTTGTTGGTTATTGCGTATTTTTAGAACGTTTTTCAGCAGTTTTCGATTTTTTGTTTGCAATAGGTTAATCGAACAAAAAGGGGACAAATATATACAATATCTACAAATCTAATCGTATTTACATTTTACATAGCCGGAAAAACGAAGAGGCTTACGCAACTCCCGACCACGGCGATTGGTTGTGGGAGGCGGCAGGATAGACTCGCGAGATGTCGGGATGGCTGATGCTTGTAGACCGAGATCGTGGTCTGGATGAACTACACTAGCATGTTGAAAGTTGATGCAGTGGGTTGTGACGTCTCACGAAGCACTACTAAACGAAGTAGGCGAAATGGTTTCTTCCATAGAGGCGGGCTTTAGACAGTCAATGGTGAAGACTTCGCGTCGGCCACCGCGGTCAATGGTGTACGCCTTACCCGCACGATGCAGCACCTTGAAAGGTCCTATGTACGGCGACTGAAGGGGCTGTCGAACACCGTCTGCGCGAAGAAGGACGTGTGAACACGTAGACAGCTTCTCGGGCACGTACACTGGTGTCTTCTGCGATCGAGGAGCGGGTGGACATAGCTCACGCATCTGGTGAGCCGATCAATCGGTGTAACTTCCGTAGTCAAAAGTGGAAGTACATGGGGTTGGTGCTACCAGCTGTCCGGGCAACCGCAGCGTGCAACCATAGACTAGCTGCGCTGGTGTGGCGTCGAAATCGGTTTTAACCGTGTTTCTTAAGCCTATGAGAACGAGGGGAAATGTTTCAGACCATAAAGGATCTGCGTGCGCCCGTAGCGCTGCCTTCAACTGGTGGTGAAAACGCTTCACCATGCCGTTAGCGGCCGGATGATACGCCGTCGTCTGGACGTGGCGGCAACCTAATACCTTGAGCAACGAAGCAAACAAGGACGAAAAATGTGACTCACGATCAGTGGTCACTATGGCAGGGCAGCCATACTGTGCAACCCAGCATTCTAAACACGCTTTCGCGACTGTTTCTGAAGAGCAATTTGGGATAAGGACGGCCTCAGGCCATCTAGTAAATCGATCGATACAGGTCAGTAGATACACAGAGCCTTTGCAAGGCGGCAGAGGACCTATGAGGTCAACGTGCACGTAATGAAAGCGTGCCTCTGGCGTCGGAAACGTGCCTAATGGGCTTCTCGAGTGCTTGTGCACCTTCGCGCGTTGACACGGAAGGTAAGCAGCTGCCCAAGTACGGACGTCCCGATTAACACTGCGCCAAACCATTCGTGCGGTTACGAGATTAACCGATGCACGAACGCCTGGATGAGACAAGCCGTGCAACGCGTCGAACACGGTCTGCCGAAACTCGCGTGGGACGACTGGGCGCGGCGTGCCCAGAGATAAATCGCAGAGTATCGTTCCGTCTGAGGATGTCAGCGGAACAGGTCGTATGTCCAATGAGGGAGACCTGCGTAGTAGATCAACCTCAGGGTCCTTGAGTTGCGCTGTGGCCATGGCTGCCAAGTCGATAGCAGTGCCGGCGTCAGCGGAAATAGTTTGAATGCGGGAAAGTGCATCGGCGACGGCGTTGTGCACACCTGAAACATGCCGTATATCGGTCGTAAACTGAGCGATATAGTTAAGGTGGCGCGACTCCCTAGGAGAGCATCGGTCGGTAGTCGAGCCGAGCACGTAAGTCAGGGGTTGGTGGTCGGTGAAGACGGCAAGGAGCGGCCTTCTAAGACGTGTCGAAATTGACGTATCGCTAGATACACTGCTAGTAGTTCTCTACCGAGCGTGCTGTAGTGTGATTCGGGAGGTTGTAGGCGTTTGGAGAAAAACGCTAAAGGCTGCCACGTGTCGGCTACTCGTTGCTGCAAAACAACGCTGACTGCTACGTCCGACGCGTCAGTACTGAGGGACAGTGGGGCGGCCGGATCGTGATGCGCTATAGAAGCTATGTTGGCGATAGTCTGTTTCAGCGAATTAGAAGGATCGCGTGCTGCGGCAGGAAATTCGAATTTCTTGAGTTTTCTTCGGAGAAGGTCCGTGAGGGGTTGCATCAGCAACGCGCAGTTGGGTATGAACCGTCGGTAAAAGTTGACAAACCTATTTAAACGTCCAAGATGTTTGAAAGAATGAGGCTCGGGGTAGTCGATGATGGCTTGAATTTTATCCTGCAATGACATGACGCATGCATTGGAGATACGATGGCCGAGGAAGTTTACTGAGTCGACACCAAACGAACACTTTTCTGCGTTGATCGTCACCCGGTGTTTAGATAAACGATCAGAAATCGTTCATACGTGGCGCATGTGCTCTTCTCGTGAAGAGCTCGCGATTAAAATGTCATCGAGACACGCGTAAGCGAAGTCTAAACCGCGACAAACTTGTTCGATGAAACGCTGAAAAGTTTGCGCGGCGTTCTTTAGGCCAAATGGCATGCGCAGAAATTCGAACAAACCAAATGGAGTCGTCACGGCAGTTTTAGCCATGTCCGCCTCGGCTACCGGAATTTGGTTGTATGCGCGTACCAAGTCGATTTTGCTGAAGATATTTTTACCCGCCAGATTGGCGGTGAGATCCACTATTTGTGGGATCGGATAGCGATCAGGCGTGGTTACCGTATTCAAGGATCGATAGTCGCCGCAAGGACGCCAGTCCCCCACAACCTTCTTCGGGACCATGTGCAGAGGCGAGGCCCATGGGCTGTTGGACGGTCTGACGATACCAATTTGAAGAATGTGGTCAAATTCGGCTCGTGCTGCCCGTAGTTTGTCTGGAGCAAGCCGTCTTGGTCTTGCGCTAACTGGTTGACCGCGCGTAACTATGTGGTGAGCGACCTCTGTTGTGACTGGTGGAAGCTCTGCAGCCGGTCGAACCAGTCGCGGGTATTCGGAGAGGAGGCTCAAGTAGTCGGACGGTGCGTCTGCAATCCGAAATACAGGGCTGATTATCGGGGCATCTGAAAGGACACCATCAACACCTAGTTTCGTACGGTCGTCTAAAAGTCTGTGGCGACCAGCATCAACAAGCAACCCAAAATGTCGGAGGAAGTCGATACCGATAATTGCGAAGGGTACAGATGCAACCATGAAGACCCACTGAAAATCTCGGCGAAGATTGAGGTCCAGGTTCATCATGCGCTGACCGAATGAAGCTATCGGAGAACCGTTGGCCGCACGCAAATTGTACCTAGGCTCCGAGTACTTGTCGCTAGCGGTCGCTGGGACGACGCTGACTTCCGCTCCCGTGTCGATGAGGAAGGTGATGGAAGAACGTCGATCCTTAACGTAAAACAGTCGGTTTGCTTGGCTTTTGAATGAAACGTTTGTAGTGCTAGTATGCGAGCTATTCGTTTGCCCTGGGTCCTGCCTAATGCAGGGAGCCCGACAACGTCTAGCTCTTCCACCGTATTGGCGGTGATACCAACATACTTCTTCGACGGGTTTGACACTATCTGACTGAGAACTTGTAAGGGAAATGTTGCGCTTTCGTGCCGAACGTGACGTACTCGGTGCAGGCACAGACGAGCCGCAATGAACGGTAGCCAAAACGTGGTCAGCATTTGACCGTGGCACACGCAGCTTCGAAGCCTTCATTGCTGCTATCCTGTTGCGAAGTAGCGCAATTTCTTCGTCTTTAGGGTCAGATCCGTCCGACGACTTGGAGCAAATATGAGACTCGGTTTTCATCGGTGAGAATATGTCACCGGAGTTACTGGTAGTCTGCTCCGGAAGACGTACCAACGCAGCGTCTGCCTTGGTAGTTAGTTCTTTCAGGAGTGTATCTATAAACATGGACAGCAATACCGGCAACGGCTCTGGGAGACGTGCAAACCACAGCTCCTTTATTCCTTCTTTGCGCATTCCAGTGACGTGTTTAAAAGCTCCACGTTGAGGTTGATCCAGTGCAGTAAGGTCGTGCTTCAGCCATGGCCACCAGGCTTGTATTACGTAGTCGACATGCAGACGAACATAGGCATTCAGCATGTCTGAAAATAATGGTGTGTAGTTGTTCGAACGCTCGTCCTAGCAAGCCGATGTGCTGGTTACCAGTTTCCGATGCTTTAGCGGATTGTATGGAACAACCCAGATTATCCTGAACAAACACGCCATGGTCGCGTACGACGGATGATCGCTGCAGTGCTTGCGTTGCTAGCCTGCAGGAATAGGTAGTTTGGTGTCGTATGGAGTACGTTGCATTGGTGCAGGTTGAATAGTAACAGATTTCGGGTTGACCACTCATGATCCATATCTAGGAAACACTGTAGTAGACTCTGATCGGAATCCGCCTGAAGCCGGCGCCATATCTTGACATTGTCAGCACAAAGCAGGAATTTTAAAGCGATTTTACGTGCAACGTCATTGGTGAATAACAAAACAATCGTTGACATAGAACTGAGCCCTGAGACACACCAGACTCGATTGGTATGGGCTCAGATAAGGTGCTCCGAATTCTGACCACTAATTGTCGTTGCAGGAGCAACTTGGCGATCCAGCTCAAGGAAGGGTCATCGATCCCGTAATATTGGAGCTTGGAGAGAAGAATCCGAAGACCTAACGATCGAATACCTTCAACAAACCCAACTAGATCACATCAACAGCCTATCCGGCGTCAGCTGACTCCGTCCAACTACTCCGTTCGATTAATTAAGTCGTTGTGCACGAACGCTGTCGACGAAAGCCGTGTTACTCGAGTGCAATAACGTTACAATTAGCTCGATAACACCCCAACGCATCGGCAACGCTCGATTCTATGACTATGAATAATACAGGAAGAAGAGCCACTGGGCGGTAGTTTGAGGACTCAGTTCAAATTCCGCCTCTGGGAATCGGAGCTATTAATATAAGCTTCTACATCGCAGCAATTAGGTTCTGATCTAGGCAACGTTGAAATGACTGGCCCAAAGGTTTTGCCATTTGTCTTGCTGCTGCTCCCAGTGCTTCTTGCCGAATGGCGTTGCCTCCCGAGGATTGTGGTTGCACAGGGATGTCAGCTTCTGAAATATATCTTCGGCAGTAAAACAGATGTTCGTGAGCCGTGAATGCGGCAGAACCAAAGCTGGAAGATGGCCTGATGATAAGACTCTCTGAAATGTGGGAGCATATTGCGTCCGCAACGCGTTAGCTGCTTCTATGGCTGTTCTAGTCGGACCATCAGTCGTCCAGAGCGGAGGAATTCCCTGTATCACCTTATGATGGCCATTGATATATTTGTACAATAGTTTGTGGTTAGCGCTGAAAGTTTTCGCCATATTCTGCTGACATGCGACTTTGTCATTTCTGAGCAGTTGAGTGCAGTGGTTACGATGGGCTACATATTTGCCCCAATTATCTGGCGTTGGTGCTGATCGGTACTCTCGCCAGGCTGCGTTGCGTATAGTCATACATTTTCTAGTTCTGCTCTTCGCGAATGAAACGGTTTTAGGCCCATCGAAATCCCTTGTCGCTGCGGCATCCGTAACCAGTTGATTGAATGTGCTGACGAATTCAAGCCAAGCGACTTCCGGGTGGCCTTCAGCGAGGAACGACCAGATTGTTGCACTGACAAGCTGAGCTAAGCGGTCGTAGCGCTTAATGATGCGGACCATTCCAGTGTTCTGTTGGCGATATTCCGCGCAGCAAATGAAGTTGAGATTGATGAGTGCATGATCATTGCGACCCAAAGGGCATTCTGCGACCAATACATCAATCATATATGTTCCTCGTTGGTGAACACACGATCCAGCAAAGATGGGCTATTACCAGTTCTGAAACGAGTGGGCATAATGACGTGGTTGTAAAGTGGAACACTGGTTATAAGCTCTTGCAGATCTTCTTTGAACGGTTCTCCAATTGTAGCAATGGTTTCGAAACAATCTACGTTTAAATCACCCACGATTAGGATGTGAGTGTGGTTTCGCTTTAGACTGCACCTTAAAGCTGTCGCAAGGTGACAGTCCAGTTCCGGTGCAGAGATTGGGGGGCGGTGTACCAAAGCTATAAGACAGACGACATCAAAGAGAATCGGCAAACTGTAAGTCAGAATCCTCAACGACCTCGAATTGTAGGTCGCTTTGGTAATGCAAAATTATCCTCCTTCTTTCGTAAGCCTGTCATTTCGTATGAGTGACATGCCCGGCAGCGACACTTCAGTGTCTATCATTAAACTGTGCACCCATGTCATGGCTGAATTTGATCTAGCGCATTTTTTGAGTGGTGCCTGATTTTCGGGGTTCTGAGTACCGTTGTCTATCAAAGCTACAGTCTGTTTCCGTCTGGCGTTCTTCCAAAATTGAAGAGGATAACGGTAATGGGGACCTTGTCGATCGTGGTTCGAGCGAAGCAAGTTTCCCACCATTGCTTCTTTTTGAAACCACTATGTTATCCTGGTGCATACTCGCTTGCAGTGATCTAATCTTAGCGTTCTTTCGTTGTTCAACTTCTTCTGCTAACCACCAGCACTTTTGGATTAGGAGACGTATGCACTTGGCTAGTGTGATTGTCGAACATGCATTACATATCCAGAGGTCATCTTGGGAGCTGTTTCGATCGCTCACGTGTTGTTGGGAAAGATTTGCACATTTTGGATGGTACCATTTGCACGAGTGTAAGCAAGGTAAACCAAATTTGACTAATCGGTTACATGCTGCGGACCCGCATTTACCCTTCGATTAGTGCTCTTTTGGATTCACATCTGCTTGCTAGCTGCTACTCGTCATAGTGTTGCTATCTTACACATCACGTCGCGTACTTTCCCGACTGGCCGAATGCACACCCTAGTCAGACGGATGGATGCGGGCACTTCGCTTCCTGGTCACGCACTGCCCTTTGGAGTGAGACGGAACGCGATAAACTCAAGTTGCCCGGACTTAAAACGGACACACTGCACGCTGGTTGCAGTTCACAAGGGTTGTAATTCTGTTTACTCGCCGGAGCCCTACTCGCGACAGGGCAACCCGATTGATACGGTAGCAGGGTGGATCGATCGCCGTCGACCGATAAATTTGGTCACCCGATGCGGTCGGCTAGCTGACAAATCTTCTCCGATGTAATAATTCCTGCACTTAGCGAGCTACTGGACGGAGGTGGTAATTCCGTGTGGCATGAGTAAAATTCAGGCGAATTGTTAGGAAATTCATAGGGAAGACCCCACTACAAGGCGGATCTCAGGATGATTGAAAACGAGTTGCACAGTTTTTAAAATACTAATAGATATCCCTCCATTCTTTTCCAGTTTGTTTATCCCTATAAATGCGGTAGGCATATCCGCAACCCGACATCAGTAGCAGTACCATGGACACGTAAAAAATAGTAATCAGAACAAAGCCACGATGCTACTGAAATGGTGTTTTCAGCTTAATGACCCATCTCTTTTCAGGCGTGATGAGTAGTACCGATCGGTGTACAAACGTTCCTCTATCCAGCTGCGAGATTGGGTGTGCGTACACACGGGACAACGTGGTGCTGTCAGCCAGCGCACACAGCATCATCCCACCCCTTGTATGAGCACAGCAACCTAGGACGTGAGTCGATGGGGCAGTCAAGTCGCTTGCGGCGTCATTTTTGAACAGGGTTGCTACTTTTGGTTGTAGGTTCGTGTACAGTTGTCTGGGGTTTTTTCGGCCGTTTAAGATTGGGGTGTTATGTAGGCAGTGTAAAACACCGACCAAACAGAAATCGGTGCAATTTTTCACAGGCGCAGACAGATTCGGAAACTTGTCTTTCGTCGGGGAAGTCTGGCCAATTGTTTCAGTGAACAGCTTGGGATGTAGACCTTTACGCTTCGAGCGTTTTAACCGCGTACTGCGCATCCGATCGATGGACGGCGTTATGTTAAGCGGAAGCATGGTACTTCGACCCAGTAGTGCTGGACTATTTTCTGAAGCCACATGTACAGCAATGTTTTTTTCATCTTATATCCGCAACTGTGTACACGGCCGTTTGTGTATGAATTACATTTGTACGACGTCGGATGTGGCGGAATGTCACGCAAGTAATTACCGTAAAAGCCAGGTGGGATAATGATTACGGGCGATGCAGAATCTAATGCCATAGCGACTGATACAGTTGTGTGTCGACCATGGAGCGTAACTACGGATGTCAGCGGAAGGGAGATTGGGCTCCATCCGAAAAGTCTGTCGGGTTTCTGGTTGAACTAGTTTTTTGACCGAAGATATTTTCAACCATCGATGTAACAGGAGCATCATTTCGTTGATGATCAACTAGAGCTACCAGGCGAGAGCGACAGCATCAGGCGAATTGGCCCTGCTTACCACAGTTTTTGCAATCCACTGTGCGAGCCGGATATCTTTGACAATTTGCTTTGTGAAGAGCATTTCCACACCGATAATACAAAACATTCAACTTTTGAAATTGGGCGGAAGCTTTGTTTTGAAGTTTATTGACTCCAAGTATTTCACTTGTAAAGCACGGAAAGAAGACGAAGGCTGGTAGATGCATGCATTTCATATTGTCTCCACATTACCATTAACAATAACCGATTTGCATAGATATAGCTAACAGTGGGTGCAACCAGACAAGCTTAAGGTGCAAAACGAATGACGGAAGTTCACACCTACGTCCAAGGCAGCTTTAGGCTGACAACTAATTGTTTTTGAACACACAAGGCAGGCTTAATCCGGCTTATTGCGACAGCCTCAGCAAACCGAAGGAAGCGGGGATTAGGGTGACGTAACACAACTTTAAAAGCTGAGCCCAGCTCTAATTGGTGACCCGAGTCTAATAGATGTTTGCCTATCGAGGAAGCCGGCATGCATCTACCAGCGTTCGTCTTCTTTCCGTGCTTTTCAAATTGTTGAAGGGAACTAACTGCTTTATATTTCACTTGTGTTGAACAAGCCCGACTGTTCGAGCGTAGCTGTTTCGAACCTGGCGATCTCTATGGCTCTGTCCCAGGAATGGTTCGAAGTGTCTTCGGAAAGTAGGGTTTCTCGTATGCGATAATCACTGATGCCTGCTATTAACTGTTGGGTGGTAAGCATAACTCCCTTAAATCTAGTCTTCGGGATGCTGGTGTAACCACAGGCTTTTACGGCACGGAACAAATGGGCAACTGTGCCCCACTCAGCACCAGTGTCCGATGAGCGCCCGTTGGAAGTCCGATGGGCGCCCGATGGGTGACCGATCGAGCGCCCGAGTGGCAAAAAATTGTCACTCATCGGGCGCTCGCCGAGAAAAATTGTGCGGTTCCTCCTTCGAACGCCATGTTTTGCCCAGATTTTGCTCTGTAGGAATAATCTAGCCACCTTACGTTCTCTGCCAACACCTTTGATTGCACGTTATTACAATTCCACACATCTAAGGACCCTATCAACACGAAACTCCGCCGGCACGCCGCTCAGGTTCCAAAATATGTGCGAGCGAACTACAACTAGACTACGAAACTACGTTGATGTGTCCTCACTGCTCCTATTCCTACCAGCAGGACAGTCTGCTTTTGTCACCTATACAAGCAAACCTTCTGTTACCTGTAGAAACTATCGTCGGAATCTACCATCACTCGACTTGGCAGGGCCTCCGTTGAATCCATGGCTGCTTTCGCTGTATGGCAGCTGTGCCTTTCGTTAAGCGGGCATTACGTGCTCAACGATATCATTGCGTGGGAAGAGTCTGCTGTTGGTGCGACGTTTCAGCTACTGGGAGTGCAATCCTGTACGCTTATCGCACTTTTATGGGCGATACCTATAGGTGTCGCATAACGGAAATGCACAGCGTACATGTACAACCAGGTATACGTAATGAGGGCGTTAATACTGCATTCACGAAGTGTACATCTCTACTATATTTTAATGAGTAGTTTGTTTATTATAAGAAGTTATTCGAAGGACCATCGGTGTTTTCAGTCGCCGTTGGACAGTTGATATGGCTATGAGCCGATTTCATATGCCATATTTTACGAACGCCCGATGAGTGTCCTGTATGGCGCGCCCGAGTGACCGATGGTGCTGACAGGGGCTCCACTGGACCTGAGTCCTCTCGTCTCAACCGGCAGAATTTGTAACGTTCTACAAAAGCATTAGGTCGGGCGCCCCAAGATTGATCTAACATATCCAATGCCTTTGTAAGTGTGTCCTTATTTGTAGTTACAATGCGTCAAAGTAACGTTGGCCTTCATAGACTAAAAAGTGACGAGAAGTATCAACTTTTGATTCACGTTGTAAGAAGCCGTTGAAGGTAGTAAAGTCTAGTAATTCATAAAATGTTTCCCACTGAGCCCAATTGCTTTCAGTAGGTTTAGCACTGGAGTCGTACCAGAAAAGTTCCGGACGTGGAAAATGCAATGCCATTGCATCAGTTCGTATCTGCGACCCCAATGTTGTATCTCTATAAGCGCAGTAGGCCTATCCGCAACTCGACCTCAGTAGCAGTACCACGGACATGCAAGAACGGTAATCGGAGCAAAGCCACGACGTAGTTGGAACGGTGTATTCTGGTTGATGACCCATCTATTTTCAGGCGTGATGAGTATTAGCTTTCAATGGGCATACGTTCCTCAAATCAGCTGCGAGATGAAGCGTGCAACTCACAGAACAACGTGGTGCTATCAGTTAGCGCACACAGCACCGGTGACTTAAAGAGTACACAAAAAGAAATTGAATGGTATATGAAAATTGAAGTCCGTTAAGATTGCAGGTAGAAAACCTACAAACTGTCGGAGCTTCGGTTTTGTGTCCACTTGCCAGTGACAGCCGAAGCGCAAATGTCGATTAGGTCTGGAGACGAGTTCACTGACCAGCGCGTCCAAATGATTGATGTTCTTTACTCTTTGCTTACGCGCACTTTCCTTTCCTTTTGGTCAAACAAAAACAAAAACAGAGCAAAGTGTTTTTGAAATTACAAAAGAAGAAAATCTCTTGAAAACACAACTTCCAGTGTTATTCCCCCTGCACTCGTTGTTCCTTAGCTCTGGCCAGTCGCGCGTGTTTGACATCCCACATGTCGCTCCCTTCTCATATCCCCGAGCCTCGAACTCTTGAACATTTTTACACACACATGGTCAAGCGCTTTGTGATCGAGCATCTGTCAGGCGTACACGGACGAGAGCCCTCTAGGACCCCCCCCCAAGTAACTGCGTCACGTTACACCACCTGGTCCGCATAAGGCTGGCCGGCGACGGACAGCCATCACATAAATCGCTAGATCACCCACGGTTTCCTTTCTAGGTGGGTCTGTGTAATGATCTGGAAATTTCCCCGTACGACGTGTAAACTGCTACTAAATGATGGGTTTCGTTATGTACACAGGAAAACCACGCAGTTGCTTTGCCGCACGTTGACTATTGTAATGTGTATACACATGCAATTCGAAGAACACGAACAGAACACTGTCTCCTTTCGCTACCGGAAAAGTTTTTCTTTTCTCTCTTAACTAGCTTTTCCTTAGGTGCCCGTTGGTCTAGCGATCTCGTACGTTGTAGCAATAAACGCATACCTTGCCTACTTCTATTCGCCTTGCTACTTTTCCCAACGGTCCGTTGGTTGTACGAGTATTGCGACCGAAGCCACTATGAGTATCTCCAACCTCCGCGCCACTGATGATGGCCACATGATAGCGAAGCTTCGGTGCGCGCACCGGCGTACAGCTGATGCCGTAGCCTTTGTGGACACTGTTCCTCACTTTCTCCGAACTAAAAGTATGCACCCCAGCAAAGCACTATCGTCAGTGAAGGCGGAATGTGTACCAATCTACACATCGACTTTAGAGTGCATGTGGGTGAGCGACTCGCATTGCCGCCCAAGCAGATTATTATAGCAGCTGAACCGGAAGTATCGACCGTCAACGTACGCATAGGGAACTATTGTTAAACAGCTGTCGGCCTTGCTGAATAGCGCAGATGTGTAAGCAATTAATAATAGGAGCCTATAACCAACCACTGTTGTCGCGCGCCTGAAAGATGCACGATATCTAGTTCGCGTTGCCATGAAACGTGAGATCTGTGCTACACCTAGCAACTGTTGTATATAACCTGAACACCACGTCATCGAGTTTTGCGTTTGGTGATGGTCGATCAAGAATCATAATCATCGATGTTATTGATTGGGGTACAAGGCCCTCCATCATATCGCCTGTTATACCTGTAGCTCAATCATGGTAGGAAAAACCAATCGAACAGGACTTGGTACCTCTGGAATAGTTGGCATTAACATGACGTATGGGATCCATTGACTTCTAACTCTGTAAACCCATATTATTCAACTATAAACCTCGCGGAATATTACGTTTAACCGCGTGATTGACCAATCCCATCATTTCACTCGCTGTGCAATTAGGTTACTTCACTATTTGTTCCTGTTGCTCTGAAGCTTTGCTTATTCGCTGTCGGACAGAAAGGACTGTCGCTGCAGATGTGAGGCTGATGGGGTGTGTAATGCTAATGTTTCTTGTTTGTACAAAGCAACACCAACCAGTTCCAGACCGGTAATTTGATTTCATCCCGGTGGAAACATAAAACATAATCATTCGACCGAACTTCATTTTCCGAAGAATAAAAAAGATACCAAGCTTTAAGCAAACAATTAATTTTGATTAATTCTTCATCAGGCTCATACAGTAATATACATTAGGTTAACGTCTGTTGCAATCGTCAGTGTAACAAAGAAACAATTGATCAGAACATTTAACTTGTGATCATGATGGCATTCATCTGATCACATGACTGAAATCAGGTGAATTTGCGGAGTACCATTACTTCCTTCGCGGCTGGTGGTCGACCAGGAAAGTCGTAGTGTTTGTATTAGCTTCTTCTGAACACACAAGTCCGGATTTGTTAGGCGTATGCATACTGCCTCAGTGGTGGCGAGTATGCTTGCTCTTAGACGATGGTTTTGTCTTGATGGTATTTTGTAGAGTATTTGAAAGGATGTTCGTTTGTCTATCTAGTGGCCTGTGTTTATTAGATGGTTTGTAATCGCATTGCAGCTTGTCCTATTCTCGCACATGTAGAGCCAACCTGGGAGGTGTTCCTTAATTCTCTTACCTAGATGCCTGGTCTTCCGTCCAACTTACGTGGCGCCGCACGGGCAAGTGAACCGGGAGATTAACATCGATTGGAGATGAGCAAGCACTCGGTCTTTGAATCTCGGAACTAGTAAAGGTCTGCTCGTGAAAATCACATTCAGTTGAGCCGCATTAAAGATCTTTTTGCAGCTTTGCTGTAGTCGACGTGTGCATGTCGCAGCCGCACTATTTCTTTTGAATGGAATTGTCAAGTAAAGCTATTTCTTTTCAACGGTTTGTTTTGGTACTTTTGGTATGCATCGCTTCATATGGATCTCGATAAATCGCTCCGGATATCCATTTCCGAGAAGCGCTTCTTTGATTCGTACGAGTTCGGCTTTTATGGTATCTTCGCTGCAGATTTTATATGCCCGATCGGTTAACGTTCGTACCAGCGTTCTTTTTTGGCTGAGTGGGGCGAAACTATGAAAGTTCATGTATTGTCCCGTCCAATATGGTTTCCTGTATACTTTTCTTTGGATTGATCCATCGGTTCTTCTGATAAGACTTCCGTCCAAAAAATTCATTTAGTTGTTGTTTTCTTCCTCAGCTGTAAACGCGGCGAAAGGTGGCCAACTCTGGTATGAAATTTGAACAGTTCAAATCAACTTTGGTCAACATTTCTTTTCAATGCCAAAGACGACCAATAGAACATCATCGACTACTAACAAAAGCGCACCTTGATGCCTTGAGAGAAATTCAGAAAAACGAAGATCTCATCATAACCAAACCAGACAAAGGATCTGGGACTGTGCTGATGGATCGTGCGGATTACATCAAGAAAATGAAAATGTTACTCTCGAACGTTTCACGTTTCGTGAAATGTGAGCAACAGAAAGATAAAACAGAATGTGCAGAAAATCGATTGAGCAAGTGTTTTAAATCACTAGTGAACGACGGCGCCATCACCAAAGAAACGTACGACCGACTTCGTCCCAAAGACTCCACTAATCCTCGCCTTTATGGTCTCCCAAAAATACATAAACCTGACACACCATCGAGACCCATACTAGCTATGAGGAATTCACCATACCACAACATTGCGCAGTGGCTGACAAAAATGTTGAATCTCATCAGGTAAATGAGTGCTCCTCACAGACTGGCAGATACATTCCAGTTCGTCAACGAAATTCGAGATATGAATGTTCAAGAGCATCAGATGTTTTCCTTAGATGTTGTTTCATTGTTTACCAACGTGCCTCTGATAGAAACAGTTAACTACCTGTGCTCGTACATTGACCAATATGGTATAAATATCGGTATACGAAGCAACCAACTGAAACAACTGATACTCAGATGTACGCACAACATTCAATTTCAATTCAATAGCGAGTTTTATAGACAGGTTGATGGCTTTGCAATGGGCTCCCCGGTTGGTCCATTGTTAGCGGATATTTATATGGGAATGCTAGAAAACTGTCCATTAAAACAGATCATATCCGATCTGAAATTCTATCGGTGCTATGTGGATGATATAATTTGTATAAGTGATCGGACCACCAAACCCCAGGATATAATCGACTGTTTCAACAATGCGCACCCCAATGCCGCGTTTACAGCTGAGGAAGAAAACAACAACTAAATGAATTTTTTGGACGGAAGTCTTATCAGAAGAACCGATGGATCAATCCAAAGAAAAGTATACAGGAAACCATATTGGACGGGACAATACATGAACTTTCATAGTTTCGCCCCACTCAGCCAAAAAAGAACGCTGGTACGAACGTTAACCGATCGGGCATATAAAATCTGCAGCGAAGATCCCATAAAAGCCGAACTCGTACGAATCAAAGAAGCGCTTCTCGGAAATGGATATCCGGAGCGATTTATCGAGATCCATATGAAGCGATGCATACCAAAAGTACCAAAACAAACCGTTGAAAAGAAATAGCTTTACTTGACAATTCCATTCAAAAGAAATAGTGCGGCTGCGACATGCACACGTCGACTACAGCAAAGCTGCAAAAAGATCTTTAATGCGGCTCAGCTGAAGGTGATTTTCACGAGCAGACCTTTACTAGTTCCGAGATTCAAAGACCGAGTGCTTGCTCATCTCCAATCGATGTTAATCTCCCGGTTCACTTGCCCGTGCGGCGCCACGTAAGTTGGACGGAAGACCAGGCATCTAGGTAAGAGAATTAAGGAATACCTCCCAGGTTGGCTCTACAAGTGCGAGAATAGGACAAGCTGCAGTGCGATTAAAAACCATCTAATAAACACAGGCCACTAGATAGACAAACGAATATCCTTTCAAATACTCTACAAAATACCATCAAGACAAAACCATCGTCTAAGAGCAAGCATACTCACCACCACTGAGGCAGTGTGCATACGCCTAACAAATCCGGACTTGTGTGTTCAGAAGAAGCTAATACAAACACTACGACTTTCCTGGTCGACCACCAGCCGCGAAGGAAGTAATGGTACTCCGCAAATTCACCTAATTTCAGTCATGTGATCAGATGAATGCCATCATGATCACAAGTTAAATGTTCTGATCAATTGTTTCTTTGTTACACTGACGATTGCAACAGACGTTAACCTAATGTATATTACTGTATGAGCCTGATGAAGAATTAATCAAAATTAATTGTTTGCTTAAAGCTTCGTGTTTTGTTTATCTTCCGGAATTAGACGTAACATATGGGCATTGTACTTGTCAAATTTCATCTCCTACAACGAGCTCTCATCTGCTGAGTAGCAGCTTCTCAAACTGAATCAAACTCTTAATTCACAGTCAAAAAGCATTCAAGACAACATAGTTTAAGTAAGGTGCGTAGTAGAAAGATTTGATTGCGTTGTATAAATTCCATCCCCGGTATACAATCAGTCCAGTGACATTCCATCTATCACCAGTCCGATGCGATAACCGCCTACTTGAATGAATTTAACTACCTCGCAACAAAGCAGGATAGCTTTCGATGAATTCTTTCGTGCATTACAAATCTACTACTAGCACGACCCAGGTGGACTGAAGCAGCAGAATTGCACTGGAGTTGGCATAGTCTTTCTTGACTTCTCAAAGGTGTTCGAGCGATTAGACCATGATATTCTGCTCTTCAACATCCAGACTTTTGGTATTGGTGATCCAGTCCTAGGATGCAACAGAAACTTCATTGTACACCGGCGCCTGGAACAATGAACAATGATATATTACAGGTAACAAAGCGATTGCTTTACAAGTCCCGTAGGATGGTTGAAGTGAAAGTAAACATAAGTGTAAATCGTCAGTTTAAGCGTCTAGTGAATTCAAGTGCCCCTTATTCATAGAAACGTTGTAGAATATGTACTGAATTGTTACTGTAGAGTAATATGGGAAGTAATATGGGTAAGGCAGGTCTTAAGAATAAGAGAAACGACCAACGCTTACTCGTGCGCCACTTTCTTGGACTGTGGTAAATTGATGAATGCAGTTGTAATGTATCCGGAACTATATTCCACAACAGCAGTGTGTAAATAGTGAAGCACAAAAGCTGAGAATGAGCACCGTTTTTCGCGTTTGTTTGACGTAGACATCTCTGATTATATAGCGTAATGTAGGTGGATAAGCGAATCATCCAGACTTCTTTTGAATACCGTTAGCGTGGGGGAAGAAACAGCGTATGTGGGAAGAGCGTTCCAGTGTTCGCACACACGAAGGGAAAAGAAATTCCGGCGGCATTCCAACCGGCTGTATTGTGTGACCAGCTTTAGCTGGTGTCCTCTGAGTGTTGTATTGCTATTCAGCTTTAGTAAGTGACGACAAGAATGGTTTGGATTACACAAGATCATATAAGTCATTATCAAGTCGCCAAGCAGGCGTCGATATTGTCCACTGTAGACCCCGAGGGTTTTCAGCCTCAATCGGTAAGAGAGATGAAACAGGCCCTTTACGTTCTTGGTCGCCTTTCATTGTGGCAGTTCAAGAGCGGTAAGGTCTTGCTTTTGCCATGGCTGCCAGGCGTGGATGGCGTACTCAGAATGAGGCCGAATGTAGGCGTTGAGCATCTGAGAAAAGATGGAAGAATCGAAGCGCCCGAATGCCCTCCCCAAAAGGCCAAGGTGTTGATTAGCTTTTTTGAGGTTTTCTCGGCCTGACGGGAACAGCCCAGATCTTCCTGCACTACCACTTCTAGATCGCATTCCGTTGTAGTGCGCTGCAATATTTGATCCCCCAGTCTGTATTCGCAAGCGGTTTTATGGCGTATGCTCAACACCTTGCACTTTGTAGCGTTGAACTGGAGCAGGTTCTGAGTCGACCATTCGTAGATCCTGTCAAGATCATCCTGAAGTGCTGCATTGTCGCTGGTTGTTCTAATGGCTCGCTATATTTTGACATCATCCGCGAAGAGTAAGGAGTTGGAGCTGATTACTGTCACGAGATCGTTTATGTAAATCAGGAATAGTCGTGGACCAAGTACTGAACCCTGAGGCACTCCGCACTTAACGTCGATTGGGTCAGAGATGACGCCGCGAACACTTACATTCAGATGGAGTTGAAGCAAGAAGTAACCTATCCAACCGAGGATTGGGTCACCAATTCCACAACACTGCAGCTTGTGAAGGAGGATACGGTGGTTCAGACGGTCGAAAGCCTTTGAGAAGTCCAGATATACTGCGTCAACACCTACGCCGCTGTCAACGGTCTCAGTCCAACTGGATCTAGCAAGCAGCAAGTTTGAAGTGCAAGAACGGTTCTTGCGAAATCCATGTTGTTCTTGTGCTATGACATTGCGTTCTTGCAAGAAGTTCATCAGCGCTTCGGCAACAATCGCTTCCATGATTTTGGAGAGCACCGGAAGTAGTGTTATCGGGTGATAGTTGGCCGGATCTGTACGACTCCCCCCCTTATGGATGGGAGTGATGATGCCTTACTTCCACATTGTTGGCACGCGCATCTCATCTAGGCATCGTTGGAAGAACTTGCAGAGTGGGTCCGCCAGGTTTACTGCAGCCAATTTCAACGCTTTTGGACGAATATTATCAACACCGGGAGAGGCATGCTCGCGCAGGGCAATTAGCCTTTTCATAACATCCGCAGTCCTAAACGTGATGTGGCTAAGTCCTGGTGGTGGTACAACGATTGGGAACAGTGTATGCGGCGATGTTGTCCTCCGGAAGTTCGGGGTGAATTGTTGACATAGGGCGTTGGCCGCCTCGGTTGCGTTTTGTGCAAGTAAAACAGGAATTCCTCGCTGTACTTTGCGGAGCTTGTTAACGTGTCTGTACAGGAGCTTGGAGTTTGAAAGGAATTTCTCGGCTAGATTCTGTTCGTGCTGTATTTTATGTTCGCGTACCAGGTTTACGCAGTGATTCCTTTGGATAGTGTAGGCTTCCCATGTTTCGGCACTCGATGACTCCTTGTATCTTCGCCAGAGTAAATTCCTTGTGACGATACACTTGCGTGTCCTGCTGCGTATGAAGGATTTTACTGTCTTCGCTCGCGAAGGTCTTTTTCTATAAGCACTAGTTACTAACGTGTTGAATTGGTGAGCAAATTCAGACCAGGCGACATCAGGGGATCGTTCTGCTAGAAATGCCCAGTTTGTAGCATTTATAAGTTTGACTAGAGCGCCGTAATCCCTAATGAGCTGACATTCCTCGGTGTTTTCTGAGGAATACTCTGCATAACAGATGTACTTGAACATGAGCGTTGCATGGTCGCTACGGCCCAAGGGACTCTTTATCGATACCGTTTCGATCATAAGCTCTTCACTGGTGAATACAAGATCCAGGACACCCGGTTTGTTTCCCGTCCTGAACCTTGTGGGAGATGCGCTGTGATTATAGAGTGGTAGCCCACTGATTATCTCCTGTACTTCCATTTTGAAGTGTTCGTTGATACAGGCTGGGATTTCTATGGTATGAATATTGAAGTCACCAACCAGGAGAATGTGGCTGTACGACCGCGAGAGAATGGTCTTCATTGTGGAGGCTAGGCGGTTGTCCATTTCCAAAGAAGTACGTGTGCGTGATTCGCTGTCAGATCCCATCCAAGTTGAATGCGGAGTACTACAGGGATCGGTACTAGACCGCGATTACGGTTTACGTATAGTAACAATATCACACACATCATAAGCTCTAAATGCCTGCTTTGTGCCAATGACATCAAGGTGTGGGGGGATCAATACACCATGATATCACAGTACTTCAAACTGATCTGGATAGGATATACCCATGATCAATCCAGAATGTACTTCGATTCAATGTGGACAAATGTAGAGTGCTGCAACTACGACACAATTTAGTGCAATTCTACCAATTCGGAAACCAGGAGCTTCTAACGTCTTCTGGCGAGAAGGATTTGGGCTTTTATCCACGTCAACCTAGGATGTTCGAAGCAGGCTGAAACGGCGCCTAGGACGGACATCCAACATGTGAGCCTCCTGAAGCCTGCAGTTAGACGATTTGACCCTTGATTTTTCCACAACCTCGGCTCCTACATACGGCCACATATGGAAGATACAATCCAGGTCTGGCAGCCATGGCGAAGGAGAGACCTCACCGCCTTAGAGATACCCCAACGCCTGACAACCAAGAATGTCAAAGGGTCTGTACCATTTGCCGTGTGGACGAAGGCTACAAGTGCTCGGGGTCTTCAGCGGACAGTATCGGCGATTGTGCGGGGACCTCATTTTGACTTATCAAATTCTGAGAGATCCCAACCAAACGTGTCACTTCTTACTAGAGCTCAGTCACAACTGCAATTTGAGAGGCCACTAGCTCAAACTGACAGACCAACACAGTCGCTTGGAATGCCGTCGGAATTGCTTTTCCGTACGCGTTTGCCGTACGTGGAATTCTCTACTTGAATCTGTGATATATGCTCCCACGCTGGCAGAGTTCAATGCCCCAGTTGACCGTGAATTTATTTCTCTGCACCAGCTTACATAACCAATTACCCATGGATAGACACAAGTGTCTGTAGGCGAGTTCACTGGCGGTCACAGCACAGACTTCAGCCTACATTTTTCACCACCGTTATGTATACATCAGAAGGAGACACGATATGTCCCAACATCCTATTTGTCGTCATTTCTTATGAATTTAACTTGGATTTGCAGTCTACACAACGCATCCTTCAGTGAGTTCACTGGTGTAAACCCACTTTTACTAATAAATTTTTATATTTTGTGGTTTCACCATAACCATCCTAGGGGGACCTGTTAAGCATTAGCTTTTCACCTGTACAAAACCATGATACCATTGATTGATTCTGATAACCGTGAATCACCGTGTGAAGGTTTCGTCTAGTTGGTACACTTCAGCTACGCGCATCTATCTCCTATCCACGACTAGAATGGGCGAATAGAAGCAACTTATTTCCTCCTCTACATACAGATGGCGACCTGACCAGAAAGGTTTTGAGAAAGCCTGTTTAAACAAATCTGAATTCAACGCACCTTGCCTATCAAACGCTACTGTAAACAGGGAAAACAAAGAGCCCCCAGCGAGTAGAGCAATCGTGTTGTTCCCGGTCGTGTCAAAACTCGCCCCTCGTTTGTTCATTCGGCAAGCGCAACTTTCACCTTGGTGTTACGCAGAGAACAACAACAACAACAGCACTTGGCCTACTTACCACTGAATGCCTCAGGCTAGTATGCCATCCTATTCCTCCGCACTGTAACTTTCTAACATCTGGTGACCATAGTACCGACGACATGTTGTGGTCCCAAATCAATTCGGTGTTCAGATCAAACCTGAGTAATCGAACTGGAGACAATTATATCCCGGAAAATCGAAAGCAGAATGGAATGCGCCCGGTCTTCATGTGACATACATTGATGTCACGAAACAACTTAAATCTGCAAGCGCAGAGGGTAGCTCCAATGGTAGCAAGGCTGTGTATATAGTCGTTCATGAGGTTACATTCCATCTGCGCGGACGTCAAAGAGCTTGCAACATACTTCCAGCTCACACGGATTGAAGATATAAGGGAGCTGCGATCAGCAATTCGCTCTTAGAAGGAAGAATTCCGCCTGCGTTGTGCAGTAGGCATCAACCAACGCTGAAATGATAATCATAGTACCAAACACTCGCAATTATCCGACCAGTTGAATACGTCACAGCCTAGGGACTGTAGCGCCCGAAAAGAGAACTCTTTTTGCTTACGTATAATTTATAACTGATCGACCGTACGTTATTCGTTCTTGTTCTGCTGCTCTTCGCCCAAATCCCCTAACCTTTCCCTGCTCAGTGAATTGCTACTCTGACGTTCGTAATTTACGATTCATCCACCCAAATCTTCGTGCAGTCCCTCGAATACATAGTCAGCCGTGTTCGACTTTGTTGGCTTCTAACGTCGGTACTCGAGTACGTACCCTGGTCAAAACAGGTATTCACAAGTGGTATAGTACGCCTATTTGTACATGGAAGCGGTATCACCGATTTGCAACTCCCATTCCATCCGATTAATTACTGAATATAGGCCCTACCAGTATTCAAAATTGCTGTGTGGATTCACGGCGCTGGCAAGGGAAGACCTGACCGTGACGGCCAACCACTGTGGAGGATGGGTCGGGCTATATCGCAGTTAGGTTTCAATTCGTAATGGTCGGCTGTCGTCCCCCATGGCTCAGTGGCATAAGCTGCTGTCTAGTTGGCGTTAGCCTCTAGCAGTCATGGGTTCGATCCCCAGTAGGAGACCGATGGATGCGCACCACTGGCGAGTCCCAATAGGGCGAAACGCGCGGCTGGTGCTTTTCCGGATTGGTAGCTTACCTATGCGGCTTGGAATCTAATTGCGATGAAGCAACTTGAATCATACCGAAATCCGTCTACGCATTCGTAATTACTGAGTGTGTTTGTAATTCCAACTCAACAGTGACATCAAACGGATGAGCGGTTTTCGAGATTTGCACGCCTAGGATTCAAATGTATGATTACTCATTCAGTTACTGAGCTTTTTGCTAAGGTACGCTCCAAGTTCACAAAAAGTTCTTTACAATTGACCCGAAATAGTTTCCTTACTAAGGAGCAAAACCCGGACACGCACGAAAGCACGTAACACAACATGAGGAATGTATAGATTTTCCTCAACGTTCAATAGTTAGGAGGCACGCGGCTTCAAGACAACTGGCGCACCAACGAAGTATGGCAAAAATCGTCAGTACTAACCATGACCTAATGCATGAGTACGTCGATGACGTTCGTGAGACTAAGCAGGAATTTCCGCCGTAGGTCTTGTGTTGTTACAAAATAGCCTCAGTGATTGCCTATTGTTTGGAGACTAACCTTCTGCCGACATCCAAACATTCGCGATTATTTTCCCAGTTTACTACAAGTGTTACACCAATCATCCACTGGTTCACTCGGCCTGACGAAGCTTTCGTGTCACAGCGAAACGTCCCCCACAAACTATACCAACAGGTTGTTTGCAATCCCTTCTGAAATCATGTTTGTATAGTGCTCCGGACAAATGGTCGGAGGTATGACACTGAGAAGAATTCAAGGATCTACTCGAACGTCAATGGAAATTCTGGTGGCAAGCAGTAACAAAGTTTCTCAATTTCGCAGTCCCTATCTGCGACTTCGATGTGTTGTAGTTAAGGTCTTTGCTGGCGAAGGGGTAGATTTATGTCATCATGACAGCGTAAGCGAGTTGCTAAACCGAAAACGTTTCGCCATATTCGGACGCGAAATACTCGTTTCTCGACGTGTGCCTTCCACATTTGTTGCTCTTCCGAAACAATAACACATCACACATTGCGCGCAGCCGGCAGTGTTCGTCCAGGAAGATTTTTGCGATTCAGACGCTGTTTAACAGACATGCAAGCGACACGTGGGCGACCCATTCCACCGTTGTCCAATTTCCAGGTCAAACTAAGCAGTCGCGTCTGGTCAAACTGGAGAACAACGAACCTAGTTTGCGACACGCACGAGTACGCACTATGCGGCCTTGCCGCCCAAGGTCACCGCGATGTGGATAACGCGGCCAGCCAAGCACGTGAATTGTCTACAAGCCAAATGGCAATTTTGCTCCGTGCTAGCGTTTGCGCTGCCGCTGAGAGAAAACAGGATATTGAAGAAATGAATGCTTTATTCCCGGCAGTGCGGGGCACGCCTGCAAAGGCATGGTCATGATAATACAAGCAGGTACAGTCGGTAGTTGAATGAAAACATAACAAATTAAGCAGTAACATGGTGGATTTGTGTGTCTGTCTATATCTAAGTGTAGTATTAGTGGGCATGGTGAGTGAACTTTTGAAGCATGACTGAATTCGTGAGTTGGTTTGCTGTGATCACTAGCGGATGAACGGATCAAAGGAACTCTTCGAAATGGATGACGCTCCTGAAGTGGGGATCCTCCGGAAAGGGGAGTGCAAGTGAGTTTATTTAGTGGCGAGTCACATCCGCCACGTCGCAGTGTTGTTACACGGACTTTTGTGGTTGTTTATAGGGAGAACGGTTACCTGGCGAAAACCCACCTAGTCCTGGAACACTGCC
Organism: Dicrocoelium dendriticum; assembly: GCA_944474145.2. Classification (NCBI taxonomy): domain Eukaryota; kingdom Metazoa; phylum Platyhelminthes; class Trematoda; order Plagiorchiida; family Dicrocoeliidae; genus Dicrocoelium; species Dicrocoelium dendriticum. Next base: position 10,849,354 of record OX104065.1, on the reverse strand, counting down.
GCCGAACTATTCGCTGGAACGGGATTAACCCGACCCACCCAGCTGGCATCATATGGAGGTTGTTCTGCTAGCCAGTCTAGTGTTATAGTAGTAGTGTAATAGTGGTGGTAAGAAAACTCCACCACACCCCGTTGTTTTGTCAGTTTGCCCCACTCACCCCTATTCATCCCGCCGTTTTACGTTTCCCCGCATAGGCTTTCTGTTTGCATCACAGTTGTGATCAGCTTGTGTGGACACCGAATCCTATGTGAATTATTTTTTCTCTTAAGCTGTGTATTTCGCTTGTTCGTGAGGCACTGTGTCGATCCTTCACCCTTGAACTGACCAGCACGGATTGACAGAATATCAGCCTTACTGCAAAGCCCGTGTATATACCCCAATTTGAATAATTAGGTTGATTTGTACTCACGGAAGCTAGACTACTGTTTCAGCTCGCAGCGAATAATATTATTTTGTACCCGGATTCTAGTACGTGTTCTCAGTACCGTTAGTGGGCGGAAGCAGCCGTGGGGCCCATACAATGGATGGATAACTGTAGCATTTTGCCGGAAAAGCAAGGGAAGTGAGAGCTTCCAATTCAAGTTCATGCACATATACTTCAATCCTCCTTCATAAACAAGGAACGCATGCACAAACTAGTCACCTACGTCAACCGGTAGCAGTGGGGGATTTTCCCCATCATACTTACAAAGTTAGGCTCGGAGTGCTCAGATGCCGATGTGGAAAACAAAAGTGCAGTTAACCTCGGTTCATCACTTTGGGGAATTTTTGAATGTTTTGAAGGACAAATTACGTCAGTGTTGGGCCGTTGCGGGTTATTAAAAGTCGAGGCAGATTTTCGTGTGGAGTTTAATCGCGACTTCTGCCTTCTACGATATTAAAAGTCAAGTGGGTCTAGGTGACTCGATAACGGACGACTTAGCGTACTGCGTTCGTTTGTTGACTCAAAACACGCGCCATTTTGTTGAATTGGTAGTTACTTGTGGTCTGTACGACACGTGGTTGAGGTTTGCTGGATACCTCCAGTCATTCATGCTTAAGGTGGCCATACGTCTCGATTTAGGCGGGACAGTCCCGCATTTCAAGCCATCGTCCCGATTTTTTATAGTTGCTGGACGGAACGCAGTAATGTCACGCTTTTAGGTCGGAGACCTCAGACGTTATTGAATTCTTTCTCTCCCTGGGAGTAATAAACATATTGAAAGAATCTTCTCACACATGAACATTGTATGGATAAGCGAGAAAACGCAGCTTAGCATCCAAACACTGAAAGGAATGCTTACATTGAAATGCCATTTTGAGAACACCAGCCCTGGGTATCCCTACGAACGGCTTCCCAACATGTGGAGCCCGGATTTACTACGGAAAATACATCCATCTGAGAAGTACAGCTCTACAACTGTGGTTCCAGATGATACAATGTCAAGTAGCACAACAACTTCAGTAGCGCAGCCATTGTACTGACTCTTCATTGTTACAATGAGGTAATACAGTTAGATATTTAGATTTTCAATCCTTTGTTCCGTCTGCATATTCTGAAACAACGGTAGGTAGGTTGAAAGTCCCGCCTTGACGCACAAAATATCTGGAAGCGTCCTGAGTTAGCCCGCGGAAATTCTGGTCACCTTATTCATGCTAGACAGGTCAACTTTAGGAGCAAGAAAACATCCTCTTCCTTAGAGATTGGGGAGAAGTCGGTCGCCGTCTTCCATCAAAAACGAACCATATAAGATGGAGTGCGCAACCCTGGTGTATTCTGATCCCCGAACATATTTGAGAGCGCGAGAACCTCAGATGCAGTCAAGTATCGTTCTTGTAATATACATGGTCTATTTCTGCAGTGGTAGGTTTTTTACGCCTACAATGAACTTTCCCATATATTTTTGCGCTGATAACAGAGAATAGTAAGTTTTGAGAAAGCTTGTCGCAGATAGACAGTCATCACACCCCCGGAATAGTGATGGACGACTACATCATCCTATTGGGACTCGTCAGCAGCGCACACCCGCCGGGTCCGAACCCATGACTTTAACTTGCCAGTCAGCCAGTTAAACCAGGGAACGATGAGTGCCGGTGGCAAACCGACGTGACTGGTTAGCAACTGCGAAATAGTGCGGCTCATCTTTCACCGTCATGCATACTGTGAGAGTGGAGACGACATGACTGGCCCCCAGAGTTACGGCTAATTTTGCAAGTAAATACCAATCGAGGTGGCATGTCAGCCGCCAAGGCGATTACTGATTAGTAAGGAATACTAGTCCTCTGCACGTTCATAACACGCAATCGTGCGCGTCTGCCTAATGCTCACTACTCCTGGCTCGGTAAGATTTCCCGGTTTGCTGGTGTAAAATTCTAACAAAATTACTACTTCATTGTGTAGCCAGAACGATGCACAATGAAGCACAATCTTTATTGGTGCGATCACAAGCTAGATCATCACTCACGCAGGCGTACATCAATGAATCATGTTTCCTCCCGACGACGCGCTATCTCTCCTGGCTTCCGCTCGCAACACACCCATGCACGTTGGGAACCTCATGGTGGAGTGTTCCATGCCCATTTCACCCCCGTATTTCCGCTTCTACGCGTTCCATTCGGATCGGCCGGGAGTCGTTTCATATCTCGTGATTTGTTTGGCCGTGCACTCGTCACTCTGCTTGGGGTCTGTCCGGGAGGCTGCAATAACGGTGCTTTTGTCTGATTTATTGCGTTCTCGACGAATACCCTCTCTGTTCTGCCTGTCTCAGACTCAGTGCCGGACGCTGCTCGTGACCCGTTCTCATCTCGTTCCGTCAAGCCAGTGTGGCTCTGTCTGTCCTCGCTCCTTGCGCTTGTGTCCTTTTCCGTTCCCCCCCCGTTCTAGTGGTCTTTCTGTCCTCAGGGCAACCACTGCTTTCCGCCTCCGTACAATTGTACAGTTAGGCGACCGGTGCTGATTGTTGAACTGCTTGTTGGGTTCCAGTGATTGACTTGAGAACCACTTTTTGGCACTAGGTTCGATTGCAACGCGCGAACATTCTGTGCGCTGGGAATGTTCCTTCCCCTAGCTACCATCGTTCAACGGTGCCGTCATTTTATAGCTAGACAAACAGGGAATCTTTCGCTGTATCAATAAAACCTTCCATGCAACTCGATCTGCCTTTTGGAATCGCTATCCAGGCTACCGCTAAATTAGCTTCGATGACGCTTGCTTGTCAACTGGATTCACGATCTGTAAAGCACTGGTATCCGCCTGAAGCACAGCATCAACTGATCCCTCCTGTGAAAGGATGTAGGAGCAGAGTGCAAATAGAAATCGCACCTCCAATGCGCCTGACCATCCATCATGAGGCGTTCGAGTAGCAGACAACCTGATTAGCCCGATTGACGCAAGCATTAGTTAGCACATTGCTTTAGTATTATCCCGCTCGGGTAGCTCCTGTGCAATATATGTCTTCTACCTAAAAATGGTGTATTGGGGCACTGTAAAAGACTTCCGTGCTATCCGAGTAAAATGGTTCCATGGAGTATACCCCCTGGAAACTGATCTGTACCACGTTCTTGTTGTTCACGATATTGAAACGCCGTTTGGATAGTTCTACGATCCACCGGGAACAATCGTGTATAGTAAGGGCCTATGAGTGAAAACAATGCCACCGGGAACACCGAGGTGATTCCAGCATACTCGACGCATGTAGGCGCGATATACCAGAATTGTTAGTCAACTTATCGGAACCTACCTGATGAAGCAACAACCCACTATCGCACTAGATCAGGCACGAACCGATAACACTGAAGCGGAACAATACGTATAATCCTTCGTAGTTGCTGAATGGTGGCGTTGACACTGGCTGTTCCCTTCGATACATTTTGGCGCGAGAATGTGACTGTGTTAATGGCAATCAATCGTCATTCCGCTATTAGAAAAAGCCAAAGGACCTCCCGTGAAAACAATCACTGTATTGTGGGACGAAAATTTAGAGTACATGTCAATGACTACCTGACAGACTGGTTCCCATCGACCAGTGACGTGCCTCAAGGAACTGTACTTGGGCCAGTATTATTTCTTATTCATATCAACCATCTTTCGCAGCAGCTCCAGTCACCATGTGCCCTATTTGCGGATGATTTGAAGCAATTTGTTTTTTCTGATCAGGTCTTAAGATTAATGTTGTTCTACTCCGTCAACCGTCTGAAAACGTTACGTGTTATTGCCTTAAAGCCGCGCCTTTTTGAATAACGCCATAAAGTCAGGAACACTTGCAAACATAGTACGAATAAATGTCTTGGAAAAAAAGCGCAAACATTGTGTTGGCTGGCAATCTGGCCTCAGTGTTTGTTCTGTCGACTAATCGCAAGTCCCACTGCTACTTTCCAGTGCCATTATGCACCGAAATGAGTATGTTAATACAGGAATCATTCTGTTACAGGAAAGCTGGTTGCATACTGATGTGGAAAATGGGGTAATTCAACTCGATAATTATTTTCCCATCAGGTCTGACCGCCCCGGGAAGCCCCAGTTCCGTGGTAGTGGCGTTCTAAGTTACGTTAAACAACGTTAGTGCAACGCAGCAATCATAATATTTACGTACTCAGCAATTTCTATAAGCTGCCATTTAGTTGAATGAAAACCGAAGTTCCTAAGTGGCTTTCGATCGGTCATCGTTGCAAACGTATACATTGCTCATGACACATCTGCATCGGAGTTAAAATTTTTTGAAGGCCAAGTTTCTTCAACGCTACTGCTTAAATTAGATTGTTCTATTTGTGTTGTTGCTGGCGACTTAAATAGAAAAGATAAAACATTCTTGAAGAGACCTGGTTTGGTATACCTAGTGACTGTTTCGACCAGAGAGATGCCCAATTGGACGCTATGTTCACAAATATACGACAATTATTTGCCATACAAAAGCGAGCTCCTTTGAGCAGCTCAGACCATTGTATTTTAAAACTGTGTCCAGTTATCTACAGCAGGTCTAATTTTTTGACGGTGACCAGACGGCCTTACAAGGTTCTCAAACGTCGAAATTGCTCCTTGAAAAATATCACGAGGCACCGGACGATGTTTTCTTAAACTGCCACAGTTCTTCCAAAGGTGCTTTGATGAACAACAAGTCCCCACTATGTGGAAGTGTGGCATTATCACCCCCTATTTTTAAAGGCGGTGCCCGTTCAGATCCTGCAAACTATCGTCCAGTGACTCTCCTCCGTGTGCTCGCGAAGGTGATGGAAGCAGTCGTCGCTGAGGCTTTAATGGACAACCTGGAAAAATGCAACATTTTGGTACCGGAACAGCATGGCTTCCGTCAACACCGGTCATGCACCACCAACCTACTGATTACACGAGGTAGTTGGACGGAAGTGGCCGATGATGGGGTCGGAGTCGACGTCATCTATCTGGACTTCTCCAAAGCTATCGACCGCCTTGATCACCGCATCCTACTTCAACGGCTTCAGAGGTACAGAACAGGAGATCCTGTACTTGGTTGGATTGGCAGTTTCCTTCACCAAGGGAAGCTTCAAGTACGTGTTAGGGGATCAGTTTCTAACCCAATTGAGGTGGAATGTGATGTTCCACAAGGCTCAGTGCTGGGACCGCGCTTATCCATGGTGTTTATCAACGACGTGGCAAGAGTCATCTCCTCAAATTTCCTGCTTTTCGCCGATGACGTCAAGATATGGTGAGTGATTAGAAACAAGCCAGATCAGGATCTGCTCCAAAATGACCTAGATTGCATTTACGAATGGTCAAAGAGGAACAAGCTTCAATTGAATATAGATAAGTGCAAAGTGATACATCTGCGTCACCAGCCGGTGAGGGCTTACAAGATTGGAGACTACACCTTGGCGAAGGTTTCTCAGGAGCGTGACTTGGGTGTATTGGTACAGGAAGATCTCGGGTGTTCAAAACAAGCAGAGAAGGCGACGAGAACTGGAAATCAACACTTCGGCCTTCTTCGCAGAGCCTTCGGTCGGTTTGAACCCTCAATATTTCCCCAAACGCTTAACGCCTACGTGCGACCGCACATGGAATATGCTATCCAGATGTGTCAGTCATGGCAGAAATAGGATCTCGTTACTCTCAAGACTCCTCAACGACGGGCAACCAAGAACGTCAGGGGCCTCTTCCATCTGCCATATCAGCTTAGACTGAAATCTCTAAGAATGTACAGCATTCGATATCGGCTTTTGCGGAGGATCTCATTATGGTTTACCAGATTCTGAAGAACCCAAACCACATTTGCCGTCCGCTGCTGGAATTGAACCACAACACTAAACTAAGAGGTCACCCTCCGAAACTAATTCAGTATAGCCGGATTGAATGCCGCAGAAATTTTTTATCTCTCCGCGTGTGCCAACCTTGGAACGCCCTCCCTAATTATGTCGTCTCTGCTCCTAATCTGGCGATATTTAAAAAACGTGTTGACGATGCATTGTCTCACTTACATTTCATTTTATGACTTGTTAGCCAGGGACTACAAAACGCAATCAAACGGTGTCTTGTCAAACGCCTAACCAATGGATTTATACGTTTAGAACGCGAACATCCGCTAGTCTACATAAGTCTATGGTGAGTCCACCACAACGCTTTTCACTTTATTATGCAATTGATTTTCGCAATAACTTCCATCCCACGGGACTTGTTAAGCGATGCTTTTTTACCCGTAATAAACCATTGTTCCATTGATTTTTCGGTCTTCAACGACGAGGACCTGTCGCTCGAATGTGACCATCTTACGGACTACATCAAATATTACTTTGACATGTGTTGCCCAGTTGAAACGATCTATCTAAGAGCAGATAGATTTTCCTCGCCACTACTAAAACGGCTTTGAAGGATGAAAGAATGGGCCTACAAGTGCAAGAATGTTACCCGTGTCAAAAGCCTAACCACAGCAAGTAAATCCGACATAAAAAAATTAAACCAATCATACATCGAAGCATTTCTAGGCAACCATAACTATGGGGGCTTCTGAGGCAGTTTTGTGGTAAGAGCGTTTGCAGCCAGAAAAGTGAAGAGAATGTGGATAAACTGAATTCGGAGTTTAGTTCCGCTTCACTAAGCTCATCTTCCTTGCCCTTCTTCATTACTTCAAGTCCGGCTGCACTCTTCGATCAAAGCAACGTCCACAAGGAACTCAAAAGAATGAAGGCAAACAAAGCTTGTGGTCCGGATGCTCTCTCACCATTAGCCTTGAAGAGGTGTGCTAATTCTCTCACACTGCCTCTAACAGATCTCTGTAAAAATGCCTCACTACGAGTGTGATCCCGGACATTTGGAGAACGGCCAGTATCACTCCAGCACAAGAAAGGATCTGAAATTTATCACCCAATTGCATGTACATCTGTGCTCCTAAAAGTTTTCGAAAGACTGTTAATTCCGCAGATTTGTTCAGTCGCTCCTGAGGGCGATATCTACCAGTTTGCGTGTAGACCCCAGCGCTTCATATTGGATACAGTGATATATGTTTTTCTTTCTATAGCCTCTGCATTAGATCAAAATAGTAAATCCGTACGGCTTCTCTTCCTGGATTATTCGAAAGTCTTAGGAAGCCTGGATAGGTCAAGGTTGCTAAACCTGCTATCCGAAAACGGAGTTCACCCTGGTATGTGTAATCCGTTACGTAACAATTTTACAGATTGTACTCACTTCACCAAGTTGAAAGTTAAGAAATCCTCTGTCCTCCGTGCCAACTGTGGTGTTCTACAGCGAGCAATATTATCGCCTTTTCTGATTTCCTTGTATGTTGAACATCTCCCTATACAAATCACGTTTATAGGGTGTAAATATGCTGATGATGTTGTGCTGGGATGTATGTCCCCCATTAACCAGGATTCCTCATCACTTCAAAGTGGGTTGGAAGATCTAGTGGATTGCTCTTCATCTAAATCTCTTACGCTTAATGCTTCTAAATGCAGGGATGTAATATTTTCTTTTCCACGTGCCAATAAGTTGCAGTCCCTCATAGCTTTCTTCCCCACACTTACCGTGAATGAAAATCCCAGCTCTTCCACCGTCAAGTATCTCGGCGTTATTTTGTCCCATAAGTTTTCTTGGTCCGCGCACGTCTGCAAAACTTTTCAAAAAGTCAGAAACCTTCCTTTTTATGCCCTCAGACTTAAAGTGCTTTCATTACCTCGTACTCTAATATTCAGGTTTGTGACCTCTTGTATTATTCACCACTGGCTATACTTCTGTCATTTTCCCTGGACTGCTTCAGAAAGACTACATCATATTGGTGCGATCTATAAAGCACATTTCTAGATGCAGCGGCTTGTCTAGAGATTCTTTAGTTGATTGGATCATTTCTGGATATCTTGATGTATGCAATGATTTTTCTTCTGATCGATTTCACCCACTTCGCAATGATCTTTCTAAAACGCTCTCTTTCTCTTCTACTCGTTCGAAATTCAGAATTTTATTCTCCCGCACCTCGTCGTATCGTAATACTGTTTTGTCGTATCTCTCACGTTTGCTTGTTGACCCAGTGACAGTCATTAATATGCTGCGCGAGCGCTTGTTGGAGTAACAATTCCGCTTTTTTCCCACTTTTCTACCCAAGCACGTATATTGATATTATCATCCAGGTGTCCGCAGTGGTGGTGTAAATGCTGAAAGTGAACCCATTAGAGTACATGAAGCTTATTTTGACTTGATTTGACCTGATCACTGTGTAGGGCTGGTAAATCCGGCTCGAATAAGCTGCAAGAAGATGGACAGAGGATAGAGAGAAATAATGCACATGAAACAGGAGCACGCACGTCACGCGTGTGTGGATGACTCCGTTAGGGTCATCGAGCATATGCTTCAGCTCGGTATCATAAGACCATTCAACAGCCCATGGGCGTCGCCTCTCCACATGGTCCCAAAAAGAGATCATGGGGGTCTGGCGTCATTGTGGCGATTATCGATCTCTAAACAACGTAACCACGCCTGATCGCTATTCAAGCCCACATATCATAGACCTCGCCGCCAGTCTGGCAGGTAAAAACGTTTTCAGGAAGATCGACTTGGTGCGCGCTTACAACCAAATTCCGGTAGCCGAAGCGCACATCGCTAAAACCGTCGTGACGACTCCATTTGGTTTGTGCGTTTCTGCGCACGCCACTTGGTCTAAAGAATGCTGCGCAAAATTTTCAGCGCTTCATCGCCAAGTTTGTCGCGGTCTACACTTTGCTTATGCCTACCTAGACGACATCTTAATCGAGAGCTCCTCACGCGAGGAGCACTTACGTCACGTCCGAATGGCTTTTGATCCTTTATCTCAACATGGGGTGAAGATCAACGAAGAAAAGTGTTCATTTGGTGTCAACTCGGTCAGTTTCCTCGGCCACCATATTTCTCTTGCAGGCGTAGTACCGCTACAGGATAAAATAAAGGCCATCATCGACTACCCTGAGCCTCACACTTTCAAACAGATAAAACGTTTTGACGGCCTCGTCAATTTTTATCGCCGTTTCATACCTAATTGCGTTTCGCTTATGCAATCCCTCACGGACCTTCGCCGGGGGAAGCTTGAAAGCTTCGATTTTCTTGCTGCAGCACGCGCCATCCAGACTTTGAAAGAAGTCATCGCCAACATAGCTTCTATAGCGCATCATGGCCCGGTAGCCGCACCGTCGCTCAGTACCGATGCTTCTGACATGGCAGTTGGGGCGGTCTTACAACAAAAGGTAAGTGACATCTGGCAACCGTTGCCATTTTTCTCCAAACGTTTGCAAACGGCCGAATCTCGCCACAGTACTTTCGGTTGAGAACTATTAGTCAATTATTTATACATACGTCATTTTCAACAGGTCTTAAAAGGCCGCTAGTTTGCCATCTTCACCGACCACAAACCCCTGACTTACGTGCTTAGCCCGACCACCGACCGATACTCTCTTAGTCGTGCCACTTAGACTATATCGCTCAGTTTATGACCGATATACCACATGTCTCAGGTGTACACAACGCCGTCGCCGATGCACTTTTCTGAATCCAAGCGATATCCGCTGACGTCGGTACCGCTATCGACTTGACAGCCATGGCCGCAGCGCAATACAAGGATCCTGAGGTTGATATACTACGCAGAACTCCCACACTGGACCCACGACACGTTCCACTGACATCAACAGACGGGATTGTACCTTGCGATTTCTCTCTGGGCACGCCGCACCCAGTCGTCCCACGCGAGTTTCGACAGACCGTGTTCGACACATTGCACGGCTTGTCTCACTCAGGCGTTCGTGCATCAGTTAAACTCATAAACACACGGTTCATCTGGCGCAATATTAATCGTGACGTCCGTATTTGGGCAGCTGTTTGCCTTCCGTGTCAACTCCCGAAAGTGCTTGAGCACACAAAAAGCCCAGTAGGAACATCTCCTACGCCAGATGCACGTTTTCACCACGTGCACATCGACCTCGTAGGTCCTCTGCCACCTTCCAAAGGCTCTGTGCATCTACACACCTGTATCGATCGATTTACTAGATGGCCTGAGGCCGTCCCTAGCCCAAATTACCCTTCAGAAACGGTAGTGAAAGCTTTCCTGGAGCGTTGGGTAGCTCAATACGGGTGTCTCCTCACCGTGACCACCCATTGAGAGTCACATTTCTCGTCAACTGTTGCCACATTGCTTAATGATTTAGGCAGTCGCCACCACATGACGGCGTACCAACCGACCGCTAACGGCATGGTGGAGCGTTTTCACCACCAGTTGAAGGCAGCGCTACGCGCGCACGCAGATCCTTCATGGTCTGAAACACTTCCCTTCGTCCTCCTAGGCTTAAGAAACACGGTTAAAACCGATTTCGACGCAACACCAGCGCAGCTAGTCTACGGCTGCACGCTGCGCTTGCCTGGACAACTAGTGGCACCAGCCCCGTATACTTTCTCCTTTGACTAGGGAAGTTAAACCGACCAATTGGCTCACAAGACGCATGAGCTACGTTCACCCGCTCCACGAGCGCATAAGACTCTATTGTACTTTCCCGAGAAGCTGTCTACGTGTTCACACGTCCTCCTCCGCGCAGACGGTGTTAGGCAGCCACTTCAGTCGCGGTATATAGGACCCTACAAAGTGCTACACCGTACGAATAAAACGTACACTACTGACCGCGGTGGCCGACGCCATCGGTCGCCACAAACCAGCTTTCATCGACGAGGTCGCTGAGCCTATGGCTACTTCGAACGCTTCGTGTGATGATACGAATAATTTCGCCACGCTACAAACACGTAGCATTCCTGCAGCGGGTACCGATTTAGGTTCACAGGAGAGGGTCGTACCGAGCTCATCGTCTACTGTGAGCCTGTCACCTCCCACGATCAATCGCCGTGGTCAGGATGTTCGTAAGCCCGTTCGCCTTTCCGATAAGGTACAGTGTAAAGCCTTTTACGTTTGTGAATATCGTAAATATTTGCCCCGTTTTTGATCGAATAACCTTATGAAAACAAAAAAATCAAGAAAGTCCGAAAAACCTTATTTAAGAAATAACCATAAACTCAAAATACCCAAACATCTTTGCACGCAGAGCATTCGTTCGTTCTTTTAAGCGTGTTCTATGTGTACTTTTCGGCTTTCTCGTCTCTACATGCCCCAACCCGCCCCTTCGATCGACTGGCCGAAACCAGCAATGTTTTCGAGGATCGCCACAGTCAACGAAGATCCAGACGCGGATGAGGGGGCGTTTCTCCGTGGAGGTAGGGTCGTCTCTTCGTGGGACAATGGTCGTTTCTCCGTTGGACGAGGGTCGTTACTTCGTGGGACGATGATCATTATGGCGCGGGGCAGGGTGCGGCAGAGAGAGACCACTCCCAAACGCACTGTTAGGCAGCAGTGGAGATTGAGGTCCTGTTGGCCAATTTTGTGCTAACCAGCTTTTTAGCGGGGCGTTTTGACTGAGTATTAGAAGGGAATGGCATGGGTGGTTGGGGTTTCTCAGGATCTGATACACCATTATGAGATCGCCCCTTAGACCCCGATAAGGTCCATTGTATATTTTGAGAGTCTTCAGCCTGAGTGGGTAGGGGAGGCTGGTGAAACATCTGACGCTCTTAGTTGCCCTACGTTGTGCAATATCGAGCGCGGTGAGATGGTGCTTGAGCCAGGTTTGCCACGCTTGAATAGCGTATTCCGCGTGCGGTTTCAACTATGGACGACAACCTACTCTGCGAACTATGGCTACAGCAGCTACCGGAAAATACGCAAGCTTTTCTTGCTATCGTGAGCTCCTTTTCGCTTACCCAACTGACCGACTTAGCAGATCGAGTCATTGAACGATCAAAGCCACAAGCTGATGCCAGCAAGGTCAACACCGTTGCGTCCCAGATCACTTCTGTCATTGGCTTACAGACAACTATAGAAGTCCTGCAAGCAGAAGTTGCAACACTTAAACGCCAAGTCCAACAGCTCACCATGAGCCGCTGCCGTCACAGCAGATCAAGATCGTCCTCAAAACGGTCCAAGTCCAGTAGTAGACAAGCTCACTGTTTCTATCACCAACGCTTTGGTACCGCAACTCGTAAATGTGTCAAGCTTTGCACCATCGCCAAGAAGAAAGACAAATTCTCGGCCGGCCCGTATAGGCGACGGACGCGACCGGCCAATACCAAAGTCACCTCATCCACTTTAGGAACTTAACTTCCGACGCCAAGTTCCTAGTCGTCATTGGAGCCGAAGTTAGCGTTACACCTCGTAGGTCAGATGAGGTGGTCTCACCCTAGCGGATCAAGCTGCGTGCCGCCAATTGCACACCAATTGCAACTTTCGGCGAGAAGCTGTTAACGCTCAAACTAGACCTTCGGCGAAACCTTCGCTGGTCTTTCATAGTAGCAGCCGTGCCTTTCACCATCATAGGCATAGACTTTCTACAACACTTCGACCTTATCGTTGACACTAAAAGGAAGAGGCTTACCGAGTCTAGGACACAGCTCGGTGTTATCGGGACCAGCACCAACGTGGCTGCTATCACTGTTCAAGCTTCACAACCTTTTATAGACCTTTTCAACAAACATCCTAAACTCGTTCGCGTTCCAAATGACTTGCCTTCTGTGACGTCAAACGTCATGCATCACATTTTCATTAAGGGTACACCTGTTTCGACCCGCCCTCGCAGACTAGCCCCGAAGAAGCTCAAAATTGCTAAGGCGGAATTCAAGAAAATGCTCGAACTGGGAATCATCCGCCCTTCCCAAAGTCCATGGGCATCACCATTATACATGGTACCAAAGAAATCCGGTGACTGGCGCCTCTGTGGTGACGACAGGACACTTAACAAAGTTATCGTCCCGGATAAATACTCCATTCCTCACATGCATCTCTTAACCTCAGCTTAAGTTGATAAGTCTATCTTTAGCAAAGTCGATCTAGTTCGCGCCTATCATTAGTACCGGTGGCGGCAGAGGACATTGCTAAAACAGCGTTCAGCACACCGTTCGGCCTTTTCGAGTAACTCCGAATGCCGCTTGGCCACAGCAACGTTGCTCAAAATTTTCAGCGTTTCATACATGAGATAACGCGAGGACTCGAAGGCGTTTATCCCTGTCTCGATGATATTCTCATCGCTCTTCTGACGATGAGCATATTCACCTTGACGCACTCTTTCAACGCTTGATGCAACATGGGGATACTAAAAACCCCGACAAATGCGAACTTGGCCAAAGCTCTATCGGCTTTCTTGGCCACAGGGTATCTGCCTCTCATTGAAGCCCTGCCAGAGAAAATCCAGTTACTGAAGGACCATCCTGCTCTTATTTCCTTCAAACGGCTACGCAGATTCCTTGGCCTGGTAGACTATTAACGACGCTTTATTCCTAACTGCGCGAGCATAAAGCAACCAATGACCAACTTGCTCCGCGGTAATCAACGAACTTTTCTCCTCCCAGACGACGCCAAACTGGCTTGCGAGAAGCACAAAGAGGTTAGCTAAAACACAGAGGTTCTCGCCCACCCAGATCCATCTGCACCGCTCAAGTTGACAACTGACGCATCAGACACTGCCGTCGGCGCAGTTAGTCAACAAGTCATCGACCATTGATGGATATGTAGTGACCAGGAGATTCCCCTGTTTAGCTGCTGCATGCTGCGTAAAATATTACAAAATCACAAAATTATATTTTCTCGATGTACAAAGCAAATTAGCCGCTCGCCTGTTTGAACGTTGCTCGCGTTTGTTTGAGTCAACATAGCATCCGCCTTCGAACGGCGCGACGCTCATCGGCTCTGCGGCCATCTTTGCTCTCCGCGCACGCGACCACACCTTTCCCCTAGCTAGCTATCTTCCGGTGCCTTATTTTTAGCACTAGATAGCGTTTCGTCCACTTAATAAATTTTTCCTAGCGTTACTTTTGGTGTTCTCCACTCATCGGAGGTTGGCCTTATATTCGCGTATTGGTTCTAAAGCGTACCGATCCTGCTTCTCGCTTTATTGGTGACGCCCGACTTTTGGTCATTATCCGGTGAGTTTTCGCTAACCTTTCTTTTCAGATTTGGCCACATTTTTTCGCTAACCCGTCTGATTTTCACTTTTCATTTTCCGGTTTAATCTCGCTGGCTCCCTATTTTGCTCGCCATGGAAACTGATCGCGTTGATTCTGACGTTCAGATCGGCACAGTTACGCTTCCTATCGCACCTTTTTGCGAGACTAATCCTAAGTCTTGGTTTAGTCAGCTAGAGTCGCAATTTTCTTTGCGTGGTAGTAGGTCCGAAAAGACCAAGTTCCAACTTGTCGTCTCCGCGCTTCTGCTGAATGTCATCGATGACATTGATGACATTCTAGACCTTCCTGATGACCAAGACTTACGATGAAGTCAAGACAGCTGTTCTGAGAAGAACAATCTTAACCGATCGACAACGAGTTACGAAACTCCTGAACGAAACCGATCTTGGCGATCTTAAGCCGTCTCAGCTGCTTCGAAAAATGCAGAGCCTAGCTAAACCCACTTCGATAGATGATTCTTTTCTTCGGGAAATGTGGTTGCAACGACTTCCGCGCGAGATGCTACACATCCTCTGCGCTAGTGAGGATGCACCTTTATCCAAACTGGCCGATACAGCCGACCGAATTTGGGAGTCGTACGGCCAGGTTTCGCAGGTTCAGATGAAACCGGACGACGATATCGCCACGCTTAAATCCCAGACGGCAACATTGACTCGACAATTCGCAGACTTTTCGGCCTCCGGACATAACCGCTGTAAATGCTCTAGGAGCCGTTCGCGCTCACGTTCGAACTCTCATTCGCCACCACCGAATAGAAACGGTTACTGCTGGTACCACGAATGATCCGGCCAGCAAGCTAAATCATGTCGCCCGCCCTGTTCCTTCAAACGACAGCAGCAGAGAAACGGGCGGACCAGCACGTAGCGGCGACGGACGTAGCTGGTCAACGCAGTCGCCTTTTCTTCGTCACCGATCGTAGAAACGGAGTTCGCTATCTCGTCGATACTGGCGCAGAAATCAGCGTTCTCCCGCGTGATCCAAACGACCCGTCCGAAAAGGTGACTAGCTCATTGCGCGCAGCTAACGGGACCATTATCCGCGTATATGGTCAACGCTCGCGCACGCTTAATATCAGCCTCCGACGCGCTTTCAAATGGATATTCCTCGTTGCCGATGTTCCAACGCCTATCCTTAGTCTCGGCTTCTTACGTCATTACGACCTACTCGTCGACGTTAAGCGACACCGTCTAGTCGACCGCCTTACGGATCTCGCAGTCATTGGGACTTTGGCCGACACCGCGTCAATCAGTCCCGTGTACGCGACTCAACTTCCTTCACCCGTCGGGCAAACGCTGCTCGATAGCTTTCCGCAGACCTTCCGTCCTGCCGTCCCGTTGCCTTCCGCAACCGACGCCGCGACACACCACATCGTTACGAAAGGTCCGCCTGTGTTCGCAAAAGCCAGGCGCATGACACCCGACAAGCTCAAAATTGCACGCTCGGAATTCGAACACATGCTAGACTTAGGCATTATTCGCCCGCGTGCCCAGCGCTTAAGATCGCGTTGCATTCTGGGCCAAACGTATCTCTCGGATATGAGCTTGATCGTGGCTCGGATGCCTGGATGAGCGATGTTATGAAGTGTGTCGAAAACTAGACGTCGAAAGGTTTCTGGAACGACGGGTCGAGGTCGTCCAGTAGAAGTATCGCACAAGATTGTGCCATCAGACGACGGTAGTGGATGCGGTGTGATTTGTAACGAAGAATCTTGTCTCACGTTCTGACAGTCAGTGTCGTTTAGTTGCGCGGTAGCCATGGCAGATAAGTCGATTGCCTGGCCAGCGGTGTGGATTGCGGAGACGCGCGAAAGGGCGCCAGCAACGACGTTATTCTGACCTGAAATGTGTCGGAGGTCAGTAGAAAATTGAGCCACGAAATCCAGCTGACGAACCTCACGTGGTGAGTGTCGAGCTGATTGATTTCGAAAGGCGTAAATAAGCGGCTTATGGTCGGTGAAGATAACGAACGTATTACCTTCTAAGACGTGCCTGAAATGTCGAACGGTAGAATAAACTGCCAGCAGTTCACGGCTGAACGTGCTGTACTTGACTTCTGCCGGTTGTAAGCGTCGGGAGTAGAAAGCGAGTGGCTTCCAGCATCCCTCAGTGAATTGCTGCAGGACGGCGCCAATGGCGGTGTCCGATGCATCGACTGCAACGCTGAGTGGAGCCTTCGGGTCGAAATGGTGAAGCATAACGGCTTCGGCCAAGGCCTCTTTGCAGGCTTTGAAGGCTTCGGTTGCAGCGGGCGTCAATTCGACATTGCCGTTCTTGCGTCCACGAAGTAAGTCGGTCAATGGACTGAGCAAGTCGGCACAACGTGGCAGAAATCGACGGTAGTAGTTAATCATCCCACTAAAACGGCGGATGGCGGCCAAAGTAGTCGGAACGGGAAATTCCTTAATAGCGCTGACTCGGTCTTCGAGCGGCCGTATGCCATGCTGGTCAATTCGATGACCAAGAAAATCGATGGATGGTTGCTGAAAGATGCATTTGTCAGCGTTGACAGTAATGCTATTAGAAGCTAACCTCTCGAAAAGTATCTTGAGGTGCTCCGCGTGCTGTTCTTCGGAAGAACTAGCTACCAAGATGTCGTCTATATAAGGATAAACAATGTCGAGACCTCTGGTGACAGAGTCTATGAAGCGTTGAAAAGTTTGAGCTGCGTTACGAAGACCGAAGGGCATTCGCAAGAATTCAAAAAGTCCGAAAGGCGTGATGACTGCGGTTTTCGGAATATCATCCTCGGCTACAGGGATCTGGTGGTAAGCGCGGACCAGATCGATCTTCGAGAACACACGGGCGCCACGTAGGCTAGCCGTGATGTCCTGAATATGCGGAATCGGATAGCGGTCGGGGACGGTAGCGTTATTAAGAGCGCGATAGTCGCCACATGGACGCCAGTCTCCTGACTTTTTAGGCACCATGTGTAGAGGCGACGCCCACGAGCTCTTAGACGGGCGAATAATGCCTAGGTCTAGCATGTGCTCGAATTCGGAGCGAGCAATTTTGAGCTTGTCGGGGGTCATGCGCCTGGCTTTTGCGAACACAGGCGGACCTTTCGTAACGATATGATGTGTCGCGACGTCGGTTGCGGAAGGCAACGGGACGGCAGGACGGAAGACCTGCGGAAAACTATCGAGCAGCGTTTGCCCGACGGGTGAAGTAAGTTGAGTCGCGTACACGGGACTGATTGACGCGGTGTCGGTCAAAGTCCCAATGACTGCGAGGTTCGTAAGACGGTCGACTAGACGGTGTCGCTTAACGTCGACGAGGGTCGTAATGACGTAAGAAGTCGAGACCAAGGATAGGCGTTTGAACATCGGCAACGAGGAATATCCATTTGAAAGCGCGTCGGAGGCTGAGATTTAGCGTGCGCGAGCGTTGACCATATACGCGGATGATGGTCCCGTTAGCTGCGCGCAATGAGCTAGTCACCTTTTCGGTCGGGTCATTTGGATCACGCGGGAGAACGCTGACTTCTGCGCCAGTATCGACGAGATAGCGAACTCCGGTTCTACGATCGGTGACGAAGAAAAGGCGACTGCGTTGACCAGCTACGTCCGTCGCCGCTACGTGCTGGTCCGCCCGTTTCCCTGCTGCTGGCGTTTGAAGAAACAGGGCGGGCGACATGATTTAGCTTGCTGGCCGAAGCGTTCGTGGTACCAGCAGTAACCGTTTCTATTCGGTGATCGCGAAGGAGACTTCGAACGTGAACGCGAACGGCTCCTAGAGCATTTACAGCGGTTATGTCTGGAGGCCGAAAAGTCTGCGAATTGTCGGGTCAGTGTTGCCATCTGGGATTTAAGCGTGGCGATATCGTTGTCCGGTTTCGTGTGGACCTGCGAAACCTGGCCGTACGACTCCCAAATTCGGTCGGCTGTATCAGCCAGTTTGGATAAAGGTGCATCCTCGCTAGCGCAGAGGATGTGTAGCATCTCGCGCGGAAGTCGTTGCAACCACATTTCCCGAAGAAAAGAATCATCTATCGAAGTGGGTTTAGCTAGGCTCTGCATTTTTCGAAGCAGCTGAGACGGCTTAAGATCGCCAAGATCGGTTTCGTTCAGGAGTTTCGTAACTCGTTGTCGATCGGATAAGCCTGTTCTTCTCAGAACAGCTGTCTTGACTGCATCGTAAGTCTTTCGGTCGTCAGGAAGATCTAGAATGTCATCAATGTCATCGATGACATTTAGCGGAAGCGCGGAAACAACAAGGTGGAACTTGGTCTTTTCAGACCTAATACCACGCAAAGAAAATTGCGATTCTAGCTGACCAAACCAAGACTTAGGATTAGTCTCGCGAAAAGGTGCGATAGGAAGCGTAACTGTGCCGATCTGAACGTCAGAATCTACACGATCAGTTTCCATAGCGAGCAAAATAGCGAGCCAGCAAGATTAAATCGGAAAATGAAAAGTGAAAATCAGACGGGTTAGCGAAAAAAATGTGGCCAAATCTGAAAAGAAAGGTTAGCGAAAACTCACCGGATAATGACCAAAATTCGGGGTCACCAATAAAGCGCGAAGCGGGATCGGTACGCTTTAGAACAAATACGCGGATATAAGGCCAACCTCCGGTGAGTGGAGAACACCAAAGGTAACGCTAGGAAAAATTTATTAAGTGGGCGAAAGGCTATCTAGTGCTAAAAATAAGGCACCGAAAGATAGCTAGCTAGGGAAAGGTGTGGTCGCGTGCGCGGAGAGCAAAGATGGCCGCGGAGCCGAGGAGCGTCGCGCCGTTCGAAGGCGGATGCTATGTTGACTCAAACAAACGCGAGCAACGTTCAAACAGGCGAGCGGCTATTTTGCTATGTACATCGAGAAAATATAATTTTGTGATTTTGTAATATTTTACGCAGCATGCGGCAGCCAAACAGGGGAATCTCCAGGTCACTACACAGCCCCCCTCTTAGAAGGGAACCGTAGGTGACCCTTCGATCTACGTGAGGACTGTCCGTCGCCGGCCAGCCTTCTGCGAGACCAGGCGGTGAAACCTGATGCAGCTGCTGGGGGAGAACCAATGCGATCGGACGCTAGGGGGCTCCCACCCGTGTCCTCCCTACAGGTGCCAAAAACACAAAATGGGGGAAATGTTCGCAGCGTTCGAGTGCGTAGTGTCAAAGCACACGATGTTTGAGCACGTAGTGTCCGCAAACGTAACGTTCGATCGTCGTTGAACGTCCGCGTGTCGGGGATATGAAAAAGAAGCGGAAACGCGGAGTGTCAAACAAGTGCGAGCGACAGAGCTAACAAAAGGCGATAGCACTTACCGAGTGCGATAAGCGAATAAAGCGAGAACCATTTTGTGTTTTCAAAACGATTTTCTCTTTTTTTGGGTTTTCAAAACGTCTTTGCGGTTGTTGGGGTTTTCAAAACGCTTTGCAAATTTTTTTGGTTTTCAAAACGTTTTTGTTGGGCGGGTTAGGCCACAAGCCAAAAAGGAAGCGGGAAAAGAATAATGAAAAGAAGACTAATCTTTTAATCGCGCTGGCCAATGAACCCGCCTACCTGACCTAGTCGATTTCGGACGTTCGGTCGGAGGCGTTGTCGATCCAGCAGTTTTGTCGGATGAGGACGCTTTCGGCTCGATAGAAACGTAAGGAACTGAGTCGGAAGGGTTAGTCGGAGAGTGCTTCGTAGCATCGGAAGTAGGCGTGTCGTCTATCATAGGCTGCGTTGACTCGTCCGAAGGTGGACAGGAGTCATCGTCGATCTCAGGTTCCACATGGGCAACCTTGAGACGGTCGATAGAGACAGTTTCACGTTTACCGTGGCGGTCGATAACGAATACGCGGTTCTTACGTTGAAGAACCTTAAATGGACCTTCGTAGGGTCGTTCGAGTGGTCTGCGTAGACCATCGACTCGAAGGAAAACGTAAGCGCAATGCAGTAGATCTTGTGGAACGAACGATTTACGTCGTTGTTCTCGCACGTCGGTTACTTTAATATGGCGCATGCTCGTGGCTAACTGCCGAGCGTAATTCGCGTCGTAGCGAGGTGTTCTAGGGTTTTCAGAAAAGAAGTCCCCAGGTAGTCGAAGAGGTTGTCCATATACCAGTTCGGCGCTGGACGTGTGCAAATCAGCTTTAAGAGCTGATCGGATACCAAGTAGTATCATGGGCAGTGCTTCGGTCCAGCTTAGTGCATTAGCGGCACTAAGTGAGGCCTTCAGCTGTCGGTGGAAACGTTCCACCATGCCGTTGGATTGCGGGTGATAGGCGGTAGTCCGGATGCGTTGACATCCGAGGACTTTGAGAAGATCGTTGAATGTCGAGGATTCGAACTGCGGACCGCGGTCGGTAGTCACTGTGGCTGGACAGCCATGTGAAGCGACCCAGCGCTCAACGAAAGCGCGCGTTACGGTGTCCGCGCATACGTCGGGTATAGGTACTGCCTCGGGCCAACGGGTGTATCGGTCGATCATGGTCAAAATGTAGACCATTCCTCTGGATGGTGCCAAGGGTCCAACTATGTCGAGATGGACATGGGCGAAGCGAGCTGAGACTTGCGGAAAACGACCAAGCGGGGCGGACACGTGCCGCTGAATCTTGGCCTGCTGACACGTTAGACAACCGCGTGCCCAGCGCTTAAGATCGCGTTGCATTCCGGACCAAACGTATCTCTCGGATATGAGCTTGATCGTGGCTCGGATGCCTGGATGAGCGATGTTATGAAGTGTGTCGAAAACTAGACGTCGAAAGGTTTCTGGAACGACGGGTCGAGGTCGTCCAGTAGAAGTATCGCACAAGATTGTGCCATCAGACGACGGTAGTGGATGCGGTGTGATTTGTAACGAAGAATCTTGTCTCACGTTCTGACAGTCAGTGTCGTTTAGTTGCGCGGTAGCCATGGCAGATAAGTCGATTGCCTGGCCAGCGGTGTGGATTGCGGAGACGCGCGAAAGGGCGCCAGCAACGACGTTATTCTGACCTGAAATGTGTCGGAGGTCAGTAGAAAATTGAGCCACGAAATCCAGCTGACGAACCTCACGTGGTGAGTGTCGAGCTGATTGATTTCGAAAGGCGTAAATAAGCGGCTTATGGTCGGTGAAGATAACGAACGAATTACCTTCTAAGACGTGCCTGAAATGTCGAACGGTAGAATAAACTGCCAGCAGTTCGCGGCTGAACGTGCTGTACTTGACTTCTGCCGGTTGTAAGCGTCGGGAGTAGAAAGCGAGTGGCTTCCAGCATCCCTCAGTGAATTGCTGCAGGACGGCGCCAATGGCGGTGTCCGATGCATCGACTGCAACGCTGAGTGGAGCCTTCGGGTCGAAATGGTGAAGCATAACGGCTTCGGCCAAGGCCTCTTTGCAGGCTTTGAAGGCTTCGGTTGCAGCGGGCGTCAATTCGACATTGCCGTTCTTGCGTCCACGAAGTAAGTCGGTCAATGGACTGAGCAAGTCGGCACAACGTGGCAGAAATCGACGGTAGTAGTTAATCATCCCACTAAAACGGCGGATGGCGGCCAAAGTAGTCGGAACGGGAAATTCCTTAATAGCGCTGACTCGGTCTTCGAGCGGCCGTATGCCATGCTGGTCAATTCGATGACCAAGAAAATCGATGGATGGTTGCTGAAAGATGCATTTGTCAGCGTTGACAGTAATGCTATTAGAAGCTAACCTCTCGAAAAGTATCTTGAGGTGCTCCGCGTGCTGTTCTTCGGAAGAACTAGCTACCAAGATGTCGTCTATATAAGGATAAACAAAGTCGAGACCTCTGGTGACAGAGTCTATGAAGCGTTGAAAAGTTTGAGCTGCGTTACGAAGACCGAAGGGCATTCGCAAGAATTCAAAAAGTCCGAAAGGCGTGATGACTGCGGTTTTCGGAATATCATCCTCGGCTACAGGGATCTGGTGGTAAGCGCGGACCAGATCGATCTTCGAGAACACACGGGCGCCACGTAGGCTAGCCGTGATGTCCTGAATATGCGGAATCGGATAGCGGTCGGGGACGGTAGCGTTATTAAGAGCGCGATAGTCGCCACATGGACGCCAGTCTCCTGACTTTTTAGGCACCATGTGTAGAGGCGACGCCCACGAGCTCTTAGACGGGCGAATAATGCCTAGGTCTAGCATGTGCTCGAATTCGGAGCGAGCAATTTTGAGCTTGTCGGGGGTCATGCGACTGGCTTTTGCGAACACAGGCGGACCTTTCGTAACGATATGATGTGTCGCGACGTCGGTTGCGGAAGGCAACGGGACGGCAGGACGGAAGACCTGCGGAAAACTATCGAGCAGCGTTTGCCCGACGGGTGAAGTAAGTTGAGTCGCGTACACGGGACTGATTGACGCGGTGTCGGTCAAAGTCCCAATGACTGCGAGGTTCGTAAGACGGTCGACTAGACGGTGTCGCTTAACGTCGACGAGGGTCGTAATGACGTAAGAAGTCGAGACCAAGGATAGGCGTTTGAACATCGGCAACGAGGAATATCCATTTGAAAGCGCGTCGGAGGCTGAGATTTAGCGTGCGCGAGCGTTGACCATATACGCGGATGATGGTCCCGTT
>OX104065.1:10737131-10826102 GCA_944474145.2 Dicrocoelium dendriticum | reverse complement strand
GAGAAAAACCCAAGTCTGAAAATCTCCGGAGTCAACGGTGGGAATTCCCTTGGGATACAGCACAGTAATCTTTTGGCCGCGGCAACCCTCCTCTATCAATAAACTCCTAACAACAAAAGCCCTATCTTGCATGTACACAAACGCCCAAGGCCTTCTAAGCAAGTTAGTAGAATTTAGAGAACTCCATGCCTCACAACCGCGGGACCTCGTCATGATTACAGAGACATGGTTAAACCCTGAGATAACCGATTCTGAGATCAATTTACCCGGTATGACACTGCTTCGGACAGATAGGACCGGAAGGGTTGGCGATGCGATTCTTTATTATAATACACACCTCCGATGTGAAGTTATCGATCACCCGGAAATCCGAGCTCCCGATTCGCTTTGGTGCCGCCTTTGGTTGCGAAACAAGGACACATGCCTACTAGCCGTGATTTATCGCCCACCGGACTCAACTTTGGAAATGGACTCCAAACTGGACCATGTTTTCCAGTTTGCTTTGAACAAGTCCCACACCTACTTTTTTATCGCGGGAGACTTTAACGTGAATGACATAGAAACACCGGCAACCGACGGCTTGCAGTTTAAAACCTGCTTGCAAGAGCTTATGGCTATCCACCCTCTTTACAACCACGTAACCTTTCCCACCAGATTTCGAACTGCTAACAAGCCGTCGATACGGGATCTTGTGCTCACTAACGAAGAACTCATGGTTGGCGGGATAGTTACAAGCACAACACTGGGTCATACTGATCATGTTACTCTACTCTTTGACTATATATGCTATGCGGAGTGCCCCGAAAAAGAGGGGGTGTAGTGCATACTGTCACACACTACAATGTGTTGACTAAGCTTGTTAAGGATACATCTAAGACTTTCTTAACCAAATGCCCCTCAGCTGTTGCCTGGGAAACATTTACAGGGACGTATATTACACTGGTAGCGCACGCATCAGAGCAGAAGTCCTTCCAACAACAAAACAAGCGTAATTCATTTCTGAGGAGCAGAACACGTAAATGTATGTCCCAGAGGAATTTGGCATGGCGAGATCACCAGCACTGCCCGAATGCCGAAACCTGGACTGCATACGTGACACATCGTAACTCCTGTGTGAAAATGATCCGCGAAGACAAGGTCACTCCTCAGCAGAAGTTAATGAAGCGGTATTGCAAGAATCGCAAACTCCTGTACAGGCACTTTAACGGCCTTCGAAAGGTAAAGCGGGGGGTTCCAGCGCTAGTCACGGCTGATGGGTGCACGCGATCAGCAATGGAAGCCACTGATCTCCAACGGCTTCATTACTCCCAAACTTTCCAGCATGTAATGAGCACAAACCTTCTCCTCATTTCTAATACTCCACCATCTGGTTTAGAAAACATCACCTTCACTGCGGAAGCTGTGTTGAAGAAGTTGTTATCCTTGCGTATCCACAGTTCTTCAGGAGCTGACAACATCCAACCAAGGGCTCTACAGGCAGTAGATAGTGATTTAACAACACCAATGGCTGTTTTCTGTCAGCGATGTCTAGAGGAGAACCGTATTCCACCGGTATGGAAGCGAGGGGTCATCACTCCTATCCATAAAGGAGGTAGCCGCACAGATCCTGCCAACTACCGTCCAATAACACTAGTTCCCGTACTATCCAAATTGATGGAATCAATCATCGCAGAAGCTCTGATGCAATACCTGGGAAGCCACAATTTAATAGCCCCAGAGCAACATGGCTTTCGTCAAAAGCATTCGTGTATTACTAACCTGTTAACTGCACGTAATAGCTGGACTGAAGCTATTGATGATGGAGTAGGGGTCGATGTCATCTACCTGGAATTTCCAAAAGCGGTTGACCGCTTAGACCATCACATTCTACTTCAGAATTACGGCATTGGCGACCCAATCCTGAGTTGGATTGACAATTTTCTACAAGAACGACGGCTAGTGGTGAGAGTTCGAGAATCATTTCCTCGTGCAATCGATGTGGCGTATGGAGTACCACAAGGCTCGGTTCTTGGACCTCGTTTATTCTTGGTGTTCATTAACGATTTGGCGAGATTAATTACTTCAGATTTCCTAGTTTTCGCTTATGATATCAAGATATGGCGAAGGATCAGAGGACCGGAAGACCATGAACGGCTCCAGTGCGATCTTAACACAGTGTCGAACTGGTCATTTCAAAACGCCCTACCGTTCAACGCAGACAAATGTCGCGTTGTGCAATTACGACATAGACATAACTACACCTACTCACTTGGGACCAACGGACTGCAGAATAACTCCCAGGAAGGTGACCTTGGTGTGATCGTACAGAGCGATTTCAACTGTTCAAAACAGGCTGAGGTAGCTGCGAAAAGAGGCAACCAGCATGTCGGCATGCTGCGAAGGGCATTCGGGAGATTTGACCCATCAACCTTCCCAATGATGCACAATTCCTACGTGCGCCCGCATGTTGAATACTTTATCCAAGCTTGGCAACCTTGGTTGAAGCGTGACCTAGAAGAGCAACAAACAATGTAAGGGGCCTGCACTATCACTCTTACAACCGAAGGCTGAAGTTGCTGGGAATTTTCAGCGGGAGCTACCAAAGGCTGCGCGGCGATCTCATATTATCGAATCAGATATTGAGTGACCCCAACCACGTATGCCGCCATTTGCTGAAACTTAGCCACAACACGCAGTTCAGGGGTAACTGCATACAGTTGAAGGAACAATATAGCCGTCTAGAGTGTCGACGGAAGTACTTTTTCCTTCGGGTTTGCAAACCTTGGAACGCACTCCCAGACTCAGTGGTATCCCCTCTTACCTTGGATGTTTTCAAAAAACGATTAGATGTTGCGCTTAGCTCCCAACATTTTGTTACCTAAACTCCCCTATTGTGGATTACGCCAAGCATGCTTTTCAACAGCATTTATGTATCAAATGGACCTAATGAGCGACCATACTTTACATTTCTCACTCCTTACCTCAATGATCACTGCACCCCAGTGTCTTTCTGAACGTTTACGCTCGATGCATTATTTTAATTTTACACTGATGTTACGTAGCAAGCTATTCATCTCAACAGACGTTCGATAGATGACCCAGGCATATTTTGATTTCATCATATGCACCTCAACCATCCTACGGACGTGTCAAACACTTGCTTTTACTCCATGATAAATCATTGTTCATTCGTCGTTTTTTAGATCAGGGAATACGATAACTCCAAGGTCTCTCTCCTGTTTCATATTATTATGCAAATAACCGCCGATGTGGTAAACACCGAATGGTTCAATAGTGCTGATGAGGTGTACAGAACATGTATCGCGGTTTATAGGCAACTGCCATTTAATTGACCAATCATACTGCAAATCAAGTGTAGTTGGGAGTCGGTCAGCATCCTCGGAGCTGGAAACTTCCATCCAAAACTTGTAATCGTCAGCATATATCAAACATTCGGACCGGAGAGTTGAAGAAAGCTCTTTAATAAGGAAGTTGAACAACTCTGGTCCAAGAACCGAGCCATGCGGGACGCCACTGCTCAGAAGGACGGGGGCTAAATACGTCTCATTAAACTTAACTCCCATAACACGGTCTGAAAGAAAATCAGAGATCCACAAGAGCATCCTCCCGGAGACAGCAATTATTTGAAGTTTAAACAAAAGCCGCTCATGTGGAACTATGTCAAACGCTTTGCTGAAATCGACGTAGATGATGTCCACACATTTGTCCGCATCCAATACGTTCGCTAATTTTTCTCCGGCAACCAGCACACGAGGAAACACACTCCGGTCCTTGAAAGGAATGCAGTAACGCCACTGACTGCGCCATGTTCGGTACGGTCTCCAACCATTGGTGTGGAGTTTCTCAGTCGGTTTCCTCATGCCTCTGTCACGTCATGGACTGGTCATCTCGCAATTTCGCCCAACTTGGTGCAAACACGGCATATAACGTACGTCGAGGAAGCCGGTCATTCGACATACAGAGGACATGGCTTTCCCAACGTAAGCAATTAAGACTCGGTAAATACTCCCGTGAAGTACCACAAGGCTTCTTGTCAAAAACCAGCTGGCGGATCTTAGCAGTGCTCACCCGATGTTTTCACCAGACGTGAGTGATATTCCACAAGGATATATATATATATATATATAACACTATAACAATTACAATATAATTGGCTGAGTGTCACAACACATGCGAGATAGAAAAATTAGATTGAAAGGGAAAACAGCTGTTAGGGCAGAAGAGTCTCACAGCACGTGTGCCACTGCATACGGTCCATATCCAGTGGCGTTTGTAACCAAACGTGCTTGGGGTCCTATGGTCCCCAACCAGAGAGTCGGGAACGACCAACAACAACAAGCTTTGACGTCTTCGCCTTAACGCGTTAGATTCAAGTATTACACTGGCCTTGTCGTCGCTTCCATCGCACGCTTTCGCTCGTAAACAGGGCATATCGTGGAAGCCACTGGATAGGCATGCGGAGCACATGCCCAAGTCAGCGAAACATCCGCAGTGAAATGATGCTGTCAATTGGTCGGCGGAGTTTGTCCGATATGAGGACTCGCCGACGGACTTCCTCATTTCTGATGTGATGTCGCCATCTAACATCAGCAATGTTTTGCAGACAGCGGTGATCGAAAACAGCCAGCCGCTGAACATCGCTTTTACCAACGGGTCAAGTCGCATAGCCGTACAACAGAATCGCACGTACTGCAACAATGCAGACTGTTCACTTGAGAGTGAGGTTAATGTCACGACGAAGCTACAGCTGACGAAGGTTAGCGAAAGCTACTCTAGCTTTGGAGACACGCACGCCGTAAAACCGGCAATACTAAGGCAACTCCCAAGGTAAATGAATTTGTCGACCACTTAAATCGGATGCACTAAAAGGGTGAGAGGAGATGCACTTGGCCAGCCCTGTAACAGGATCTTTCATTTAGAAGGTCCGGTGGCCGAGTGGTTTGCACGTTTGCTTTGCAACCATAAGGTCACTGGTTCGAATCCGCGTAGGGGTGGGCGTCCTCGCGGTATACTTAGCCCGCGCGCAACTGGTGGTGGTTGTGCGGCAGCGAAGCGCCGTTACGGCGTACAGTTGACACATTATTTATTTATCATTATTTTAATATTATTATTATTATTATATAGAAGGGGTAAAAGTCAATCCAAATTGAGGGCGGACATCTCCGATCTAAGCAGCACATGCTGGGCGGCCTGGGAAGGCTCACAAACCGCAGGGATGTCATCAGCGAACTCCAAGTCCCGAAGGCGGGCACTAGGGAACGGTTCGATGCCGCAGGACTCAGAATATTCCACGGCAATTTCCAGAATCTCGTCCATGGCGAAGTTGAAAAAGAATGGAGGCTGGGCAACCCTGTCTAACACCGCCATTGATACTGAAAGGGGACGAAAAGTTTCCGTATACCCGCACGCGGCCAGAAGTTTGATGGTAAAAGGCACGGAGTATGCTGATGTACTTCTCAGGTACTCCTCGCTTCAGTAAGCAGTCCCAAAGAGCCAATCTGTCAACAGAGTCAAAAGCGGCTCGAATTTCAAGGAATATGACTATAGGTGGTCGACTGAACATATGGTGATGTTCAATTATCTGGCGGATAGTAAAGATAGGATCAACGCAATCGCGACCCGGGCGAAATCCAGTTTGCTGTTCCGGTACGCTACTGAGCCTCCGCAAGAGTAGGGTAGCGAGCAGTTTGGATGCGACACAAATGAGACTGATGCCACGAGGTTGAAGCAAATGGTCCGGTCTCCTTTTTTGTAAACAGGTATACCATCCGCTAAATTCCAGTCAGATGGAATGGTTTCAGTAATCCAAATCTGTTGGAATAGAGATGTCAGTTCGCAGTGAGATCTAGATGTCCATATTTGAACAGGGCAGGAGGAAGTTCATCTGAGCCAGGTGACTTGTGGCGCTTTAGTAGCCGAAGCTCGTTGGGAATCTCAGCCTCTGTCGGTGGAGAAACGTCCACACACCAGGGAGCACTGTTAACCCCGGGAAATAGACTCGGTTGCACTGCTGGCCAGTTGAATTGATCTTCAAAATGCTCTGCTCATCGTACCAGACGACAGTGACGACTGTGAATTAGTTCAACGTCATTTTCACGCAAAACCTCACTCATTGTTGACCTTCTGTCTCCCGTGGAGCGCTGTGTCCACCAAACCTCGCGCTTTTTCCTGAGAAGATGTTTGTGGTTCTGCGTAGTGCGTTGTAAACTCCGGTTGGAATAGTTTGACGAGTTTCCATTAATTGGAGAGAATATGCGGAGATCCAATGA
Organism: Dicrocoelium dendriticum; assembly: GCA_944474145.2. Lineage (NCBI taxonomy): Eukaryota > Metazoa > Platyhelminthes > Trematoda > Plagiorchiida > Dicrocoeliidae > Dicrocoelium > Dicrocoelium dendriticum. The sequence goes on along the minus strand of OX104065.1, from coordinate 10,819,833 downwards.
CTAAAAGCTCGTCTAGTGAATTCACATACCAAGGTAGCGGACTTTCATAAGGCGCGCTGGATCTGTACCCAATGTGTCTCAACGTCGGAGGATAGAGAACGTAGACTGGAGGCTAATGTGTTTTGAAATGCGCCGAGAACATTTGGAACGGCGAGCTTGTCTGTGTCAAACCGTTTCCGGCAACGCTGTTGGGTGCCTTCAAAACACAGAACGAAGTTAACACACGAGCGCATGACCCGAAGTCAGATAAGTGTTCCATATTGACTTACTGTCTGTTATACAGCCACGCCAACGGTAACTAACAGCGATGTGGTCAATTTGCGTCCAAGATTGACCAGTCGCCAGGGGGTTCGTTGGCGCCAATAACATCGGAAATCGGTGCTTGAGAGGAACAAGCCGTGGTCGGCACACGGTTGCAGGAGTCAATCGCCGTTGTCCGTCCTGCGAGTACGGTGGCTGTGTTGACCCCCAAGTTCGCGCTCATGAACCTCAAGTCTACCGACCTGCGCATTTAGGTCACCAGCGAGTATCACGACGTCCGTGCGGGGTTTCTTGCGGAGGTCGGTGAGTTGACGGTAGAACTCGTCTTTAGCTTAGTCCGGGCTGCAGTCAATTGGGGCGTATGCCGACACAATGAATGAGCAGCGCCTACTGGTCCCGTGGCTTGAAAATCGCACTGAGGTTTCCAAACGGACTGCACAAAGACGACTGTTGACCCGGAACCAGTCAATGAGCGCTGCCTCAGCACGCGAGCTGAAAGTAACTCCTACGCCGACGCAACCAGAGGCCGCCGCTGCCGCATCTCCAGATAAGCACAAGGTGAATGTACACTTGGAATTTGGGGAGGGTGAGGGCAATGGCAGCGTTGTGGGGGAGCCTTGTAAACGGGTTTCGGTTAGGCAGCAAACGTAGATTGAGAGAGTTTCCAAAGTTCCCGCAAGAGCAGCTTGTGAACCAATCTGCATGAGCGGTCGAACATTGAACGTAGCTAGCTTGAAGAGCTTGCGAGGTGCAATAAAAGCCTTGCTGTTAGTGTTCGAATGTGTGCGATCGGTTTTGAGCGGTTCATTGAGGAGGCCAGAGGTACCGTTTGTATTTGCAATGCACTTTTGGAGACTCGAAATTGGAAGCCGGTTGCCAAGAACAGGAGGATTGTATAAACGTGCAACGAGTACTGGTGGTCAAACACAGCCAAACTCTTAATGTTTTCACTGCGAACCGGCCAAGTTTCTGATGTATAGAGTAACACTGGTCTTATCGTAGCGTTATACAACCTACCTTTTACTGACAAGCTGATATCCCGCCGTGTCCACAGATAGTTAAGCATCTGAAAAGCCACACGGGCTTTGCTGATACGCGAAGTAACCTCCTTAGTGATGTGACCACCAGAAGTGACACAGCCACCCAAGGTATGTGAACCGATCCTGCAACAGCACTCTGCACTATGAAGCAACCAAGCACATGCCGAAGCATGCATCACTACGCGTCAGTCTGTGCAGTAGTGTTTACATGGCCACTACATCAGACCGTAGGAGAATTATATCGTCCGCACAATCCAGATTTATTAGTCGGTTACGTGGCAGAAATCCAACTCCGGTAGAATCTGAAAGAACCGAGTCATTCATGATCATTTCGATCAGAAAGATGAGGAGGGAAAGAGATAAAAGGCAACCCTATGTTGAGCTAGCAAATACTAGCAGTTCGTTTCCCTTTAATATGCTCTTGGTAGAAATGAGGTCTTCACGCCTATGACGGTAATCCAGAGAGAAGACGTTCGTCTGTTGGAGTTGAAAGGGGTAGGAGAGATTCAGAAATCGAAGGACCGACTTCAAGATACGTCTCTGGACCTTGTATTTGTGGCCGTTGTACTTCTGTCCAAGGTAAATCGTACCAGTATCGACGTTCTTACCTTTACTATCTAGTCAACGGTTTCTATGACCCGCCCTATAAGTGATCGTACTTGGGCATTCATGTTACCCACGGATCGTGCACTGTGGAGGAAGTGTGTAACTTTACTTCGCCGAGAGGCAGGTCCGCTGTAATCGTACCACCACAATCCAAATCTCATGGTTTACATTATGAATAATGAGTATTTGGTGAGGTTCTGAATGCGTTTTTCTTATCAGGAGCGCAATGCGTACACACATTGGAAGGACACCAATCCACCAGTTTTTAGCACATGATGTTGTATGCATCATGTATGCCGAAAACCATTGCGTTACATCTTAAGTGACACTGTTCACAACAAACGTTTCTGTGAGGTAATGGTGTTGGACACTAAACACAAGTAGGTAGATGTGAGGGAAGATTAACAGGAATGAGTGATGCCTACGAGACCCATTGTCAAAAGTATCACTATCCACGGTTCGTTTTCATGAAAGTGGATTTTGGACCGACACTTGTAAGTATTTCATGAGCATTGCGGCGTACCAGTACAACGAAATGCAGCTTCAACGGAGTAATCTAGGGACATCGGATTTAGCAGTTGCTATAGCCTTGGTAGATTGGTTGATTTATGTGTAATGGATTTGGATACTACTTTGTACTGACGACAGACCAGGTATACAGTCACACCGTATATTTTCTGGCAGTGTGACTACATACCACATTGAATAACGTTAAGAATGGCCTTACTTGATGTTATTTTACGACATCAACATGTGCATCCAGACTTCCCGCGCATCAAAAACATATCCCACATTTCTGCTTTCGTGTATTCCCTCAAATAAACCTCTACAAACTATCCCTGCGTGTCTTTTGTTATTGGCTGTCTCATAACACGTGAATTTACGAAACAAAATGTTCATTACAGCAATATGTCCTCTTCCCACTACTGCGTCGTTTCCGCCAATATATCTGGTGCCACCACCGTAACCACGATTTCCAGCACATGGCTGCTCGGTGACGGCTGTCATGCATTATTGCCTCAAATTTCTCGCCCGCTTTTTTACGACGCAGTGCGGGAACATAGACCACCAGATGCTGACAGCAGATTAACCGAGATCAGCATACTTAGACGGATCGGTAAGTAATCTTTCCTTCATTTCGCAGTGGATTTCACACAGGCAATGGTTACTGAGACATCCCCGGATGTCTCAAACGTGAATAACGAGCCCGACTCCACAGTGGGATTCGAAACATCACCACAATTCACGTCCGTTACCACTTAATAATCATGACACTGCATAACAGTCGTGAACCAGTCAGAGAAAGTTCCGACGACGACGACGATGATGATGCTTGTGAACCGCCGCGGAGGAGGTATGCACCTTCTAATGTGTCGTATGGGCCACCACCACTTGCTTCAAACACGGTGTTGGTTCAGTCCGTGACAACAGACACTCACGCCGATGCGAATGTACAGTCGTCTACGAGCGCAACACGCCGAAGACTTCCAGTATGTAAGTGCAGCCTGTACTTAACTAGACTTCCTCAGAGATGACCAATGTGCAACCAACTCAGCAGTTAATGGTAAGGCCCACTGAGAGAGGTGAGTGCCTTGTTTGCTAAGTACTTCACATGCATACGCAGACGATACACGTATTTCGTCTGTTGTCCGTCCGGCTAACTGTCACTGTGACCAGTTCCAAAATCGAAGACCAGGTGAATTCGATACGCGCTCAACAAGAATCAATGATTACAAAACTTACTGCCATTGAGAGTATGTTGTCAGATGACATATTTCAGCTTCTATTTACACAGAGAGTGATGAATACTCGCATGCACTCCATGGATTCTAACAGGAGCCGAAGTCCTGATCGTATTCAGAAACACGTACCCATCTTCTCGGTTGTGCGGCTACATGAATTGGACACATTACTGCAGTATGATTCCCGCAGACAGCAGTTGGTAAGATGTCCGGCTCAGTTTAACCATTGCATGTAGCGCACTCATCTTGATTCTGTTCCGGAACGTTCTCTCACAAAGACTGTGCGCCTAATGATGCAGCTTCTTATGTCGCGGTCCGTTATGCTGCAGATTAATTTCCGCGGTGCGAACAGCAAACCGGCATTCTGAGAAACACGCATCTACACAGTACTCTATGGTAAATCTTAATTGTTTGACCATCATGTCTGGTGTAGAGGCGTCGAATGCTCGATTTTCAGGCACCAGTGTGACAACAAATGAGAGCAGGAAATCGGTGTGGAAGTATTTGAAGTCAGTCCGCAGCAACGAGCGAAAGTATCCATCGCAATCAAGCTACAAGTGCGACCCAAGGTATTCATGCATACCATGCGGATTATATTTCTTTCAGTCGCACGACATCGTAAACCGGAACATTTCCAACGACTATGCTCGTATGTAACTATTATTTAGAAGTATGATACATTTCTTGTTTCTTTCTCTGCGAAATCTTGCAATCAACTGTATTCAAATGTAAAGCAGTTAGTTCCCTTCAACAATTTGAGAAGCACGGAAAGAAGACGAAGGCTGGTAGATGCATGCATTTCGTATTGTCTCCTCAGTACCATTAACAATAACCGGTAAGCATAGATATAGCTAACAGTGGGTGCAACCAGACAAGCTTAAGGTGAAAAATGAATGACGGGAGTTCACACCTACGTCCAAGGCAGCTTTAGGCTAACAAATAATTGTTTCTGAACACACAAGGCGGGCTTAATCCGGCTAATTGCGACAGCCTCGGCAAACCGAAGGAAACGGGGATTAGTGTGACTTAACACAACTTTAAACGCTGAGCCCAGTTCTAATTGTATGCAAATGCATTGAAACTAGCCACTGGACTAACATCGGGCCAACAATGCGGTCGCGTTGGTCAATTTTCTCAAGAGGTGACTAACAGACGTCTTTCTGGACAGGATCCCGTTCAAAAATTACACTTTCATACACCGTTCATAATTCAAATGACTATTGCGTTAAAACGTACTGTATTTTGCCTGGAACGTTTTTCGGAATCACGGAGCCCATTGCGTCTAACTTCCTAAATATTCATGTACAGAACGATCTGACTTATCGCGTATTCGAGAAATTTGCTTTTATTTAATTATTTATTTGAATATTATATCTGTAATGAGTGATCTTAAATGGCACTTCGTATAGACGCTCTAACGGCTTGCAGAAGCCGTCGACACCAACCAAAACGTGCGAACAATGGTGGAGATCTTGCGGACCGAAGATTTTACGCTTGTATTCATTGGGTGCAATCGGTCGAAATAAACGCAACTTAGCAACCAATTGTTGAGTATAGCTAGCGTCTCAACGATAAGATTTGGAGCACAGCAGTTCGTACAAAGGTGCAGATACTGTTGAGGCGTTAGGTAAGAAGCGGCAATAGTGAGAAATTATCCCTAAAATGATCGGAGTTCAGCCTAATTCACGGGTTCATATGCAACAAGGATGGGCTTGGCTCTGTCTTCTAACACGCGGAATCCTTTTTTATCGAGATGGTGACCCAGGTAGCGAACGGAATCCCAGAGAAACGTACTCTTGGACTTCTTCAGTCTGGGCCCACTCAGTTCTAGACATTCAAGCACAGTGGATAGCATTTGTAAATGTTCAGCATCTGTACGTCTTGTAATTAGAATGTCGTCAAGATAGGCGCAAGCAAAAGGAATATCTTTGATCCTTTGGAATTTCGCTGGGGCCGAACTAATTCAGAAGGGCAGACGTTTGTACTGGAATAGACCCATGTGTGTAGGTATCGTAGTGCATGAGCGAGAGGCTTCGTCTAATTCAATTTGTAAGTACGTGTGACCGAGGTCGATCTGTGGAAACTTTTGTCGGCCTGAAAGCGTAGCATACAAATCCTCTATCCGAGGTAAAAGATACTCATCCATCACTAAAAACGATTAACAGTTAGTTTATGGTCACCACAAGTGCGTTCAGAACCATCTGGTTTCAGGATTGGAACTATTGGAGCACCTTACTGTATTGGACTGGCTCGATTGTTCTTGCTGATTGCAATCTCTTTATCTCATCCTCCACCTTCGATTTCAGGGAATAAGGTGAGGTACGTGCCCTAAAATGGCGGGGCTGAGTTCCCGGCCGTTACTCGGTACTAGCCTGATATCCGTTCCGTATTCTCGGTTTAGCATCAGAAACGCCAGAATATTTGTTGAGCGCATCCTCCAAGCGCTGGTTACTGGACATGAATTCCACTGTCTGTCACGCAGCAGGGATGCATTTAATCCAGTCACGCTCGAGTCAGTTTGGGCAATCATACGCCACCACATATCCCTGCAAGGTCCGTTTCTCTCTATGATAATTAACTTGAACAGTGTATTTTCCCAGGACTGGTATCGGTTGTCCGGCATACGTCCGCAATGTTGATTCACATGGGTAATCTTATAAGAGATGCAGCACTGAGTACGGTAACTGAGGCACTGGTATCAATTTCCATTTCGACCAAATGACCTATTATCAAGAACAAGGAACCGAAAATAAACAATTGTTTTCGAGGAATTCATCGTCAGACCTATACAATCCTATGAGTACAATAGCAATGCGCGTAACAGTGAATATTATCAATTCAAAAGAAATTGGATCACATGCCGGCCAGTGGCATAAACCAGCAACAAAAGCAAATAATAAGCGCAAAGTAGGGCAAAGATGTATTCGAACGATTGATCTTGGCCTCAGAATCGTCTTTTTTGCTGACCGGGCCTACGCAGCATTGCAGCAGTTTACCTGCTGTATTGCTAACTCGAATGGTCGATGACTTCATCCAACTGCACGTCTATGGAAAGAAAACCTGGAGTGTATAATATACGAACTTTCATAATTTCATTCCTTTGAGATACAAACGAAGTCTAATTCGCTATCCAACCACAACAGCCGGCAGTATTTGTTTTGAAGACACGTTGGATAATGAGTTAGGGTTCATTAAGAATGTGCTGCGCGAAGCCGGTATCCTAACCGATTCAGTCTTAAGAACACTCAAGACAAAACCGACCCGGTGCACGTTCCAACAGCTGAGAAGAAAGAACATTTTATAATATTACCTTTCAAGTGGGACGCAGTCAACGAGCGTGTAGCCAGAAGCCTTTCAACAGCTGTTAAGTATTATACCGTCTGCCTGTTAATGAACCCACTCCGAACGGGAAGCAAGAACACCGTGCGGGACAAGCTGTATTGAAAAACTGGGCAACCGGGATGTAAAAGATCAATAGGTCAACCACATGAAAGGACAGTCATGAATGGTGAGCGGTCTAGCTCTGAACGACTGTCGTGCGTGTGTCCAACACAATCACGTGACGAGACAGTCACGAATGTCAAACTGTGAGCGACTGTGAAGCGCAAGCCCGTCTAACACCTCCCTCCTTTAAACTGAACAGAATAGCACGCTACGTTTGATTGGTATGCTTTACATCTTGGGTTCACCTCGAATCTGACTCGCGTTGAATACCTTCGATCTGTAGTTACGATTTTTGTTTGGACGACAGGCTCTTCAGACGGGGTAATTTGATACGTATCCATCAAGCTCTCCAACGGTAATGAAGTTTCCTGTTTTTGTGACGTCCCTTGCACTTCAAAACGAGGTTTAATATGATTTATATTTCTGGTCCATATGATGGAAATCACTTGTACTCTGTGCAAAACACTTGAAATCCGTTCAACCACATGGCCAAGCATCCAGGATGATCTTCCGTCACGAAAATTCTTTACGTGCACACTATCACCAGGCACGAAATGCCTGTGGCGTGTTCCATGATGGCGACTGAAAGCCAACTCCGTTTTAACAATGCGCTCTCTCTTGTGTAGCGATGGCTTCAAACAATGAATTTATACGGGTTAAGAAGCGTTGCTCTACAAGTCCCGTTGGATAGTTGGTGGGGATATCAACATAACAGTAATGGTGATAAGGATAGTTAAATAGTTAATAATTGAAATATGAAAATGAGGACTTATCGTTTGCTCCGCGATCCTCTTAGATTCACAGCCCCCACAGTTAACAACAAATAATTCCAGGTGTAGGATGGAGACGTAGTGTTAAGTGACAAAGTGTAAGTGAATGAGTGCATCGTCCAAGCGTCTTTTAAGTACTGCATCAAGAACTATTCTGACACGCCTACCGAGAAACACATCGGATGGAGATATGTTTTGAGGTATTGCTGGACCAGGCGTTGTACGGTAAACCTGAAAAAATTTGTCGATGATTTCCTGGATATTCCTCTCTCCCACCATTTTAATGAATGCTCGCTTAAACGTATCGACAAAACGTTCAGCCTGCCCGTTTTACTGTGGATGGTACGCTGGAGTGCGTGGGTTCGATGCCATGTAAGTTGCAAAACTCGGTAAATTCTTGAGAAGTGAATTGGGAACCGTTGTCTGAAACATTCGTTTCGGAAACACCGAATTCTGAGGTAAGATGGCGCAGGTGTAACAAAACAGCGGATGTGGTTGCGTATCTCATTTGAAAAATTTCGGGCCACTTTGTGTAAGCATCGACAATTACCAGATAGTGGAAACCCTCCAAGGGTCCGGCAAAATCAATATGAATGCGAGACCATGGTCCACTTAGAGCTTGCCAAGAATGAAGCTCACACTTGACAGGTAGTTTCGATGCCATAGTGCAGCTGTTACAGGAACGAACATGATTTCCAATGTCCTGGTCCATGAATGGCCAGTAGGCATAGCTGCGGGCTATGGATTTCATACGACTGATTCCCGGGTAACCTTCGCGGAACTGACTGAGAACCCTCTTCTGTAGAATCTTAGGAATCACAACTCGGTCAGCTAACATCAATGGTGGTTAAGGCGAACTTCCTTTTACAAAACTGTACACCATAGCTGTCCAAGGGGCGTGCAGGCCAACCAGTGCTAAGGTACCCATAATACGTTGTAACAGGGAATCTCTTGCAGTTTCTATTATAACTGCGTCTACTGTTACCAGAAGTTGACCTAAAGATGTTTGAAATACTTGTCCAACCTCGGTATCTAAGGTAATGCTGGACACAACAATGTCTTCATCCAGTCTTGGGCGTGCAGTCAGCAATCAATCTGGATAATGCGTCAGCATGACCAAGGGAAGAGGTACTTTTAAAACGGAAATCGAAATCGTATAATAGTAGGGTGGCTGCCCAACGCTGTACTCTGTTCGGCATGTGAACAAGGAATTCTCGTTTGGTGCCAAAAATAGCAAAGGTTTATGGTCTGTGTACAAAGTAAATTTGCGCCCTAACGACAAAAACAAGCGCTAATCCTTCTTTCTCTACTTGACTGTAGTTCTTTTCTGCTGCTATCAACGCGCCTTTTGATGCCCATTCGGAAACTGATGCAACAAGACACCACCGATATGGTTTTGCGATGCATCAGCAGCGATAATGATTGATAATCCTGGGTCGTAATTAGTTAAAAGGAGATCGGAGGACAATATTTGTTTAAATAATAAATAAATAAATTTCATTCTCGACTATGCGAGGACCAATGCCACACTGACTCATTTATCAAAAGGGTATTTAGTGGGGCCCGGATTGTGTGCATCTGAGGGACAAAGTGGTGATAATAGCTAACTAGACCCAAGAAAGATTGCAAAGCAGCTTTGTTCGTGGGATGTGGCTTGTATTTTGTTTGTGTCTGACCGACGACCGGAACTGTCGATAACCGAGCCAAGGTATGTGATACTGGGTATCATGAGCTCGCACTTCTCTGAACGTACACGAAATCCATATGAATCTAACCTGGGGAATACTTAGTACAGGTGGGTGTAATGATCTTCAATGGTTGTGTTTACAATTATTGTGTCATCCAAGTAAGCCATGGCACACTGTACTCCGGATAGCATAGCGTCCATCACTTGTTGAAATACCGCTGGAGCACGTTTTACTCCCAAATGTAACCGATTGTAACGATACAAGCCTCGATGAGTATTAATAGTGAGCAGTTCTTTTGAGCGCTACTCGACCACTACTTGCAAGTATGCATCCGAAAGATCAATTTTAGAAAAGGTCTTTCCTCCATTAAGCTTTGTGAATAGATCCTCGTGAACAGGTACGGGATATTGATGCGTCATTTAATCCGGTAGAAAAATCAGCGCAAATACGCAAACTGCCATTAGCCTTTCTGATGACTACAATAGGAGCGGCACACACTGATTAGCTCACAAAACTGATGACGCCCATGGACTCCAGTCGACTAATTTCGGCACCCGTTGCCTCAACAGCGGCGTATAGTACTGATCTTTTGGGACAAAATACTGGACGTACACAGGCACGCGGATACAAAACTGATTTAATCTCAGAACACATTCCAAGACCCTCTGCAAAAACACTGGGGTACTTGGAGGCGAAATGTTATAAAGCGACTGCACTGTCTTTATACATTACGGGTGCAACCGAACACTGAACATCGGTGGGACACAGTTGACGACGCTGACTGCTTCTATGGTCATTTATCAGTTCGAGTGCGCCTGTGGTGCAACTTACATCGGTCGAACGACGCGGCACCTATGGAAGCGCAGTAACGAGCACCTTCCACGCTGGTTACGTCGTGGCGGCACCGGGGCTACAACTGGCTCTGTTATAGCTCATTTTGTTGATAATGGGCATGAAGTCGACCTAATCCGTGTCTTTCGAATACTATAAAAAGGTTCCTCCACTCCAATCGAAATGCGCGCGCCTCCGCATCCTTGCTGCAGTCGAGGCTATCAGTATTCAGGTGTATCAACGTCTTTTGTGTTCACAAAAGAAACCGATCGGAGCTCTTAAGCTACCCTGGCCGGCAGCAATCGTTCGAATAAATCTTTGCCCTACTTTGCGCTTATCGTCTGCGTTTGTTGCTGGTTTATGCCCCTGGTCATTTGAATTGATCCAGTCCACTGTTACGCGCATTGCTATTGTACCCATTTGATCGTATAGGTTTGACGAGGAATTCATCGAAAACAATTGTTTACCTTCGGTCCCTTGTTTTTGATAATAAATTTTCAGTTACCGACCCTCTATTTACAATTGCACAGCGGAGGGTGGATGAATGCTACAGATGCTCGACGTTGCGTTCCAAATCATGTTTAGCTAGTCGTCTGAAGACTGGACGATCTCCACGGGCTTCTTAGGGAACCGTGATATCGCAACTGTGCCACCTTTAGATCGGAAAACTCGGGCCAAATGCCCTACTTTTGCACATTGGCGGCAGATACTCTGTTTATGACGACATTCCCCTGCCGAGAAATGCTGATTTCCAAATCGGTAACAGGTAAAAGGAGATTCTCGAGGTAACACTTTTTCGGTCGATTGCTTGCATTGTGTCTGTAAGAATTTGAGAAAAGCTGCTAACTAGGTTTTGCACTGCTCTCCGAGCTGAAGATTGTTTTGCAGACGTTTCGCTACCAGATGAGGCAACATCATCGGTGCGACTGTAAGGACCTTGATCCGTCTGTCCACAGTTGCTAAAAGTGTGGCCTCAAGTGGAATATGCAATCCAGGCCTGACGCAAGAAAGATCTCGCAGCGCTCGCGACTCCGCAGCCAAGAGCCACTAAACACGTCAAAGGGCCGCCCGAACTTCCATCCATATCAACTTAGGCTGAGGATTCTCAGATGGTACGGTGCCTATGTGGAGGCCTAATAATGGCCTACCAGATTTCGATGAACCACAGCCATATCTGTTGCCATCTGCCGCAGTCAATTCATCAGATGTGACTGAGAGAATTACCAATTCAATTTAAGAAGTCGCGGCCACCTTAGGGGACAACGTCTTGTCAATCAAGCGCAGGAAATATAACACAAGAGAGCGACTGACGTTGTTGCGTTGGTCACTGACATGTCGATATTAAGTAAGGAATTGGTCATTTTAGATCACTAATGCCTGCGATATGTAACTCATTTTTGGCAACAGCAGGTGTCCAATAGCACATTCACTGATACCGCGCTGGAATGCTAGCTAGATAGATTACAGTTTTAGCGCACCAGATTACCAAATTATGCAGTTTTCAACCAATATACCAGATTGAACAAGGCTCGCGGAATTTAGTCAACGGAACGATATGGCGGGAGCAAATCGACCGGAAGAATTCGTTGGGACAGTGAATGTCGTTGTCTTGTACGGGGAATTTGGGATCATCCAAATCGGAAACTACGCATGCAATTTTCTGCTGGCCTATTCATAGGACAAACATAGTACATTAATTCTGATATCTTTTCCTATGACTTATGCCCGCAAGTTACTTCGAGATTTCTGGTCGTTCGTGCTTCGCGTTAGTCATGTGCTGGTGAATCTTAGTAACCAGAAATCCATCGCAGCCTCTTGTGTTCGAATCAGAATTGACTCTGGGTCAATGTGAGAGATCAGGTCAGTTCAGATACTGAAAGATGATTGCAAGAGCGCAGAGGCACATCGTCTAACGTCAACTAAAAGATTAAGAAAGTCGAGAATTACGAAGGGCGTCTGCCGGTAATCTCTACGTCAGAGAATAGATTACTAGCTAAATGTTCTCAAATTTCAGAGTGAAAATAAGCACCAAAGCAATCAAGCAGTGTAGCAATGAGGGCGTACAACTCCCAACGTTTACGTTTTTCGACCACAGTCCGAGTGGCAAAGATTCCCTGCAAAGTAAAGCGCAGGCCAGGCGAAGACAGAATGTCGTCAACCGTCCAAATCACGGGACTTGAAACAAAACCGTGTAAGGACAAGCTTGAGTCACGATGACCACTCCCATAGCCGGCCGTGTTGCGCAGTAGAACAAACAGACTAATCCGGAGAATAATAATTACTAGGAACTATAGAGGAGGGTGAGACGGCAAAGTGGAATCACTCTGCATGTTTTGGTCTCGAATGTGAGTGTGGTGAATAAAACCGCGACTTATGCTGCGCCAACATCAGGTCCATCCCATCCAGCTCATGGCCTGCTGAAACATCTGCACAAATCGACAGCATAGTCTAGAGCACAAGGTCGGCCCAGTAACGCTCCAAATGTGCCAAAGGAAAGTACTGGTTTTCTGGTTCAGTGTCTAAAACAACACAGAATCACTGCAGCGTCCCGCCGAATGCACAAGAAACAGCAACAAATTCGGACCCAATGCGAGCAGTTCAGCAGCCTTTAAGATGCTAAAGAAACCCATTACTGTAGGTAACACGGCTAAAATGATCCCTTCCAGTCTGTTTATGGTAGTTTTACGTTCAACATAGACGCAGTGGCCTCCGAACTGCCATCATTCTTCAATAAAACAAAGCCACAAATATTTACTCTTGACACTAGTTGCGCTCTCGGTTGTTTAAACTGAGAATTGATAGTGTGTGGTCCAATCATCTTTGGATTTAAATCTCCCAGTCTTCCTTCGGAGAGATTATTTTGCCAGACGTACAGCTAACTCGAATTGGCAGAACGAACTCCCCACCACAGATTCTGGTGTCCTACAAAGGGTCACCATTCTGGCATCACTTCTGCTTACAAAGTCTCAGTATGTGTCTCCAAAGAAAGAAGATTACCTAAATATATTGAAGACAGAACCTGGAACGTGACTCGCCTAATTAGTCTTTTTAGTCAAACTCAAGGGGTGGCCTAAATATCATAAATTGTAACTGAGTACAATTACATAGGGAAGACCGATGTTGATAACTTCTTGATGTATGATAGCAAAGGTTTGTATTCATTTAATGTAGGGATTGCTTCATCTGAGCGTAATGTGTACATAAACTGGATGGCCATCGTTTGCTATCTACCTACGGAACCAGAGGCCTGATTTCTTGATGTATTGCATGGGTTCTATCCCAGTGAACGTACTGTTCAACCGCAACATACATGGCTTTACAGTGTAGATCCATGAATAATTTAGCTCCCTATAGCGGCGTCCCAAAGTAAATATGTGTAGACACGTTAAGGCAGACAACCATCACAGTTCTGCTAGCAAATGAAATCAGCGATGGTGCTTTATTTGGAAATTTTATGTACAAGGTTTCTAAGCCAGGGCTATGACGACACCAACACAACAGGCTAGCTATGGGATCCTATTCGAATCAGCAGCAATGCATGGAAGGAGGGACGCGATTGTAGGTCGAAGACGGTGCGAATGAGTTATTCAACCGGCTGCATGCAGGCGAACACAGCAGGACACCATTGATTCCCTGGACATATGCAAAATTAAACGGTTTGGAAGAGTTTTAACACTATGCCACAAGTGAACGAGAGAATCGTCGGGCCATAACATGAGCACTGTGAGGTCGCTGCGATTGTCTTATTCCACTGGAACCATACCGACCCCGCGTAAACTTGTACCCCGAACGAGACGAAACACACTCAGCGGTACTCGCGAACTAGACTACTCGTGCTGTGAATCGCTTGCCACCTCCACACCCAACCCCGGGAGGAGAAAAGACTGGACCACAGCAGATTACTTTCACGAGCCAGCTGAAAAGCAGTTGCATAGCCGCATAACCTCAACTTTATAGTGAAACTGGAAAAGACGAGGAAAAACGTCCTGGTAGCCTGGGCATTTAGGTGACAAGAGAATTCACACGCAATGCTGTGAGTGAGCTAATGGTGGGCATGTCAGACATGAATCGGAGTGTGTCAGCACTGTGAACTCACAAAAGTACAGTGTCTGGATTACGACTTACGCAATGTTTTTGGGGATAAGTGCTCCTCAGAACAATATATATATATATATACTTCTAAAAGTAAAAGATTATATAAAAGCATACGTATGTATGAGGGCCTGCAGCACTTCGGTAATACCTTATTTAAAACGTATTCTGCTATACCGTAACGAAGTTAATTACAAAGTTAGTCATCGTTCTTACTACAGTTCATGACTTATTTGATTGTAGCACTTTTTATTCACAAACACTGCATAGTGTGTGTTTGTGCCGTAGCTGAACATTCACCCAGCTCCGGATGCACAGGTCACATACCTGAGATGACTTGACTTGCCCACAAAGGGAGCGGTATTGTGTGTTTAACACTTAGCCAATAAACAACTGGCAGAGTGACACAACACATGAGTAAAAACAACAAAAAGGAGAAAAAGCAACTGTCAGCGAAAAGGTTATGAGGGTTCATGTGTTGCGTTGGCAGTGAGATTCCCGGTTGCCCAGATCGAGGATGAGGTTTGACTTAAGGGACCCCACCCAGAGCCTTTGGTATTAAAGACCTGACCAACAAGGCAGTGGGGCGATTAACGCAGGTTTCTGAATACGAAAACCGTTGACAGCCAGGTGGCTCATTCGCCTTCTTTGTGTTCGGTTGCAGTCCACACAGAAGCCGGTGACCAGCAAAGTTGTTCATCCGCCCTCTGATAGGTACTCACCTCTGGGTACAGAAGTGAGTGGTCAGTGACCCTATAGCCGGTCGCATTGACTTTGACACAGCGCCATACGAGCTCTTGTGGTATCTGATGGAGAACAAAGTGACCAGCCCAGAACTCCCCATGCCCTGAAACGCTGCTGCAGCTAGTCCGCGACTACTTATTGATCTCGCCCGAAAAGCAAACGAGACTTATTCGCAATCACCTCCAGACGGAAGGCATTCCCCAATCCGTAACATGAGGACGCGCCCGATAGCGTACAGCTCCGTCACGGAGCGGTAATGGGTAGCAACCCAATAAAACCGTCAATAACGTATTTTAATTGCATAATTTGGAGAGAAAAGGAGATAAATGAAAAAAATACTTAAGCAACACACATAGATCAGAGGTACAAGTAGAAACAGCAACACATAAAGAGAATAAGGAATAAAATGATCAGTGCCAGTATTTGCCTATGTCAGTGGGGAATATTTACACGAGAACGGAAGCACGGTAGAAAAAAAACCAAAAAACATGGAGAATGTGGAACAAAGTGGAGCAGAATGGATAGAAAATCTAAACGATACGACAGTGCGTGAGAAGATATCAAGAGGAACGTTGGGTTATCTAAAAGAAATGCACTGTGGAATAAGGAGATTCAAAGAACATAGGTACGAACGAGGAAGACTGGATGATGGTGACCACTGCCGAATCAGCACTTTCTAGAGATACCCGCCAATTCGCGTTCTGACTTTTGCAATTCTATTGAGTTCATGTAACCACTGTGGCTCCGGGAATTTTGGATATCGTCTGAAATTGTGAAATTGATGAGATGAGTATTACACAAAATGAAATTCATCGGAGAGCGCCGTGCATAGTGCAGTTTATTTCATTTGATCAAATATGGTCCATGTTCCGGGATGCGGTGGATACAGTTGATTTGACACAGCAAAATGGAACAGGTAAGAATCCTGAACGAAAAGGCGCAACTGACTGTACTCGCGCCCAATCCGATGTGGCGAATCCTGAGATTGCTCAAAGCAGGTGCTACTGCGGCATGTGTAAGTAGCATAGAATTACAAAGAAAGTCAGGCGATAACGAGCCAGCGGACCATATCAACCCAACAATAGAAGTGTTTGGGAGCCGCAGATTTGTGTATTTTAGGAATAGATGCAGAAAACACGCGCCATGCAACCTATAAGCGAATGAGTAGAACAGTCGTGGTCAGAGCTTACATGTGGTTGACGATATTCGCCAAAATAGGTTGGTCTCCCATCATCAAATCAACACGCGCGACGTATTCGAACCAACCTACTGTATGCCGGGACGTCATACACAGGCAGTAAGGTGTCACTTGGTATCGACAACGGAGGCGATCGCGATCCAGCTCCACAACGTGAATATGTGTGTAGAGAAGATATTCGTCCAAGCCCTCTCTTTATCTTGGCCATAGGCTAGCACAACTAACAATGGTGATCACGCCACTTCACCACAACCAGAAGCATCATTTTGCCTTATCGATTAGACACTGCGTTTAAACCTCGTGTGTCCATTTTAGTCTGCTTAATTGTGATTGTAATAGCCTGGTGATGATCCACTGAAAATACGCGTGTTCGCTGCGTTTCTTTCGGATGTCTTCTCCGGGAATCATCACTCAAATAAAACTGAGCAAAGCCCCTTTGTCAACCGACAAGCGGTTACACACGGTAGGCGCCGGAAAATATACAAGTTATCCATTCCAACTTGTTGATCTAGAGACCTGATCTGACCACTGCCGTGTGGTGTCCACCTGTGGTTGCGGACAACCTGGTGCCAACCAACACCACATGTGTTCCGAAGGCAATGGTGTCCATAAACCTGAGAACCCGTGGTGCTGTCAGATCTGCATGGCGGAACAGCCCCAAATGTGAACCGGAATACAAGGTTGTTAAGATTAACAGAAATCTTCTCAGTGCCAGAGATGCCGCAGTACCGTTACGGTATTTCTCCTTGTTTTCGCAATACTTGAATCAATTTAAGTAGTAACGCACCTGTCACTGCCGATGCCGTCGCTAATATAAGTTAGTGGTCTCAGAATCAATGCGATATCCAGTGCATGGTGATCCTACAACAGCGCTCCCATTTTAACGGGTTGGGATGCATGCCGAAAGATATGACTACTCCGGAAGAGTTATCTAGAGTTCTAAAACAGTTAGTTCCCTTCAGTATTTTGAACAACGAAATGAGAAGACGAATATTGGTAGATGCTAGCATTTCGTATTATCTCGTCAGTACCAATACAATAACAAGGAATTCCTTTTATATGTCTTACAAGACAAAGTCAATCCAATCAAATTTATGGTTGTGGTCATTGTTGTTGGGATTAGGTTCACGGCAACCGCAGCTTGACAACTAATTGCTTTTCGACACACAAAGCTGGTCTAATTCGGCTTATCCCGACGGCCTCAGCAAATCGTAAAAGGCTTGCATTAGTATGACGTAACAAGACCCGGAACGCCGATACGGGATTAACCCGGTGACGAGTCGCCAAGATGTGCCTGCTTATGGGGGACGCTGGCAGCTTACGCGAGCACGTATCATCGGAGGTGGATTGAGTAACTTCGCGTTGAACCCAGTTAGGTAAGTTCCTTCACTCTGGAATCTAAAACCCGTTCAGTCCTGCCGATGGAAGTCAACGTGGTCCGGCCAATACTTACACTTCACTAGCTTCTCACCGATGGCACACAAGCACGCGCTGGTAAAAACATTATTCACTCGGGCCAGACGTATCTGCTCCAACGATTGCCTGCCTGAGGAGTTTGAGCTGATCACTAAAACACTTATGGAGAATGGCTACCCAAAGCGATTCATAGACAAACATAGCCAAGTTAGACCGCCCAAGGAGGTGGTGTTGACAGCCCCTAAGAAGAAGGTGTACATCGAGCTACCATTCAAGGGTGACACCGCAGCAAGAAGGATAACTAAACGCATTGTCTCGGCCATTCAGCGTAAATACTGTGCTGCGGAGACGGTAATTATCAACAGAACCCGAAAACTGCCGTTACCTTCAGTAAAGGAAAATGAACCCGTCGGCGTCAAATCACATTGTGTCGACCAATTCGTGTGTGATTGCGATATCAGTTATATCGGAAGGATTGAACGGGCTTTAGATTCCAGAGTGAAGGAACTTACCAAACTGGGTTCAGCGCGAAGTTACTCAATCCACCTCCGATGATACGTGCTCGCGTAAGCCGCCAGCGTCCTCCATAGGCAGTCACATCTTGGCGACTCGTCACCGGGTTAATCCCGTATCGGCGTTCCGGATCTTGTTACGTCATACTAATGCAAGCCTTTTACGATTTGCTGAGGCCGTCGGGATAAGCCGAATTAGACCAGCTTTGTGTGTCGAAAAGCAATTAGTTGTCAAGCTGCGGTTGCCGTGAACCTAATCCCAACAATAATGACCACAACCATAAATTCGATTGGCTTGACTATGCCCTGTAAGACATATGAAAGGATTTCCCTGTTATTGTATTGGTACTGACGAGATAATACGAAATACTAGCATCTGCCAATATTCGTCTTCTCATTTCGTTATCCAGAGTTGACTGTGTCGCCTCATAATTACTGAACGTTAGGATGGGATCATTTGCAAGACCCAAATCAATCAGACTCCCCCACACGGAAAGTACTGTGTGAATCCAGAAGAGAACACTCAGTGATGAGGATCGTTGAAATATAAAACAAAAATGGGAAATGGAATAATCCCACTGGATGCCATTTGTTGCCAAAAAGAGGTTCGGTAATTGGCCGAAGACCCCTATTGGACACACGAGTGTCTCACATCACATCTCATGGAAAAGGGTACCTGTACCTGAGGCTGGAAGGTTACGGGAGTGAAATCGACGAGCGGCCAGTGGACTACTGGAAAGCCAATCAGCGTCGCAGCGAGCGCAAGTTGACGACGCTTACAAGGGGCCGGATGAATAGTGAGTAATTGGTTTTCAGCATTTGATTTAAAAGCATGTTTCCCCACTGAAGTGACCGGTCGATGCTCACATAAAGCTATGAGCAGTGTGCCAACACTGGGCATCGATGAAACATTGCGAAATATTTGCAAGCAGGAGCACGCCAGTCAGGCTAATGCTAGAGTGACCATACCTACATAAGAGTGAGAAGTCGAACACGAGGAGCGAGGATCTAAACCAGACGACAGCCTTATCAATCATCATCAGATCATCCACCTGAACTGATGCTTTGTTGTCGTACAACCACAGTGACTTACGGAACGAAAAAAATAAGAGGGAGGAGGGGCCTGGCGTAAAGCCCGAATGCCCTAGACAAATATTTCCATCCAAGGCGCCTACTCCTTGTCAACAACATATCGTCACAAACAGCTAGCTATCGCAGCTTACACAGATAGTTAGTGGTGAGGTCCGTGAAATCTGTTAAGGCGTGTAACGGTACAGTGTAGCTATTGTTACTGTATGGAATCCGAACCGAAGTAATACTTTAAGAGGTCAACATACAAGAGTTCAATGCGTGCAGACGTAGCGTGATGTGAAGGAACAACCGACTCACCTTACTCAAGTCCACAGACGTCAGGGCACGTAGTGCGGGGGGAAGGGTGCCCATCAAAGTGGTAAAATCTTTACCCAAATTGGTCAACGTGGAACCCGAACTATCTCCACCACAACCGCCGCCCATCAAGACAATTTCTTTGGTCCGAGCCAATGGAGCGGCCAATTCTGCAGCCAGACGGGGCAACGAATCTAATACGAGACCGAGTATGGCCGCGTCTCCGTAGTTGTTGTACGCCTGTGCGCGTAGACGCATGCGCTCAGCCTCTGCTTTTCCCATTGCCTCAATGGCGGCGGCGTTGGCCTGACCACGAGCCCGAATCCCATCGGCTTCCGCTTGGGCCAGGAGGATTTTCTGCATACTTAAAGTGAACGAGAACAGGACAGGGTGTAAAAATTGGGAGATAAAGAGAAGAACCATGCTTTTAGCCGAAACAACTCAATGTGACGGCAATGATTAGCATAAATGCCACAAACAAGAGACGTGATCTGGAAGACTCCTGTGAATGTCACCGAGCACCGATGTGCTGCTGACTCGGGTATTGAAAAGCGTAACACTTGTGTATCGGCCTATTCAGAGGTCCTCGGACAACAACCAAGCCTTGTCAGAAGAAAGAACGCATAAGTAATACGTATGTACACCGTACCGAAACTTCGCCGTCACGCGTCTGGCGTCGGTACTCAGCGAGGTCCTCCTCATCTACGCGCATTTCAACCAGTGACATCCAGTAATCGCGCTTAGGAGTCGAGGTGTCGGTTGACATAACAAAGTGCCGGGATTCGAGCGCCTGCCATCTTTACATGATGAGGTCAAATCAGTTCGTAATCGATCGTGGAGTACGGTATTTTAGTCGGCCGATAGTCGAAAGGATCACGTGTTTGCCTTGCAATCCGAAGATCATCAGTTGGAATCCACGTAGGTTCGGGACCCCATCAATCAATCACCAATACACATAAGCAGAGTGTGGGGAACACACCTTAGCTAATGTGCCGCAATATAAAAATGATACGAGATTAAGCAATGTAGACTAAAAAAGCTAGAAACAGCAACATGAAGCTAATCATTATATTTGAGATGGTTACTGGAGGAGGAAGCTGAAGGTGAGAAGGGGGACGAAGCAAATCACAACACAAACCCCACTGAGGTCGACTTTTCGCCAGGTCAGCAAGTGTATCCAACAAAACGTATTCATCGTCCCGCGGTAACCAACGCGGCAGTCAGGAAACACCAACCAATGTCAAGTGCGAAGTGAAGAACTTAATTCCTCATGACCAAGTCATCACTTGACCTCCTCTTCCATTCAGACCCCTGGCGCGCAAACAATGCACGTCGGGGGAGTCGGTGGGTTGGCATGCGCAACACGTGGCTCAGCCATCGGAGCATGGTGTGCGATATAATGGTGCTGAGCGGTTCATTCGCTCTTCTTGCACCAAATACGCGGCAGTGAACACGTTCATTGCTCAAGCGCTGTTCCCACTACTTGAACTAAACAGCGATGATAGAGCGTAACTGGCCTCTTTATGTCTGTTGATTGATGGACCAGATTTTGCAACCGTACGGGAGGGTTGAACGAACGGCTGCACTTCAGAGCGAGTAACGTCACGCCAGCGCCCCAGGTAGCGAGGATTAGCAAAAGCGCCTGGGGATTTTGCAATACGGTTCGTGATCTCAACTTCGATCCAAAGGGCGCTAATATAACCACGCAGATACTTAATTTCTTGGAAGACTTCTAGCTGATCACCGACAAAAGTCAGCGAAGGAGTGGGTCCCAGCCAATCCTGGAGAAGCACTTTGCATTTCGAGGGTGCAAAGCATAGCCCGAAAAAAACTGACAGAAGGAGCTAATCTTCCGATGGCTACCAAGGCAGTTACTTTTTCCATCTCCGATGTATGATGAGACCACCACGCTTCGCAACCTCTCTTCAGGCTAGCACAGTTTCGTCCTGGGAATTTTGAGAATCTCATTGCATTCGCTTCCAGCCGGAACATGTCGGCGAACATTCATAAGTATCACAGACTACGTGGAAACCCACTGTCCAGATTTGCAATTTGATTTACCACATGAAGACATACCTGATGCTAATAACGTCTGGTGGAAATGTGACCAGTGATCTTCAACTGTGCTCAGTGAGCATCTACTCAAATGCCACAGAACTTTGATACGCATTCAGAACAGCTGACTTCGCCAGCTGTCAAATATCCATGCGTTCACAGCGTCGAAACGCATCCGGAAGTCGGTGCAAACAAGTGCGTGGTCAGAGTCCATACACGTGCTCCAAATCGAGCGACAGTTTTGAACACCTCTCCAGCTGTGTGTGATCGCAATGCCATCGATTTGCGTCCATGGATGCTCCGAGGTTGGTCGACGTCATGTCACCCTCCGGCGGGTCCTGTGTCGGAAGTTAGTGCTCGCAAGAAAGAGACGAGCATCTTCACACAGGTGTAGCAACCGCTTACCGTTATCATTACGGGAGCCTACACCGTGTTGACCGCCCAGAGGACAGCTTCCCGACTTGGGCGTTCAAATCAACAGCAAGTACCACAGTATCCGTACTTTTCTGTGAGGTATGCGTTAAATTGGTGACAGAAGTCGTCTTTCAGCGAGTCAACGATACAATCTGTGGGTGTGTTGACCGCAGGGACAAAGAAGCACCGTTTGTTCTCATGCAACTTTGATGCTTTAAACGGGTAAGCCAATGTAACAACGCACATCCGGCTGTTTATTCCGACCCAATCGATCAGGGCAGCTTCATCCAGGGGACTCAAACCAATGCCCACACCGGTTTGACCGGCATTTGAAGCCTCTTCATCTCCAAACAAACGCAATGGGAGAATACCGGTAGTGTCGCACATTGGGGATCGCAGAGTAATCACAAAATTCCAATCTTGCAAACGAGTTTCTGATAGACAGCAGACCGATTGATAGGGGCTTCAGTGTTCAGGCAAGTGCTGCCTGTTGGCCAATTTGTAACAAAGTGTGCACAATGAGGCATACCAGTCTTAGTGAGGATAGAGGGCTCCAAATAGAAGCAGATGAACTGACGTTGTCCGTTTGGCTGGACATGAACTTGTCGAGTGGACCGGAGCGACGCCCTGCGATTGCGCGTGAGTTGAAACTAGAAGATAAACGCCTAACAAAGCAAGGTGGTGGGACCAAGAATTGGGGAATAAAAGTGAAGTTGGAACCGAAATTAAGATTGAAAAAGCATAAGAGGGGGACTAAGAAGACGGGAAGGCTTGAGCAGTAGCATCCAAACTTTTACTTGCCCGACTTGATGCAGCAGATAGGGCACCGTTTAGTATTCTCTGCGACAGCCAGAGTATCAAGAGACTGTTTTAAGGGAAAGTCATTGTGGTGTATTGCGTGGGCAGGATATTGTCAAATTTCCGAGATCTAGACAAGAGAACGATTAAAGTTCTCAATCAAAGCGTTTGGTTCAAAACCTGACCACAAGGGATCGAGGTTTCGGCACTGGGCTACGGAAAGTTCGTTTTATGGAGTAAGGAGCTATTCTCACTCCAATCTGGAGGGCCAGGAGACTGAGTTAGTCGGGCTTTTAACCATTGGCCAATCTAGTATGAGTGGCTCAGAAGATGCAAAACCCCACCCAGCATAGCTCAATGGATCGCTGTGGTACGCAAACCATAGCACTAAGATAAGGTCCAGTCTCATCGCGATGCGAGTAACCTCGCGGTATATCCAGCCGAAGCGTAACCGGTGGTGGTTCGATATGCCTGTGTATTGCTGAGGCTTGCTTTGTCAGAAGAGCCTTGTTTCGTCTACCCATAACGCTTCATGAGAGGGTTTCATCTCAGTGTATGCTCTAGGAGAGAAAAAGGAAATAAATCACATCTCTCCATAGAGAATCACAAAGAAGGCGGGAAAACTGAAAAAGTTCAACCTGGTGTACAGCATTGATCGCTATTCGTTAGACATCAGGAGGCACAGGTAGACCATGCAAAGTTTTCCGGATTTCCTTCCGAAGAAGATAGCCATGGAGCAGACTGCGGTCCAGCCACCGCCTTGTGTGTGCTTGATTCCGCAAATACAGCGTGCTTGTGTCTGCCTGTGAAAGAATGTGGGTCGGCTCCGTTGATGAAACATGGCTCCCGTCCACATGCATCCCGGTCATATCTTAACCCTGAACTGTTTTCTGGTCTTGATTCATCTGATTACAATGGGAATATTTGCTGTGTTGAAAATCAGCATTGCCCGTAATTCGTTGAATATTCCTTTAGGTTTGCACTGGATGTGGGGTGTGTGGATGGAGCTGTGGGTGGTGCAGCGATAGCCACTCATCGTCCCTCTGGAGGTGCAGGCGTCCCGTGGCTGTCCCCGTGGAGGCCACAGTGACAGGCAAATCCAGAACCGGATGCCGTCAACTAGTGTTGTGCCTCATGCTGAGGCTGAGGTTACAAACTTCATGCTTTTCCCCCGCAGCTGGGCTACATCGGTTTACACTTAAACTAGATCTTCTTGACCTGGATAAAAGTATTCACTTTTTCTATTTCTATTTCTATTTGCTCAGTTCTGTTATTTTGCCGCATATGTCCGTCAACATTGCGTGTCTATTTTCCTTCAAATTCTGTATTGGTTGTTTGATATACCCCATGTGGCTGCGCTTGATTTGAATGTTGGCAAAGTGCCTACCTATCTAACACCCTCCACCTCCATGACTGGCTCCAAGAGATTGCTAATCTTCGCTAGAAGGACATGGTGCACGGTCCTCGTGACCGTGCCAGACACAGAGTGGTGCCAGCCCGTGTGTAGCGGACTACAGCCCAAGCACCGCCTTGTGAACGTCTGGTACCCATGATTCCCAAATTGGACTGACTGGAAAGCTGCTGTTGTGCACGTTGAATGAATGTGCGGCAGCTCCGTTGGTGGAAGGTGGCTCCCATCCACATGCCTTCTGGCCTTGGGGTTTACACTGGATATGGGGTGTTGTAGATAGAGCTGTGGGTTGTGCAGCGCATGACACCTATGGTCCCTCTCTAGGCGCAGACGTCCTGTGGCTGTGCCCATGGAGGCCTGCGTGACAGCCGAATCAAGATTCAGATGGTGCCAACCATAATGAAACTCGACGACATTCACGCAGGTACCGACGTAGTAGTGAATGAAAGTGGAAACTCACGGTCTATGTCATGCAGTCTATCTGAATCGATGCTCTTGCCTTTTTGTGAACCATTCCTCATCAATTTGCTGCATATCATTGAGGATACATTCATTCGTATCGGTTGTCAGCTCTACACTGTGCATACTTATCTTCCGGGTTATTCTTATCGTTTCAACGTCAGATTCACATCTGTTTTGTGACGGATTTTGTTGATGTATCTCAACAATGCACTACTAAAGTTCCAAGCAGTTTATGGATCTCTTACACTCGTTCGAAAAGTCATTTGCTGAGACGATGAAATAAAAAAGTAAAAAAATTTTCTTCTCCAATACCACTTATAGTGGCAGCCTCGCATTTCCTACTATGTCCAGCATACAATTGGATAATCCAAAACCAATCGCCATTCTGTGTGAGCTTGACAACCAGTGCGCCGGCGTAACCAATCACACTGATCAGCGTAGACAAATCGCCCGCCAGTCCGCACTTACTTTACCTTTCTAGCCACATCACTCATTTGACTGTGTGCGCAATTAACCAAGGTGAATAAAAAGCACAACATCAACTAGCTCACTGTGTCAGGTAACAACGCTATGCTGATTAGCAGAGAGCAAGCGGATGCGAATCATAAAGGTTTCCATGCAAAGAGTGCCTGTGGGTTGGGAAAATGTAATCGGTATGCAAATTAGGCTTAGCCTTCTCACATTGTTCCAAAGGGTAGCATCCAAAGTGTGCAAATGTTTCCCAACGAGAGATGAGAGATCGAAACAGCCCCAAGACGTCATATGGTTTTGTATTGCGTGTACGGCCATCCCAATCGTCTAGTGTATACTTATACTTATATTAAACCAAAAGTGTGACCGGTTAACAGCAGAAGCTGAACGGTGAATAAACGCTAAGATTATATCACTGGAAGAAAAGCTGCAGTAGAATAGGGTAGTGGCTTCTAAGAAAAGCAATAGTACACGAGTTGCTCTACCTGGACCACGATCAGCAAGATCCCCATTGCCGTTATCCCCCAAATTTGTAAGAACGGCAGGCGAAAACAGACCAGGGCTCGGGGTCATGAAATTCAGGCACCACCCGAAATGTGTGATCGCTCAAATTCCGCAGGCCTTAACAAGTTTTAGTATTAACAAGGATGGGGAAGCCGAACAACAGTCTACTGCATCTGCTACTCAAGGGTCTCTGGTCGAGTGCAACTTCACAAGGAATGCAGTCGCCTATACAGAAATGGCTGCAAAGGTCACCCGGGATGCTACAATTAGGGTCTTCTCTTGCAAACACTGCTAACGCGAATAGATGGACAACAGTAGATAATCATCACTTGACACAAGGCCAGGACCAACGATCATCAGACCTTGCGGCTCAACAAAAAAGATATCCACCATAAACGCCCGGCCCGTAGCCCAAATGATCGCAAGCCAGCCTTGTAATTCGAGGGCGCGGGTTAAAGCCTGTGTATGGAGTGGGCGACCCTCGCAGTAGCCTTATCCCGCGTGCGACTGGTGGTGGTTGCGCGGCGACGTAGCGTCGGTGCAGCGTACTGGCGTAGTGCTGACTGTTGTGTGCATAAATGCCCCCGAATTTACCGCTATCACATTGCGGAGTCATTTATCTGAAGTACAAAATCAGTGAAGCTCATTCTGCATTATGACAAACGTGGAGGCCAAAACCATAAACCTAGTACGAGTTACTCGTCGCCCGAACTCTGCACCCTTTGGCGCACCCAGACATAAGAATCAGCCACTAAGGTTGAAGAGGTGTTTCTGCAAGTGCGTTACAACACGGATCTTGTGGGACAAGCATCTATCCTGATGTCCGTTGGAACGTGCCACAGTGGAAAAGAAATATATCGGAAGGGCTCAGCAAGCAGGATTGTCTAAGCAAAATTTCCATCCACAACGTACCAGAGCTTCCTTCCTACGATAGTCAAGAGACCGGAAAGAACGTTGGGACAATGGCGGTCCTTTCGAGGAACACTTTTATTGGGTGCTGTTGGTCGATCGCTCAAACGGCAACCTCTATCTGGAAATTATAGAAGATGCGGCCCAAAAATCCTAAAACGTCTAGTTCGATCAGAGCAAACATCGACGGAAATGTTAAAGCGTTGGCGAAGAATTCGGAAATGTCTTCCATCTGAACTTCGGTAATAAGCTGCAGAAAGTTAGCAAAGTTCAGACATGAGCTTATCCGAAAAATCAAAACCTATTGTCGATTACACTAGAACTTCATTTTACCGCTCGTTCACGCGATTCCGAAGTAGGCCCGGATGACGTTCCTTGGCCAAATAAAGCTGCCGACGAGGTATCATTATCCCATCAAAAAAGGAATAACGGCCGAACTCATATCGGTCGGCGTTTTCCCACATCTGACCACTTTAACCCCTGTGGGATCCTATGGACCGAGAAAGTATCCTACCATTTTGCCAATGTCCAATGTCTTTTCAACAACCTAACCGAGATGAAAGTTCGTCAAATTTATAAGCCATGCGACATCATCGGTGTCATAGATACATTGTTACACACTGGAAGGATAGACGCCGAAGTCTCGCTGATTGGCATGTTACCATCAGCAAAAACAGGCTTACAAAGGGAGGAGGGGTAATTCTGTATTAGCGAGTCGACCCACAGTGCCAGGCCGTGGGCGATTCAGACTAGCATTTCCCCGATTCTCGTTGGTGCCCCTGCAGTTAAAAGGCAGATACACTTGCCTTATAGCTTGGTGTACCACCCCTAACTTTACACCCGAAATGGACTGCAACTTGCGGCTGCTCTAAGACGCACCCTAAAGGGAAGATACACTCACAAACTTATCATGGGTGATTTCAATATAAAGTGTTTAGAAACCCCTGCTATGATCAGGGAACAATCCGAAACGGATCTGCAAGAACTCGCAAGCACTGTTCCGCCTTACAATCACGTCATTTTGCCCACTCGGTGCTGGGTCATCTGCTTAGCAACAAGGAGCATATGAATGATGCGATGGATGCAGACTACTCGTTGAGTAGTATCAAATTCATCTGCTATGCAGAATATCGGAATGAGAACAATGAGAAGATCACACGTTACGATCTCTTAGCACAGCTCGTAAGCGCTACAATCAGATCATTCCTTGCCGAAGAACCCCTAGAGGTCGCTTGGCTCGAGTTCGTCAACAAATTCAGTCGGCTGAGCGCATATGCTTCAGACAAGAGTTTGAAGTGTCTAAACCAGTTTCTTTCGAAATCCGTGAGAATATTTGTAGCTCGGGATGCGGATGAGGGTATGCGGGTGTTCTCCGAGCTGGCTGATTTGGCTGCAAACGTTTCATCGTCAGACTAGACGACATCATCAGTGCGATTTATGCGGGCCACTTACAGATCCAAGTGATCAATAATCACTTGGATCTGTAAGTGGCCCGCATAAGTCGCACTGATGATGTCGTCTAGTCTGACGATGAAACGTTTGCAGCTAAATCAGCCAGCTCGGAGAAGGCCCGTATACCCTCACCAGTTTCTTTTGTTAGAAGCAGAACTTGAAAATGGATGTCAGTACGCAACGTAGCCTGGTGAGAGGATAGATTAGCTCCAACGCCAGAAACTTGTAAATAAATAAATAAAGATATTATTCCCGACAGTGCGGGACACGCCTAAAAAGGCACGATCATAGTAATAGCGTATAATAAATAGCTGTCACATGTGTTACAATGTAAGCAGTACATACCGGAGTTATGTTTTATGCATATATGTAAGTGCATGGTTTGTGTGCGCTTGATCCCCAAATACAGCATGCTTGTGTTTGCTTGTAATGGAATGTGGGCCGGCTCCGTTGATGAAACGTGGCTCCTATCCGCATGCCTAGCGGATAGCTGTGGGCGGCGCAGCGCAAGCCACCTATGGTCCCTCTGTAGGCGCAGGCGTCCTGTGGCTGACCCCAGTGACAGGCAAATGCGAAAACGGATGCCGCCAACCAAGTGCATGGTTTGTAAGCAAGTTGAGTGAATTTGTTACTGCTGTGCTGAATTTGTGGTTGTGTTCGGTGAATTCGCCAATATAAGAAGGGATCAAATAATATCTTCAAATCGGCTGACGTTCGTGAGTGGGGAAATGCGGGAAGCAGTGACTTTATTTAGTGGCGAATCAGATTCGCCACGTCACAGTGTTGTTACACAGACATTTGAGGCTTTTTATAGGGAGAACGCTTATCAGACGAAAACCTGCCACCTCCTGGAACACTGCGCCGAACCATTCGCTGGAACAGGATTAACCCGGCCCAACCAGCTGGCATCACGTGGAGGTTGTTCGGCTGGCTAACCATGTAGCCCAAGGTAATCACTGCACTCAACTGCTCCGAGAAGACAAAGCCGCATATAAGCAGAACAACGACAAACCCTCAGCGCTAACCAGAAGCTGCTGTATAAGCACGTCAGTGGTCTAAGCAAGGTGAGGCAGGGATTCTCTCCACTCCGGACGACTGATAGTCGAACAAGAACGACTATGTAAACAACAAACGCGCTGCGGATGCAATTTGCCCCGATGTTTCAGAGGGTCTCGCCAGCAAGTGAGCTTCTAGCTTTGTCGCCCCGCCGCCAGGACTCGCCCACATACTTTGTTTTTACCGCTGAGGCTGTTTTGCAAAAGTTGGCGTTACTGCTCAACTACAGTTCTCCGGGTGTCGATACCTCTCGTCCAGGGGCCCTAGGAGCAGCAGCAAGACAACTGGGAGAACTTTGGCTCAGTTCTTCCAGCGCTGCTTAGACCAGAACCAGGTTCCTGCTATGCGGAATCTTGGAATAAAAATTCCGATTCACAAAGGAGGAAGCAGAACAGAGTCTTAAAACTACCGCAGAGCATCTCTACTCGCTATACTGCCTAAGGTCATGGAATGAGTCGTTGCCGATGTGTTGGTGCGTTATCTGGAAAACTGTAACAGTATTACTCCCGAGTAGCACGGCTTCTGTCGACAGTGATTGTGCACAACGAAGTTACTAATAGCGAGGAGTAGATGGACGGCGACAGCTGACTGCGGAGAAGAATTTGATGGGCTCTACCTGGATTTTACTGAGGCACTCAATCGTCTATATCATCGGACACTCCTATCCAAGACCCACTACTATGGGATCGGTGACCCACTTTTGAGCTGGATCGCCAACTTTCTCCTTTAACGGCAATTAGTGAGCAGAGTTCGGAGCTGTTTATCCAACCCCATACAAGTCGAGTGTGGTATGCCGCAAGGCTAATTTCTAGGTTCACAATTGTTCTTAGTGTTTATTAATGACT
Source organism: Dicrocoelium dendriticum (assembly GCA_944474145.2). NCBI lineage: Eukaryota > Metazoa > Platyhelminthes > Trematoda > Plagiorchiida > Dicrocoeliidae > Dicrocoelium > Dicrocoelium dendriticum. Next base: position 10,789,726 of record OX104065.1, on the reverse strand, counting down.
TCGCACAGGAAATCTCTTCAACCTTCCTGCTCTTTGCCGACGACAGCAAGATTTGGCGCAGGATTCAGATGAATGTTCACCAGTGACCTAGACACGGTACATCGGTGATCAACTCAAAATCTACTGCATTTCAAAGTGAGTAAATGCAAGGCACTCACCATACGATACCAGATTAACTACTTATAGCAGCTGAGAATGCATGTACTGCAGCAATCTTCCGTCGTACGTGAGCTGAGTGTGCTAGTTCAGGACAAATTAGATTGCTCCAGGCAATCCGAAAAAGCCACCAAGACTGGGAACCAACACGTCGAGCTGTTGCGACGGGCATTCGGACAGGCAGACATCTCTATTTTCCGACAGATGTCCAGTGCGGATGTTCGCCCCAATGTCGAATACGCAATTCAAGCCTGGCATCCATGGCTGAAACATGACTTCAATGCACTGCAGCGTTCTCAACGTCTAGCATCCAAGTACGTCACTGGAATGCGCAATATCCCCTACGAGCAGAGGCTGAAATGATTGGGGTATTCAGGGGACGATATCGCCGATTACGAGCCGACCTGGTAATGGCATACTTGATTTTACACAATCATGCGTGTCACCCTTTACTGCAACTCACCAGTTATACAAAGCTGAGAGGTCACTCAGTGAAACTCGCTGTACAGTATAGCCGCCTGGAGTGCCGCAGAAATTGCGTTCCCATTCGTGTCTGTCACCCGAGGAATGATCTCCCAGAATCGGTTGTCTCTGCATCGACACTAACAGTATTTAAAAGACTGTTAGGTGACACACTCATCTACTTACACTTTGTTGCTTAGCACTATGTCCCCATTCTATTTGCTGTTACCTGAGGGCGAGGTGAAACTACCGGGGATGACAGGACTGCAGCGTAACTAAGAATAAGTCCTTCTTTTCATACCTAAAGTACCAACTGTTTTCTGATTAATTTTTGATAACCCCATCAAACCACCCAACGAGATTTGTAAAGCAATGCTCCTTAACCCATATAAATTCATTGTTCATTGTTTAATGGAATGAGTGACTAACTGATTCCAATAACTGGTCGGTGTATGGTTGGACATCGAGATTGTTGATGCTGTGCAAACGCCAGTCAGCAAAACAGCAAATGATGTCGGCCTCTGACAGAAATATTCAATCAATTGGTAGGCCTGCCAGATGAGCAAACTGTGGAAAAGAGTTGCGGATAAAAATCTGTGAAACGTAAAAAGAAATCTATTCGTTTATGTGGGGCTGCGCACCGCAATTTCGAAGCGGTGAAACTACTGCGTTAACTTTGCCTACGATATGCAGGGGCTGCTTTGACCTGAACGATCACGAATTCATTTGCCAGTGTGTTCACATGACAAACCGCTCGGTGAATTACGGTTAAGGTCAGACTGTGCAACCACGGTTGTGTGATGGAGTGCCCGATGCGACTGTGCATCACAGAACATGGTGAAGAGAAATCAAACAACTGATGAAAACAAGATGGAGGAAGCACACAGTCGAACGTAACAACCAATAGAATGGAGTCTTGCGACGCATATTGGCGTAGCAATTACGAGTGAATTGCATGAAACGAAGCGCTTGGATGCTAGTTTACTAGGGCATCATGCGATTCGTGGCCAGGACGTTTAAGGACATCACACACACACACACACACACACTTCAATCGGGATAACTCTTCGGATAAGGTGAAACTCTCACTTGAAATACAATTTATGCAAAAACCCGAGAGTAATTATGCACACAGACGACGCAAGCCACTTGTGACAGCTACCATTAACCCCACAAACGTCTGACCACCAACCGTTCTACCCATTTGGGAACTCGCCTATAAGTTGCGTCGCACGATTTGCTTCCGGTTACTTTTCCAGTGCGCCTCTATCTGCGGCTTCTAAGCATTCTTCGGCTGTTGGGACGTTAGTATGGCCTGTTGTTGGCTCGTTACTGTCTGGTTTTATAGGTATTTATTTATGACTGAGGCTTGGTATAGCGGCACCCACATTTGGCCTACCACGTAGTTAAACTGCGTAACAACTAAAATAGAAATGAGAAAAATTTTATGAGACAGTCACGAAGGCAAATGCGAGCTTACCGGTTTCCCTCCGCAATCTGTTGCAATCGGTAAGCCTCAGCCTCAGCCGGGCGTCGCACGTTGGCGTCCAGTCGCTTCTCACTGCACAAAACCTCCTTCTCCTCAATTTCAATTTGTTTCCGTCGCTCCACAATGCTAATGTTGATCTCCTCAATTCGGATTTTCTGTCTCTCTTTGGCCGCCTGGGTGAGAAAGAAGCAACGGGCATTGAAAAGAAACATTTGTGTGTGCGCAAGGCGGTCATATACTGCAGCGAAAGGTCTCCTAAGATCAGATGCGGACGTCACAAGGACGCAGAGAAAACCATATAGGTCGAATCAAGTCAAATTCTGATCTGATAAACCATATCCAATTATAGAAAACAGCCTGGTGCAGCACGTACTAGAACACGTCTAAACGGGAAGCCAGAGTTTATCGGTGACCAATGTGCCACCTGGTAACAATAAACAAGAAAATGTGGTTGTGGACATGTGGTCTTGCGCATACTCCACCAAGGTCCCAGAAACACATGTGCGGTAGATGAAGAGAACCAAATAGTGTGCGACCCCATACTATTAACTGGTGATGCGGACAGCCATGGCGTCTCTTAGTTCGAAGCTAACTGGTAGGATATTAAATGAGTTTGGAGCAGGCTGTCTTTGACGCCCTGTGTGAGGGCTGTAAGAACCAACTGCTAAGCAGCATGTGTGGACGCTTTGAAAAGGTTTAGTCTTTACGGCCAAAGTTGACGTCAATGCGAATCGCGATCCCCATTGAGATTGTGGAGCATCTCAGTCCAGTCACAACACAACGTACACTTCAAAATGACCCTCCAATCAGTCACCGACTGTTGTGCTATGCGTTGCCCGCCCTGACTGGGTGACTTAGGCGTAGAGTTCCCAACTAATATCCCAATGGTCTTGGGTTCGGTGCCCGTTATCTCTATCTGATGAGGTCAAATAAGGTCAAAACGCGTCATGCGGTGCATTATTTTCGGGCGGGCAACACCCAATATCTACCTGTTTCATCAATGATCGATATGGCCAAGGTTCACTTCAATGGAAATCACATTCCATGAACAAATATTTTCGGCAAATTCATGCACGACCCTAAACCTGGACGTTACATAAATTTGTCGAGAATGGACAAATTTTCCACCGTACTATTGAAACCGTAATCATGTAAAACGCAAAACTTGATCGGAATCGCTCGTGAATGCGTGAATCTACGTTGTCAGTGTGAGATGTTTGGTGACATTGCACTCGCACGTAGGTGTCGTATACTTGAGGAATCCTCTTATGGTAAATACACACACAAGTCGGATAAGTCAAGTTTGGTGAGCCCCAGTGCTGAAACCTGCTTGGCACAGGCTTGGAATATATGATCCCGGTTGTTGATGATTATCGGGTGACGCATGATATTTAGTGCCGCAGGAAATTCCGAGCGCACAAAGCGGGCTATGGCTTCCGCATATGCACCTACATCGTATTTGTCAATTTTGATTTGGTAGCGACGGATCACTCTGTAGGTGTCACACATATTGCCACGTCCATTACGTGTGCTGTGGAGTTCTTGATGCCAATTAAATCCGGCTTGATGTACGTTGATGCCGCTGGGATTCGGGCTCCGGGATGATTTGGGCTCCCTTGCGACGGAGGATGTTGGTTAGTTGCTTCACGATACCGTTGGGACTCATACAGCGAGAACCGTGGATTATTGCACAAGACTGCAGGACATGGGGAAGTATTTCGTTTTGTCCGCAAGCGTCCAGCCTGTAAAAATCGATTGGGTTTGGAGGTGGCCGTCCCCTGGAGCATTGAGATTTCGTCGACAGCACCACTACCCGAAGTTGGGTTCCTTTGAGTCTGGAAAATCTTTTCTCGGAGGTTTCTTATCCAGTTGAGACGCTGGCGTCGTAACTAAGCCCCGAAGCAGGGAGTTCTTCCATGTTTTCTTTGCGTCATTGTTGTCAAAGACAACTTGATTACCCAATGATAACGGGTTTCACGGCTAGGCGCTTGATGGTAGTCGCTGAAGGTTCCCGTATTGCCCAGCTGGTAATGGGGTGGGAGAGTGAATGATGGCGTTCTAGGCGGTCCTTCCGAAGCAATGGGATCATACTAGAAATCAACGGAACCCCGAGGCAATAATCCTCAATTGGAGCGTAAAAGAAAGCGACGCTGGTCTCCTTTGTGTGTCGTAGCCATTTTCTTATGCTTGGCCGGACAAGCCTTGCCATCAATTTGAAGGTCTCCCAGTGCCGCACCGATAATGAGAGGCAATGTGTATGAAGTGGTAAAAGATAGATGCTCGAGATATCCATGCGCTGGTAGGGTTTGAGGGGGGATTAACATGTTTCCTGCAGCTGTGCATTGAGTTGATATAGGGAGTTCGACAGGCGTTTACCTTTCCAATCAAATGGCAATCCAAGTAACCAGAATTCATCGGATGGCTGGAGCGAAGGAATCTGAAGGGCACCACGGGGAGCTGCGCGGTGTATAAATTGGGTAAATTCTTCCTATTGCTGTGATATCCAGTACCACTGATTTCATGTTTTCTTGATAAAGTAAGATGCTGTATATCTCCTCAAATCTACCCTGGTGTTCGACCAGGGATTCTGTCATGAGCAACTAGCACGATATCATTCATCTACATAAGCGATATGATCGATTGGACCTGTCTTTTCTTCGCAGGTGGTAGAGATGTTGTATGTGACCGTATTAAAGTCGTCATCGCTAACAGTTGTTGGAGACGGTAAATGCCCGCTGTCTGCGCTTATTAGGCAGCCATATGTGAGGGAATGGTGTTATAATCTTCTCATTAGACGCGATTCCGAAATTGGCACTTTACTGCCTCTAGCCCAACCGAAGAGAAAAGCAGAACACCAATAACCTTGACAAAATAGCGTATTAACCGCCATCAGCAAACACTGTACAGCTACCGCGGACCTTGGCTGTATTTACAGGTCGCCTACTGACCTTCGACTTCTGGAATGGGAAGGTCAATTACCAAGGTTAGTGGTTCCCCATAGCTTTGGCAGAGATGTCAAGTGGTTGGTAGTCACGTGCAGGACTTAGGACATTCCAGAGCGTTGGAAGCGATACGAAAATCGTTAGTAATTGACTAATCGCTAAACTAATGGCTTTTCCAGGCAATTCTTAATTTCTCCCCAAAATGGGCTGAGCACACTTTCCATGGTGTTGTTAAATGCGGTCCTAGAGTGCGCCATTTGCAGGTCTTCAAGGAGTGTTCGCTGCACGATGTTCAGTTTGTAAAGTGCATTGGGCCAGTGTTCCACTCGCTTCCGCCAGAGGACGTTGAAAAGCAATCTGGTCATCTGTGGTCTCTGTATATAGATGTCAGATATCTGTAGCGGACTCCGCGTAGTCGGCGCATGAGTTATCTAAATCAACCCCTAGGGTGATTCCGTATAATGAGGCGGAGGATAGTGATAGACTGGGTGATGGAGCAGCGGGCTGTCACCAGCCTATTCAAATTAACGTATGCTGGGTGTATTGACACAGCGTGACTATGGAGTCCTCTTAATGGGCACACAAATGGGAACCGCGAGAAGAGTGGCGAAATCACACCCGTGGAGTTCAAATGTAGTGGTGGGTAGACCTCTTCGGCTAGAGGGGGAACTTGGCAACTGAGTGAATAAGAGGGATGGTGAGGCGGCGTGTGTAACAAATAGATGGACAGTTATGGAAGTGTTCGCCTGAACCTATGATGTTCCAAATAAGATCTTGTAATCGTTTCTTAATGCGGTCATTTGATCAGCAGGGAAATCGGATGCGGAGCCGACTGAGAACCTGCAGAATATTAGGGGCGGAGGGTGTCATATCCGTGGTCTAGGCCAGAAGTGTCTCGTCCTCTAGCGCAGACCAGTTACAATGGTGGTTGAATAGCCGCACCAGACTCTGCGTTGTAAGCATGCGATTGGGATTGACGGCGGTGATGAGACAAACTACGCTTGCTTTTGAACGTTTCGCTGCATGTGGAACACTTGTACTCAGCCCAGTTGACGACAACAGTAACATCAAAAAATCCAGTTACGTTGCAGCGGTGGTAAGCTAGGTGGTTATCTAAGACTACGCATGTGGAAAATGAGCGCGGGCATAGGTCGCAGTAATGCAGGAGTATGGCGTCGATCGTTAAGTCTAGTAAGTTAGATGACGTAGACGGCTGTTGAGGCAGTGCAGTCGTTGATGTTACCGTTGTAGTATCGGCCGGGGCGTTAGGCTACTAAGCTGATACGTTTGAGGCACCTGGGGAAACAAGGGAATTATGAGATGAATTAAATGGTGTATGAGGCATGGTAAGCGAGCGATTCCGATGGCTGGGATAGATATCAGCAAATGCCGAGTCGTTCGTGATTGTTGAACAAATGCCAGCAGGCCTCTTGTCGTGACAATGCAGAATAGCAGAGGTGGGGAGACAGACCAAAACCTGCGCCGCGGCCAGTTCACAGGCCCTAATCCGAGGCTAGGCTGACGGCTAAGAGGGGTTCCTACTCGCAAGGTAATGTGCCTCAGAAAAATAGGAAGGCCAGGGAATGTCGCTGAGGGCGTGTAATTGCAGTCTGACGAGTGGCCAGCCGAAAGAGTACGTGATATGGAAGGGCCCTTCGCCGTTGATGGTGAGGTGCCGGTTCTTCTGCGTGAAGCCTCTGGACATTCACCCTGTTTGACCGTGGTGGTTTGGTCCACTTGAGATGGTGCAACCTTCTCTTAATTGTCGCCGGCGTTCCCGTTGGAAAATGCTGGTGAAGGTAAAGCAACAGAATCTTCAGAGCTTAGGAATCAAAGGAAGTTGACCGGCGCCAATTGCATGAGCTCATCAAGAGGGCGATTGCCCAGGTGCAGGAGGAACCTCTATTGCATGCGAAAAAGGAACGACGGGTACGGGAGCGATAGGCGACGACAAAGTCTAACGCGTCGACGCCAAAAGCATCATGCTGTAGCACATGCGGTCGCAAGAGCCTGAGCCAAGTCGACACAATAAGCCACCAGCGTAGGTACGTGAGGACGATATCAAAGAGGCGAAGGTGAACACTATCAGTGCAGCGCTTAGTATGTATGGTGCATCCGACTCCACTTTATTTACTAACTCAGGCCAATAATGCGGTCAATGTGACACCAGTGCTACATCATCGCTGCAGTTGGTCTGTACGTGTGCGTATGCACAGATATACTTGTATGTATTTCTTGATTGATATCCCCCATATGGTTGCGCTTGACGTGAATGTTGGGAAGGTGCAAATCTGTCGGTTATGCTAGCTCCAAATGACAGCTGGTCATCGCTTCAGGAGACGGAATGCACGGTCCTCGTGACAGTGCTACGCTCAAGGAGTGGCTCCATTCAGTGTGAACGGGCTACGGCCCAGCCACCGCCTTGTGTACGTCTAATGTCCATAATCCCCAATTATAGTGAAATTGTGCTTCTGTTCTGTTTGTTGAAGGAGTGTGGGCCGGCTCCGTTGATGAAACGTGGCTCCCATCCATATGGCTCCCGGTCTTATTCCTCCGGGCTTACACGGGATATGTGGTGTGTGGATGGAGCTGTGGGTGGTGCAGCGCAAGCCACTCGTAGTCCCTCTATTGGTGCAAGTGTCCAATGGTTGTTCTATGGAGGCGGCAGTGTGTGTACAATCGCACCGATTTCGTCCAGTAGATTCGGAGCCGATAATGTGATGACAAGACACAATGGCAGTTCATGGAAACAACAGAGACTAGTGTATCCGCCACAGCCGTTTACGGCCGCACATGAAGGGTAGGTGGCGTAGATGAACAATCCATGGTGTGTTAAATGAGGTCAAGGATAATGCGTAAAAAGACGCAACTGTGAACAACGTTAGGGCAAGGTTTGCCACAAAGTCACCGGGTAGAGAGAACTTCTACGCACTAAAATGCTTGAAGATCAATGGTTCTGAATGTGACGGTTGCATGTTGGAATATGGGGAGTGCAGTTAGAGATCGAGTGGCGGAATCACCAGCGATTAGGTTAGGTTTAGTACGTTGAACACTGAAATATGTAGGCGGGGGCTTGATAAGACGCTGCGTTCAAGCTGGGTCCGTAGGTTTGATATTTAGTTGACTTAAAAGCGAAATCGACAGCTAAACAGTAGTGTACTAAGGATGGGCACAATCGATGATAATTTTCCCCATATCGTTAGACTAAAATAGAAGAATGATAGACCAGTGTTTCCAAAAATGTCCGTATAGTCGACCCAACCCACGTAGTATATCTTCTTAATATGTTGTGATCTGTTGGTTAGAACCATTGTCACGAAACCTAGATTCTGCCGAACGGTTTCGGCGAGATCTCATAATATAAAAAGTGCCGAAACAGAGATATCCACCGATTCAATCGTGATAAATGTACTACGGATTGATGGGAGAAGACGTGTTAGATTCTGTTCGATGCAAGACACAGCAAATAAAATGACCCATGCCACTCGTCCTCCATGCTGAATTCAAGTGTGGTATGGGATAACACACTAGAGAAGGTAGTGCTAAGAGCCAAGACCAAATAGCTGATTCGCCGACATGCACAAGCGCTATTCTGCATGGTTGCCAGGTGAGGCAATCAGCAAAACGGTCGAAATGTATCCACGCTGAGAAGAGCTCAGTTCGGTTCCGTTCGGCGAAGCAGCAGTACCAAACATTGATGGACCTGGTCAGCGTGACAGATCGGGAAAGCGAGTGATTTATAAAAATTAACAATGACGAGGCAAAAGATGCAGGACGCAAACAGATGTGAAGATGACGAGGTTACGAACAAAGCGGGAAAGATTGATAGGAATGGGAAGTAAAAAGCGAGATGCAAGAGACCGAATGCAACAGTGCCATTGAGGTCGCATACATGGTGTGTAGAATAAGAACTACAACCACTGATATGCATCAATAGCCGCCTGACGTGAGGCAGGCAGTAGCTAACTAACGTCAGAGAACGCCTGACGTTCGTGCTCTAAGGTAGTGGAGTAAGTAGCCGAACTTTTGCATCCAACGGCTGAACTTTTATGGAACAGGGTCGTAGACCTCTCCGTAGCGTCCAACAAAAAGTACACTGAGGCTGAGCTAGTTCGAACGTTAAACAACAACAACTCTGACGATTTCCCAAAAAGTGGTATCCAGCCTAACTTTACAGCCAAATCTCTCAATAATGGCGAGGAAAGTTCAGTCGAGTCCAGACTTCAAAATCACGATTCGAGCAAGGAGTTGGTTGCAGTGTGTCACTACAGTGTAAGTTAGAAAACGGTTATCTATAAAAGACAATGGAACAGGGCCAAAATGTGAAGAAAAGAGAATTTAAAGGTCGGTGACAGAATCACCAGAGTGGAAGACAAACTGAAACATGTGAAAACATGTATGTAACGAAGTCACTCTGAGGTGGGGTATTTAAATTGTCCGTTGTCGTCTATGCTAAAACCGTCTTTATTATCTACGGTGAATATATAAATTGGATAGAAAGATTTGGATAAATTATTTGGCTGAACGATTTCCAAGGTCACTGAGGCCGTCTTACTACGCCGATTCCTTTGAAAAAATGCATCGAAGTACTGCGCACATTCCTCAACCCGTAACTACCGGTAAAATGAGACATATTGTCAAGAAACACTTCAGTAAAACTTTGCTACATTGACCGGATAAAAATCCTGGTAATTCTTACACGAAATATGTGATCAAGGATGCGAGACTGTTTGTTCGGGTCACATATGTGCAATCCCGTTTGTAAAAATTCGCATATTTAGTTATGCAACGCCTTTGTTCATCCGCAGTCGAGAGCACAAAATGTTGAAAATACATCCATCCGTACACAGAAAGGCTTATAATGAACGGAATTGAGTGCATCGTACTAACGGATGGTTGAAACTCCGAAATTAATGGAACACACAAAAGTAAACTGCACTCGGTATATCGATATAGACTTTCGTACAGCCAGGTTGCTAAAGCATTGTATTATCACGTTAGTAGATCCCGTAATTGCGTATGATTCGGTCAAGTCTGCGTAAGAGGTCTTCAGGCACACGTAGGTAGTGCAGGTGTACTAACCTTTCGATGTGATAAAGCAAACGGTTTGTCTGAAAACTCGGTGGCCCAGCCAAAAGCGGTCCAAAAACAACAGTGATTAGGTAGGTTACAATAACGCTCCAAATCGACAGAGTAGCACTGTGTCCATCGCAATGAGGCTGGAGATTACTGTGGTGCGATGGTTAGCGTGCCTCAGCGATCCATTGAACTATGCTCGGTGGTGCTTTCTTGCACCTTCAGAGCCACTCATACCAGAGTGGTTAATAGTTAGAGGCCAGACAAAATCAGCCTCCTGATCCTCCAGGTTGGAGGTGGCTACTTATTCCTTAAACTGGACTTCTTGCAGCCCAACGCCAAACCCGCTACATTGCGGTCAGGTGTTTGAACAAAAAGACTTTGGTTGAGAACACTAATCGTTCTCCCGTCTAGGCGTGAGAAACCTGACAGTATCTTGCCCACGCAATACAATGAATCTCTCTTCAAACAAATGTATGATACTCTGGCCACCGCAGAGGATAATCAACGGTGCCCTATCTGCTGCATCGAGCAGGGTAAATTTGGGTTTGGAGACTACTGCTCAGGCCTTCCCATCTTCTTATTCCCCTTCTTACGCTTTTTCACCCTTATCGTCCCGTTCCAGCTTCACTTTTATCCCTCTTGTTTTCAACCCCCCAATTTTTGGCCCTCCCCCACCTTGCTTTGATAGGCGTTTGCCTTCTACTTTCAACTCGCATACAAACGCGGAGCGTCATTCTTGCCCAGTAGACAAGGCCGTGTCCAGTCAAGCGGTTCACTCTAGTTCATCGACTTTCATTTGGAGCCCTCGATCCTCCTTCAGATTGGCATGCCTCAATGTAAGCACACTGCTCCAAATCGGTCAGCAGGAAGCACGTGCTCGAACATTAGAGACCCTCTCGATCGATATCTGCTGCTTATAGGAGACCCACCTGCAACACTCCAACTCTGGGCTCATGTTGCGACCCCTGCAGATGACACTAGCAGTGCTTTCTCATTGCGTCTATCTGGTGACGATGCAGCTACGAACAGCGGTCAAGCTGGTGTTGATATTGCCATGAGTCCCCGAGCTGAAGATCCTCTAATTGATTGCATCCCAATCAATAGCCGGGTGTGTGGGGTCCGATTGGCTGGCTCATTCAAAGCTTCGAAGCCGTGGGAAACTAACAGCAGTGTATTCGTCATCCCTGCCTACGTCACAAAAAACTCTAGCGATGATACAGTAGAAGGCGACTTTTATTACCAACTGAACGAACTACTTCGCCACAGAAAAAGCACAGACACTGTAGCGCTGGCTGGGGATCTGAATATCCAAATTAGAAAATTATTCACACATGAACTGCATTTGGGAGGTCAGCACGGTGTAGGCTCCCGTAATCATAACGGTGAGCGGTTACTTCATTTTTGTGAAGAAGCTCGCGTATTGCATGCGAGCACTAACTTCCGACACAGCACCCACCGGAGGGTGACTTGGCGCCCACCAGCCCTAACCAGCCTTGGACGCAAATCGATCACACTGCGATCACTTACCACTGCAGAGGTTGCGTCCAGAACTGTCGATCGATTTGGAGCATAAGTGTGGATACCGACCATGCACTTGTACGTGCTGACGTGCGGATGCGTTTTGGTGGACGCCCACAACGACGCTGTGAGCGCATTGACCAGCCAACTGACGAAGTTAGCTGTTCTGAAGGCTTAGCAAAGTACCCTGACATGTGAGTTGAGTAAGCGCTCACTGGAGACAATTGATGGGCAGTGGTCGCATGTTCACCAGACCTCACTAGCAGCAGGCAAATCCTCATGTGGTAAGTCTAATCGCCAAAATGGACATTGGGTCTCTTCGCAGTCTCTGGAACTTATCAATGCTCACAGGCAAATTTTGGCTGGAAGCGAAAACAACGAGACTTCCAGAAAACTAAGGGCGAAATTCCATGTCAGCCTGAAGAGAGACGGCGAATTCTGGTGGTCCCATCGTGCATCAGAGAGGGAAATGGACGCTGCCCTTGGTAACCATCCTTAGTTATACCGTCTGACACGGGAAACGGGTAGCAAGAGATCTGGTGTCAGTGAAACAATACGTGACGAGAGCACACAGCCTATCCACAACTTGTCAAAACGCTTGGAACGTTGGGCTGAGCACTTTGGAAGACAATTTAATCGGTCGGAATTGTCTGATTTCTCACTGGCCACTGATAGCACTGCTCCCTGGGCTGTCCTTTTGGATCCGCCCTCTCTATCACAAATCGAACGTGAGATCGGACTGTTGAAGTTAAATAGAGCCGCGGGACCGGATGATTTTCCTCCAGCCCACTTCAAATTCGGGGGAACCGCTCTTCTGGATGATGTACACGAGTTACTAGTGAAACTGTGAGAGCAGGAAACTGTCGCAACCGACTAAATCCGCTCCGTCATAGTCGCAATTTTCAAGGGAGGCTGACGATTGGAATGAGGCAAGCATAGAGAAATCAGTCTGAGCTCCAATGCCACCAAAATGCTTGCCTAAGTAATCACTCACATACCGACTGGCACTCGTGAAAGCCATATTCATCGAGATTGCGGCTATATTGACCATATCTTCACTTTGTGTCAGCTGTTGGAGCACCGTCGCATATACTGGCGGCCCACCGTTGTCGGGCTCCTCGATATCAAAAGTACATTCGATTCAATGGATAGATGTGCACTTTAGGACTGTTTAGTTAGGAAAGGTGTTCGAGAAATATGTGAATATTATCCGAGCATTATACGCACGTAGCTCGGGCAGAGTGGGGGCTTACGGCCAGCTGTCGTCGCCCAGCGGTGTGAAACAAGGATACCCGCTGTCACCTTTCCTCTTCAACTTCGCTATCGACTAAGTCATGGAATTCGCGTACAAAGGACACGAGTTAGAAGGTGTGAAGCTGCTCCCAGGAGAGTGACTACTTGACTTGGAGTATGCTGACGATATCGTCCTCATCTGTGACAGCTCACAAACGTGTCAAGCCGCACTGGACAGATTAGCACTGGCTGTCAGCCGCTTGGGGCTTTGCTTTGCACCATCGAAGGGACCGTCATGGTTCCCCGTCGCCAGTCCATTATGATGTCTGACTGTAACTGAACCCACTCCGAACGGGAAGCAAAAACACCACCGTGAAGGAAGGGCTGTAATGAAAAACTGACAAAGCTAAGTAACCGGGACGCGAAAGATGAATAAGCCAACCACATGAAAGGACGTAGTCATGAATGGTGAGCGGTCTAGCTCTGAACGACTGCGGTGCGTGTGTCCAACACAATCATGTGACGGAACAGGCACGAATGTCAAACTATCTAGATGTGAGCGACTGTGAAGCGCGAGCCCGCCTAAGATTTTTTAGTGAAATTAAACATTGATCAAAGTTGATTTAAACTGCTCAAGATCCCCATCAGAATTGGCAACTAAGTAGCTGGTTTGATTGTTCATGTGTTCAAAGTGCATTTCAATCTCCATATGGTTCTCATGCTTTCGTGGGTGACAGAATTTTAGGCGCAATGTAAGCGCTTGCGTCTGCCATGGCCAACCACCGGATGTGGAGAATGTGAATATAGCCAGTAGCATCAGGAGACTTCATGCACATGAGCAGCCATTTGGCGCTTTTATCAATTTAAATGAGCGACTAATTGTTTCGTTTTCCTTTTGTACTAACGAATGAAACCTAACAGTGTTCCGACGCTTATTGCTGTATGTGCCTGAAAAAGAAGTAATTGAAAGCAATTGTTTGCGTACAGCTCACTGCTTTCCGTTTTTCTCTCTAGGAGACGATATATGGGCATCTTACATGACTTCAAATGCAAGTGGTTGTATGCAGGTTGAGAGATAATGCACGGAAGCCTAAGCTCATTGTGAGAGCAGACAATCGAACCAGAAAAGCAAAGATTGCAATTGAACCACCACGGATACCCACGCAATCCCAACGACACTTCGAGTTCATGACAACTGTAGTCGAATTTTGCAGTTCGGCGAGCAGTTAACGGCTCAACACAAGATCCAAACAACAGGGGTCTTGAGCCTGGTTGTCTTGTAGTTGACGTATAGATATCAGTAAAGTGGTGTTTTGTGAGTTGATTGACTCGTTTTCAGGTGTACCGTAGTCACTTCGAGCAGTGTATTAGTAATTTGCGGTGTTCGCTATCCGTTCATCAAGTCAGCCCGCGGCCTAACTTATAATCCTAAGGTCGCGGTTTCAAGCCTGCGTATGGGACCGGGAGAGCCACACAGTATTCTTAGGCCAAGCGCGACTGGTGGTTGCGCGGCACCGAAGCACCGGTAGTGCGCACCGCCGTATTGCTGATACCTTTTCTGTTCATCAACTATAATTCGTGTAGCACCAGCTGTAAGTGACTGATTAAGGATACACGAAATAAACTGAATTCAGTCTACTTGAAGGATGTTTTGTGAGTGGTGTAATGTTTGCAGAAAGTAGAAGTCACGATTAAACTGCACACAATAATCCGCCTCGACGGGGAATCGAACCCCGGTCCCACGAATTTCCGGTCCGTTGCTCTACCACTGAGCTACCGATTAGGTGCGCAATTTAATACATGACTTCTGCTTGATGCACGACGTATTGCTAATGAGCTCACAGTAACCGTCTTGGTGCTGCAGATTGGCTCACTCACGTCACTTCCCAATGGACCGAAGTAACTGTCCTTCTGAAGTCCAAAGGACGATGGTAGATTGCTAGAAGGATGTTTTGTGAGTAGCCAATCTGCAACACCAGGCCAGTTACTGTGAGCTCATTGGCAATACATCGCGCACCAAGCAGAAGTCGTGTATTAAATTGCGCACCTAATCGTCAGCCCTCGGTAGCTCAGTGGTAGAGCAGCGGACCGGAAATTCGTGGGACCGGGGTTCGATTCCCCGTCGAGGCAGATAATTGTGTGCAGTTTAATCGTGACTTCTACTTTCTATGAATTCAGTCTATCTCGCAAAGTGCTGATTGTCCTTTCTTTGTTGAAAGCAAATAGAGGTGTTAGATTCAGGTACCATAATAATAAGGATGACAGATTGAAAGATAGATAAACCGATCGAAAAAGGACGTAAAAGAGGAAGTTGTTATGATCCTCGGCTAAAAGACTCAACAATTAGGCGACATGTTCGATAAGGCGGCCGATAGCAAGGATCCAACACCAAAGAGGACAATGTGCAGCAGCAACCCGAATGAGTGTGTGTTTGCATGACATTTACCAGGTCACCTAAGCAAAGATTATGATGAAAAACGAAACGCCATGTTAGAGACGCTTGGTATGCGTGAATGACAGATAGTGTAGTCAGCGCAGATGAGATCGAGTTCAACAAACGGCCAGGTGCAGAACCGAAGGTATGTTAACATAGGTGAGACCAAGCGGGCATCAGTGAAGCTTTATTGATGATGATTAATCATCCGAGGCCACTGGCGAGTGTACTAAGCCGAAGCTCAGTGGATACAACAACATACAAAGTAGTCCAACACACCAAAGAATCGAGTGGTGATGGGGTCCAAAAACTTCATTTAAAGAAAAGTGACTACAATAAACGATCCGCTTTGGACATCATCGGTTACGAAACCGCGAGTAGATGAATGTATGAGCATCAAGCGGCAGAAATGCGGTCCACCAGGTAAACAGTGCACTTACTTGTAGCTGATAGGCCAATTCGGCCTCCGCACGAGCTGTGTTGATCTCTTGTTCGATAGAGGCAGCGCACACCTGGAAATCCCTGGTCGAGTTAGCGATGTGGGTATCCGATGCGTAGCGTACGTCCATCCGCGCCCGATCACATTCGGCCTCCTACAATGTGAGGAATGAATCGGATTGGTGGACAGGAGAGGTGCGGTAAATCACGTGACAAAGAAAAAGAAAAAAAGGCGCCAGCAGTAAGCCGGTATACCAGTTCGACGCACCGTTGACAAACGACCACCATCAGGCGTTCGCGGAATACTGAGAAGTCAACCATGTTGACGCAGATTCGAACCGGCGACCTCTGGATTAACGGGCAGACGACTTATCCAACATCGGGCACCGGTATAGGTACGTTGAGTTCACCAGCTCCCTCAATCGCTGACGCCTTACAGTCGGGGTGAAATAGCAATTACATATTCATATTTGTGTCTCCATTTTGATGCTAATTTCATTTTCTTAATGATACGTAAGGCACATCGATTGAAAGGAAAGTAGGGATGAAGATAATGCGTTGCTGCAGTACAACGAATGGGAAAAAAGGACCTCGTTATTGGTGTCATCGAGGCGGCGAGGTAGAAATGAAGAGCATCACATCACATCTAAACTCAGTCTGACAGCCATAACACACCCAGAAAAGCACTGTACGGCCATTTCATTCTTTCGGGAACCGTCAGCAGAACGCATTCCATGTGGCGCTTGTGCGGCTAGAAACTTTAAATTGACTGCTACCACTCCGTTGGGAAGACCCTCCGATTGGAAGATTGCAAGTGCCTTCAAGTCTTTGATCATCATTGTCTGCGAGGATTGCTGGTGTTGGGTGGCACCAGCGTGTCCGCAACGATAATATGTGCAGGCGAGTTCTAGGTAGTGATAACCATGCTAGTTCCTTAGGATAACAGATAGCAGTGAATAAGTTGTGTTGGCTTGGGCATGTAATACGTATGCCCAGTCACCGCTTACCGAGGTGGGCCTTGTTTAGTCTGTCAGATGTAGGGTGGCGCAGGGTTCCGGGTGAACGAAAGTTGACTTGGCAGCGTGAAATGAAGTCACTGACGACTAAACTCGGGGGCGTTAGTCCGTTTCGCCTTCCAGACTGGAGTACACGTGACTCGCCTTGTGCTTGGCTCGAGACTTTACAGGACATGGCTCGCAACCGACACCAGTGGCGCATCTGCTGTCGTCTGCCAGTCGGATAGATTGTTTATAGTGTGTTTGGTGCTGAGTTATCTGCTGGATCATAGCTAATCATGACGCGGGGCAATGAAAGCCGTAAGGAAGCTGTCTCGCCGATGCCGCCTTATTTTTGCACGACAGCCAACTGTTTGTGATGGTATGTTATTGACAAAGTGTAGTCGCCTTGACCCTGAATGCTCGCTTAGAACATTAAGGTTTTTCTGGTAAGTCCCCCTTCTCTCCGTCTTACTATTCTTCATTTCGTAGGTCATTGTGGTTGTACGGCAGCGAAGTATCAGTTCAAATGTTGACGATGATGAGCTACGGTAAGCTGTAAGGACCCTCGTGACAAAGTTACTGGATGTGATATAGCGCCGTTCATTAAACAATAACCTACACATTACTATCGTGCAGAGGACAAGGTGGCCTCCTTGCTAAGTGACAAACTGACCAAATTTAAGCCAACAATGAAATTATGTTGGGTTCTAGCCTCACAAGGGCCAGATGGAATGCACACTGCTGAAGATTCCGGCAAAAATGAAACGGCCCTGCAGTGCTTATCAAGGCGTGTGATGGCTATCTGACTGAGTCTAGATGCGATGTATTTCCAATTATACTATGCAAATCCCCATAGAGCAGAGGTTAATGAGGGAAGCAAGCACAAGCCACCACAAGTGATAGAAAAACGAACGTTTGTATCGATTAGACGATTACTTGTAGCTTTTGCTAACAGAATTCACGAAGAAGCGGTGTATACTGGCGACGGTATCCAGTTCCATACGTACCAGTAACCGTGACTCGCTATGCACTTGCGCCTACAAAAGGTAAGGTTGGTGTGGCAGAGCTGATACAAGTGGCAGCAGTACTCCAGTACTTGATAGAGTCCAACACTGAGAACTAACTTTTTGGCTGACTCTTTTGCTATATTTTGCGGTATGCCCTCCTAGGTCACAAGCCTGCATTGCAAGCAGAGACGGGGCGCGTTCGAGCCTGTGTAGGGACCGGGCGACCGTCGCAGTGTCCTTAGCCCACGTGCGACTGGTGGTGGTTGCGCGGCATCGAAGTGTCGGTACCGCGCGTACCGGCGTACTGTTGACGACTGTTTGATTAGACAAGTTTTTATATACATTAAACCATTGTTCCGTTCTTTGTAACAATGCTTCGACCATAAGCAATCGCCAGTGGTGTCATGAGGGCTGCGACGATGGGAAGTCACCTCCTGGTGATGGGCCTGATAGGCCACTAGTTTCAACTATCCGATCTGCCATTGGAAAGTGTCGGTCATTTTACTAACCTTCGTATTTGTACCATCTCTAATGGTCAAAGCAATGAGGAGTTCACACCACGTGTCCGAAAGCCCAATGAAATCTCACAACGTCTGAATCATCTATAGTTCAGTCAGGCAGTTTTCAACTCTGATTCAACGGTTATCTTGACACCCCAAAATAATCACGACAATAATACTAAATATTAGAATAATAATTCTAAGAGAAGCTGAATCATCAGACTGAAAAATCAAGAGCTAGGTAAGATGGCCACTGACTGGCGACGTGCCATATATCATACAGCGTTCAGGCATCCAGGTGAATGATCCAAAGGACATCATTCGAGGGGACTACAACAACGAACTAGACACTGTAGTTCGGTGAATTTCTGTAAGTTCCCTTAAGATGACACTAACTGACCCCCTCAATGTATTTGAGGTCAACACAGGTTGGATCAGTCGAGTCGCTGGTGTGCGGAGCAGCACATTACCGATCCAATGAAGGGGATTCGAGTTCACCAAAGGACCAATTGTCAAACACTAGCTAACGAAGTTCACATGATTACGTATTCGGTCGACCCACCAAACATGAGCAGTACTTCGCAATCAGCGGCAGTCTAACACGCTCAGTGATCGCCTAATGTTCTCAGCACGAAGCAGTCACGTCCCTAACCGATATTATAACACTAGTCGTACTCACTGACGCAAATTATGCCTTTAAATAAAAAAACTACTTAGGTGACAGAGGCTCCGGAAAGGTAGAGGTGCCGTGGCAACAGTGCTGTATCCTCTTCCATGAGTCAACCGCCTAAGGTGATATAGCTTCTGTGACCGTATAGTCATCTGCACGAAGATCAGGATACCGCAGGATCACCTGAACTCATAAAGAAGCGAGATTCCTGAGCAGAAGTTTCAAAACAAACGCCCAAAGCACCATACTGTAAATCTATGCAGAAGCTCTGAGACGGCGAAACAACTATCCAGTATTGCTTCAAAGATAGATGACAAGATTGGGTAAAGCTATGAGGAGTTCTATCATCATTTCTTAGTACTCAGCCGTAGAGCGAAATTCCATAATCAACCGAGAGCAGACAACGTGAAAGCAAACATTCTCTTTCCCGAGTTCGAGTGACAGCTCTGCTATATATCGAAACCGATTTTAAAGTGCAGTGCTGTCGTCGTGTAATGACCAATACTTATTTGCTTCAAATAAGGTCTGGGTGACCGAATTGGACGAGGTTCAGTTGAACGTGAACCACGATCCTAAATGAGATCCCAGGTCACGGCCCATTCATGTAACATGCTTCAAAATGACCCCTCCCCCCAATGAGCTCTCGTGACAGAAAAGTGTCTACAAACAATGCTATGTTTTTGATTTGGAGGGTCACGCGATGCAAGTAGCCTGACTCTGGCGTCAGCCCATCTACAGCTAGATAGAAGGAATATGGGAAGATCACCAGGAAAACGCTAACTAAGCGCAATAACAAATAACCGCCCTGGAGGCGTCTGTGAGCGCTGCAGTGATATGACTCCACGCGTTGCACTTTTGGCGCTCCCTTCAGTCGCGAATCTATCATTTACGTGTGCACAAATAAACTTGTACACATTTGACGCATATTTAACGGCTCTGTCCGTTAGACAAACAATTACAGGAAACATTTCCTTGTTTCACCATATAATTTGACAAACAGTTCTTGGCAGTTCAGACAGTTTCTCGGATCATGTGAATCAAACGTGCTGTTATTATTGTTGTGATGACCGTTGCACGCACAGCAAATGCCATCGCACTTTGTCCTGCGCATACTTTGCTTGTTCAAGTCATCAACTACCTAGGAAAAACGATAGTAATAGCACCGAAACTAATGTCGATAGATCTATTCTATGCGCTACACTGCGCCAAGTTGCACATATCGTGTGAGATTCAAGTTAAGTCAAGTCAACGAACATTCAAATTAATTCTAGTCTCTTCTCCACGAACATACATCAAACACAGTGACACACAACAGTAGGTGGACTATATTGTATCATTTATAAAAGTAGATCCATTTTATGTCGACTTTGTCCCACTCCGAAGTAGTGGTTTAAGGTGCTGGGGCGTGCGGTGCCGTGCAACACTAAGCGAACGCGTTGGATGAAAGAAAGAAGAAAAGAACGTCTGCTCACCTTGATACTCGCATCTCGTTCGGCCTCAGCCACTCCAATATCAGCGTCGCGTTTCACATTTGCGGTTTGTGCACGCCCCAGTGAGTTCAGGTACTCCACCCGGTCGTACACATCTTTGATGGTGAAGCTGAGGATTTCGATTCCCATTCGACCCACGTCTGGCGCCGCAACATCACGGACCAATGCAGCGAACTGGTCCCGGTCCTGATAGGAGGAGAAGAGTAGGAGGATGCTTGATGAAGAACAGGGAGAATGGGTTCAGTCAGTCGGAGTGCGGGTAATGTAAGCAAGCGCCAATACTAACACTTATAGGTAGGCTTGAATATTGTCATAGCACCCGACCATAGGAGGGAGAATGGTTAAAGAGTCATTGCCCAAACTCTTTGGCCGGAAAGCCTAGCCGCGAGACAGGAAAAGTTGTCAATGATTAACTAGATGGAACATTCGCAGGCAGACTGATGCCACGCAAGTTACAGATTTCGCGAATGTGAGACGCGGGCTCTAGAATAGTGACAGATCATCCTACGGTTATGATCATGTTCTTCCATGAGTGAGATATTCATTCAGTGGCGTACATCCTACTAAGGCATTCTGAAATACATGGATTGTGTTGGTGCTGAGTTTCGTGCAACAGTTTTCCCCACTGACTAAATATAAATGGTCAAGAGCAATGAAAACCCTCACTTCGAAGCTGGCGTCGATTGGTGCATCCCGACTGCCTGGCTGGGGTCCTAAGGACGAGGAACACGTTTGGCTGGACACACTTGCTGATATGGCGAAGAGCCCACCCTAATGGCGTTTGTGTTGTGAGCTCCTTTCGCCATCCCCTTCCTGCTTAGTCGTCCCCTCCAGGCATAATATAACTTCTTGCGGCACGATAGTCGGCTGTTAGCTCTCCGGAACGATGTCCATCCGTTACTGGGAACTCAGCTGGTGTGCCACAGTTGTTTTTTTCTTTTGTATTGCGGCACAATAGCTGAGGTGTTTTCCACCTGCAGCTAACGTGTAATGAGTGAATGAATGACTATATATTCCTTGGTCAATCTTCGAAGAATTTACTTAGCGATTTCCCCGGTCAAAACATGGTCACTACCGAGTTTTGGTCCAGGAAATTCCCAAGTTTAGTGCGGAATGTTTCTGCATTTGCACAATACCTGATAGTGGCCGGTAGGATATTCCATAAGACAACGGATTTGACGAGAAAGAAGTTCGATCGGTTAGCTGTCCTAATTCTTAGTACAACTAGTTAACAAGTCTTGTTGTGAAGCCGCCGTGTGAAGTTGTGTTGCAGTTCAAATGTAGACAAATAAGAGAACGTAACTGTGAGATTTTGCATGAGCATCAGGTTGTTTCGGTTATCGCAAGCAAATAGTCTGGAGGTGAAGTTGATGGTAACGCTTCTGATAGCTCAATGTGAACGATTTAATGAAGAAACATTTAGTGAATGATATTTACAGTTTCCAAGGACTTTCCTGTCAGCCATACACACGTTTCTAAAAACAGCACCGCAAAATACAAGGATGGGAGGGTTGGGAATTTTGGAAAGTTCGACTCGCATAATGGGGGATACGGAATTCACTTCTGCTCAAAATGCACAAATGTACCCCACGTTCCGGCACAGTGCATTGTGGGCAAGTAAACCGTCGTCAAAATCCATTCTCCTTGCAATGAATTTACCACCTCAACGACTATTGTGTCACCAAACCCACCAGTTCAGTTCGGCTTGATTCATCAACGATGATTGATGTGCAGTGGGTCCAGTTGTCTGAACATAGGCAGCTATACTAGCTAAGGTAATGATGGTATGAAATATAACAGAAAATGTACTATAGTCTAAACCGTCAGATGCAATGGTCAAGTATCAGAGGCGAGGGGACGAAGGCAACAGCGCTACTGACACCTCGTGACCACATGGCCAAATCCGATAAGTTGTCCAAACATCAACGTCACGGATTCCGAGAACTCCATCATCTGGGAAATCGACACGCACGAACCCGACGTAGCCATTCGGTGAGCTTCTTCATGCTGAGCACATGACGGAGCTAGCGGAAGCAGACGCGTGCCGAAATCAACATGCAATCCAGTGAGGCACAAGAAGGCTGGTTGCTAAACACAGGTGACGAAGCTTTGTACTACGCACTAGGGTTCGTGCCATGTCTTCAAGAGTCCTAAGCCATTGGCACTCCTCATCTTTGGGTCGTCATCCTGGAAAATGTACGGATCCAACAGCGGCTAGACACGACGTCAGCGATTTCATGTGCTGCCGCCAAGTGGAAGGCTGACCACCACACGGTCGCCTCCAGCCAGGTCTTGACGAGCGAATAGAGCGCGACGCGGTAGACGCTCAGGTGCCATGCGTAGCACATGACCGAGCCATCTTAACTGGCGCAACAAAACCAGTTTGTTGAAGGGAAAATTTGCATTCCCCAAGATGCGACGTCTAACATCGTTAGTATTAACTCGACGTTGCCACCAAACACGAGCGATCCTCCCTAAGCAAACGTTCCCGAACGCAGAAAGACGACGTATATGTTTCACGCGAATCGGCCAGGACTCGCTCTTATACAGCATTACTGAGCGAACTGATGCACTGTAAATGCGGCCCTTTAGCGAGAATGAGACGTCACGACGACGCCACAAGTGTCTAAAATTGAAAAATGCTGATCGAGATTTTGCGATACGAAGAGAAACTTCTTTGTTGATAGTGCCGTCAGCAGAACCACAGCTCCCAAGGTAGACGAAACTATCTACTGTTCAAGTTGTGCATCTTCGAGAGTGAGCACGGGAGCAGGTGAAAGCCAATCCTTGAGCAGTACTTTACACTTCGTTGAAGTCAAGCTCATGCCATACTTAGATGATTCAACCGCCAAACGATCCAGAATGAGTTGCATACCCTGAGGATCGTCACCAAGTAAGGCGATATAATCAGCATAATGCAAGTCGGTCGCGCGCTCACCCGGTAGAAGTTCTAGGCCAAAATGTTGGAAACCTTCTAGAGCATTCGACAGAATGTCTTCGATTGCGAAGTTGAAGAGGAATGGGGACATAGGGCAGTCCTGTCGCACACCGCTATTGACAGCGAATTGCGAGGAAAGCTTGCCATAGATCCTCACTCTGCCGGATGTATGAAGGTAAAGTGCTCGTAAAATGGCGGTATATTTCTCTGGCACCCCGTTCTTTAGCAAGCAAAGCCATAAAGCAGGTCGATTAACGGTGTCAAAAGCAGCATGTATGTCTAGGAATGCAACGATAGTGGGTCTGTGATAAATGTGGCGATGTTCGAGGAGCTGGCTGAGCGTGAAGATTTGATCCACGCATCCGCGGCCAGGACGGAAACCAGCTTGTTCTTCACGGTAGTATGATTCACGTAATGGGGATAGTCTGCGAAGCAGAATGGATGCCAACAGATTAGATGCAACTGAAATAAGACTAATCCCGCGATGATTTGCACATGAAGTGCGAGCGCCTTCCTTGAAAATCGGGACAATAACTGATACGCCCTAAGAGAAAGGCACTTTCTCTTCATGCCAAATTTTTGCGAACAGCGCGGTCAGCTGGTTAATGATCGCCACACCGCCGTACTTGAAAAATCGGGAGGAAGTCCGTCTGAGCCGGCAGCCTTGAAGCGCTTCAAGCGTCGAATCTCGAGGCAGACTTCCGCTTCGCTGCGTGGATTCAGCGAGATGAGCCAGGGTGGATAACAAGGGGTACAGTATGTAATGATGAATGGTGGAGGCCAGTTAAACTGCGAGTGAAAGTGCTCGGCCCACCGGTCCATACGCCTCTGTTGGTTGGTGATCGGAGACTCATCCACCTCACAAATGACCTCACTGACACCAGACTTCCTGAGGCCTGTGGACCGAATGAGTTGGAAAAGCCTGCGAGTGTTGCCAGAGAGGGCAGCGGTCTCCATCTCTAAACCACGCTCTGACCACAACGTCTCACGATCCTTGCGTAGGCTTTGCTTGAACAGCCGGTTGGCAGAACGGCGCCGCTCGTTGCAATCTGATTCCGCGGGGATATCTTTGCGGCGTTCGAACAGCTCCAGAGAATGAGCAGAGATCCAAGCCTTTAAGGGGCGTCGAGCTACGCCGCAGCTTGACTGTCCGGAAATGATCATCGCTTTCCGTATACAAGTCCAGTGTTGTTCCACTTCTTGCGGTGGATTGCAACTGAGTGCATATGCCAGTGAAGACTGATAGTTCGCCTGGACAAAGGAATCAGTTAATCTGTTTACATCAATCTTGCGGTGCTTCGTGTTTCGGGATCCTCCAAAGCACATACAGATTTTCGCGCAGACCAGAGCATGATCTGAGTCAACGAAAATTGACCAAAAAAACATGCAGCCCAGTACGCTGCCGTGCCATTTGAAGCTAATTGCAATGTGATCAATTTGAGACCACGGTTGTGCTGAAGAAGGGGAACGCCACGTTGCGGAACGCTTCTTCGTACGCCTGAAGTTAGTGCTCGAAAGAAACAGACGGTTGTCTTCGCACAATGTGAGAAGTCTCTCGCCGTTATCAGAGCGGTTCTCATCGAGCGAGTGATGACCACAAAGGTGGCGTTCGTATGGTAACAGGCGGCCAACTCGTGCACTAAAATCCCCAGCAAGGATAACGACATCCGACTTTTTAGCATTAGTCAAGAGCTGTTGCAGATCCCGGTAGAATTCGTCCTTGACCGAGTCGCCACTACAGTCAGTTGGAGCGTACACGGAGATCATAAGCAACTTGCGTCTCTCTTCGCGGTGCCTGTTGATTCTACATGAGCCCCGAAGCCGAACTGCACATAGTCGGCTGTTAATCGGGAACCAGTCCAGTATTGCCGCCTCGGCCTTGTCACTTAGTGCTATACCTACACCAGCCAAACCCGCTGAGGCTGCTTCTGGATCTCCAGAAAGACGTAGGTGATACCTGGCTTCGTGGTCAGTGAGGGATGTCAATGTAAGCACAGTGCTGGGATCTTGCAAGCGAGTTTCTGAAAGACAGCAGACATCAACGTCTAGGGAATCTAGGGTGCGCGCTAGACCGGCTTGCTATCCATTCTGCATGAGTGTCCGAACATTGAAGCACGCCAGACGGAATGAGGATCGGGGACGAAGGAGAGCCATAGGTTGATCTACTTGGTCTGCGGCGCAACCGGAATCGCAGCCAGATTGTTGAGCACATGAATCGGGTAACGGAAAGTGAGGATTGTTAGCAAACAAACAATTGGCGTGTGATGAAGTAGCGTGAAAGTGACTAGCAGAAACAGTAGCTGATGAGCACGTTGTAATACAGTCCATGGTTTTGCGAGAGGGCGTGATACCATCCGGTTGCCCAAGCCGAAGTAGCGAGTTGACTTAGGGGACTCCACCCCGAGCCTTTGGCTAAATAACCTACCCGCAACGCAGCGGGGCGAATTTAGGGAATCGCGCCCATTGGGATGCATTGACTGAATGATCAGTTCATACATCTTTGTTTGGTAGATTACCAAACAGGGGCCCAATACTACCCATGAAGTCAGCACAATTGCTGGAATACAATGACCCACGGAGGTGGAACATTGTCGCCGAGCACTGCTGGAACGGGATACACCCGAACCATCCAGCTGGCACCTCGAGGTAATTCGGCAAGCCAGCCTTACAGATACGTTCGAATAGGGAGGTCAGTGCTTTGCAGAGGACCTCACCTTCATTCATTAATAGTTAAGTGGGAAGGAATCTGGTCTAGCGGCACGAAAACAAATGAGGGCTGTGACCGTGTTTCGGACCTCGGCCCCAGACTGAGGCTCTAAAGTAACCGTCCATGGCTCGTCCTGCATCACCTGAGTAGGTAGAGACCCGGGAGCAGGGAGCTAGCTGAACTGACCTTGAAAGTGTTCCGTCCAACCAGCCATACGGCGCTCCTTGTTGTGAATCAGAGCACCCGCGCTGTTGTGATTGTTTCACTGACGCCTGGTTTCCTGGGAACAGTGGTGCGGATCAGCTGGAAGAGCAGGCGATAATTGTCTACTGCTTCTGCCTCCTACATTTCTTCAACCCGACTGGTCCGCCAGGCTTCATTGTCTGCACGTGGGTTCCGCTTTAGTTCGTGCCTAATATTCTGTCTGGTCACATTGTGCTTTGAGTCATGCCGGGAGGTTTCTTCTAGATTCCAGCAGTTTCATCGACCTCACGGATATCCAGCGACCAGTGCGGTGACGATTGATAGTACCACAAACAGATGCTCCTGCGTCGTGCATGGCGACCGAGATCCTATCCCACTGAAGCTCAGTGTCATAGGACAAGACAGCAAAAGTTCGGTATGCAGTGCGTCTTGATAGGCATGCCTGACCGAGGGCTGAGACAATTTCTCAGTTGCCAATCGTAGGGGACACTTGGTGCGCCTCCCGGTAAAGTTCATGGAGAAACGACAACGTACCAAGGCATGATCAGAGTCGACGCAAGTATACCAGTACGAGAGACAATCCAGGATGGAACCACGCCACCTGTAACTTATGGCATTGTGGTCAATTTGGGCCCATCGCTGGCCAGCTACAGGAGGACGCCAAGTGGCACTTCGGTGCCCACGGTGTCTAAAAGCAGTGTTACCAAAAAACAACTGGTGCTGAGACACAGTTGTAGCAGACGCTCGCCGTAGTCACTCTGTTCGGAGTTAAGCCTATAATTACTACCCAGACGAGCTTCTGAAGAGCTCAAAAGCCCTACTTGTACGTTCATATCCCTTGCAAGTACTATAATATCTGAACTAGTAGCACCGTGTAGTAGAGCGTTCAGTTCGTGAAAGAATTGGTCCTTGACAGTATTAGAACTGCAGTCGGTGGGAGCCTAAGCGAAAATCACAAACAAACATCGTATTGTGCTACTTCGTGAATCAACCTTAGTTGATGAAGTCAAACGCGCTGCAAACAAACGGCTGTTCACCAAAATCCAAGCAATTAAGGATGACTCAACCTTGGAGCTTAGAATAATACCTACACCAGCTTGACCCGTGAGTGCTGCATCGACGTCTCCGGATGCGTGCAACAAATAGCGAGAGGACAAGCCGGGCGCAGTTAATTCAACAACCCCTTTAGGGTCATTGATCCTGGTTTCGAACACATAATATATGTCACTACACAGTGTGTGCAACGTACGTGCGAGCGCAGCCTGTTGACCTATTTGTCTTAGAGCGCGAACGTTGAACGCCGCCAGGAAAACGAAACAGCATAGACTTATAAGGGACTGTTGGCGATAGGTGTCCGATAGGCGTTGTGGGAAGATGGTTGCAGATGGTTCGACTTCAGTGGCACTTCGGCTACTGTCAATTAAGCTGGGAATTATAGAAGGAAAGTTAGTAATGGGGGTATGGATGGAAGTAAGAGAAACATTTGGAAAAGAAAGAAGGGAGGCGTCAGCAGTAGCATATGTCCGCTTATGTGACTTGCTGTATGCAGCAAATAAGGCGGCCGTTGATACTCTGCGCGACAGCCGATGCAGAATGTAGTTAACGTTTGAGGAGATTGTCATGGTTGTATGTGGGGTGATATACTGCCAGGGCCCCCGGACCTAGAGAGGAGGACGGTTAGGGTCATCAACCGAAGCCTTCGGCTCAAAAGTCCGTCCGCAAGGCAGCGAGGTGGCAATGATTTGGTTTTACAGAAATGGACGCCATCCCATTTCAAGCCCCCAACCTGGAGGACCAGGAGATTGAGTTTGTCTGACGTCTGACCATCGACCAATCTGGTAGGAGGAGCATCACCCAGTAGCATCACCCAGTATATAGACCACGTTAAGGTCTAGCCTCGTTGCGACGGAGACGCAAGTTATAGCAACTGAATCCATCGCATTCCGGTGCGTGAACCACAATCATTGTTAACCAAACTGAAAGGAACAGATGGAGTTCATCGTCCCGTCGGGGCAACCAATGCAGCATGACTAACAAATATGTGAAAGACGATACACGCAAGATAGGTTGGTCTTACTTCGTTGATGGACAAGAAACTCTACGTACTCGGTGTAAAATAAGTTCTTTTAACAGCATAGATTGTAGATCCCGTTATATCTTCTAGATGACTATTGACCGGCTTCCCCCGCGCACATTATATGTTGTCGCTGCACCAAAGTGGATGAAATTGCGAGGTAGCCAGTCGATGAGGTGGCATAAAAGAATGAAGAACCTGACTAAGAAAGTTGGTCAGGCTGAAGCGCATCGTTTCTGTGGACCGGCTCACGGGGATGATCCACACCAACGGTTGGAAACACTTCCACGCATTGAGCAGTGACGCAACCAGTGGAGTTCATGCATTCGGTTTCTTGAATCTAGCCGTTAATTTTCCGTGCCGATTAGTTTTGTGCCATTCTGTTCTGAATCCATTTTCTTGTACTTTATTTCCGTTCAACCGCACTTTATTACCGTTTATTATTTTTATTATTATCATTATTATTATTATGCTGGCGATGTAAGCCGTTGCAAACGGATCCACCACGTTTTAATGCTCAGATCATAGTTGTTCAACCGAACTGAACCGTATCTCATTGTCCTCAAGGTAGCCATAACGTTCGCAAATGGGAGCGTCATGAAAATACTCTTCTCGGCCACTGTAAAAATCTCCCCCGACACACTCGCGATCAAGCCTCCTAGGCAAACTTTTTCAGAAGTGACAGTCAACAGACTTACCTTTTCTTCAGACTGATGTAGATTATTCTTGCACAGTTAACTAAAGATGAACACGCGGCACACTTGCGCCGCACATGAGTGCAGGTATCGCCTAGGCAGAATATATTTTCCATATTTTCCTCTTAATGATTCCAGCACATATTCGACCGGTTGACTGATTGCGACAAAAACAGGTTTATGATGTCTGCCGAGAGCAGATGCGTATCGCTGACCTCGTTTTGTCATTTTCTAGAAGCTACAGAAGCATTAACAATGGCCAAAATTTAAATTCTCTAGGAGAAATGACAATTAGTTTACAAGGATACTTAATGCGAGTGAGTAAGATCAAGGGTCCATAATGCGTCTTTCTACGACGGCGACCTAACGTGATGACATGGTGCGAGAGAGTCATGTCTGAAAAATAACTGCACTTGCACAATTTCAAGCATTTCGTCATTTTGGCGCTGTCGAAAACTGTGATAGGGGTAAACGAGAAGCCAAACATCACGGTCACTAGAAATTCATAATGTGCATCAGCTAAGTTATTTATACTCAAGTAAAAATGGTCCAGTAAAATGTCTGTGGAGCTAGTGGAATAGCCAGAAAAATTTTCAAGCTGTGCTTCTTAGGCAGATAAGCTTACTTTATTAACTGCAATAGTGTAAGCCATTCAGAGAAGAGGTCTTCTGAACAAGGACCATAAACGGGTTCAGCGCAATGAAACCACTTTGATCAACGCACGGAAGTGAGATGGATCTAGCTATCCAGACTTCTATCGCAAGGATAAAAATAACAAAGATGCAAAATTGGACAGAAAGTGAACGAAACACAAGGGAAAGAGAAGTAAAAGAGAAGCGATCCTTTGATCGAGTGTGGTCGGGGTTCGAATCGCAGGCTGCCAAAAAAGCTCCCATTAAGCCATGAGAGTGACGATCAGATTTACATCATCATCATCATCAGCATCATCATCATCATCATCATCATTAGCACCATTATCATCAGACAAGTTGGCTAGAGGTAAAAACGCACCTCAGCTACTGTGCCGCAATATATACGAAAAGAAAAAATCTTACAAGAGGTGCACGCCAGCTGAGCTACCGGTAACGGATGGGCATCGTTCCGGTAAGCCTCCAGCCGAATACTAGGCAGCAAAAACAAGTTTATTAAGCGAAAATCGCATTTTGATAAGAAATGAGATAGCAACCAGAGGGGGAGGCTAAGAGGGATGGGGATGGACGAAGAAGCCCACAACACAAACACCAATGAGGTCGGCTCCCAGCCACGTCAGCAAGTGTATTTAGCCAAAGGTGTTCATGGTTTTTCAGACGCCAAGCAGGAAGCCGAGAGGCTCCAACCGAAACCAACGTCGAAGCAAGGGCCTTCGTTGCTCTCGACCGTCATCGCTTGGCCACCTCTCTTCCTCTTCCATCCACACCCCCTGGCGTGCAAACAACGCAGGTCGCGGGAGTCGGTGGGCTGGCGTGCGCAACATGTTTCCGAGCCATCGGAGCCTGGTGTGTGAAATAACGGCGCTGAACGGTTCATTTCCTTTTGCTATGCCATCAGATGTACAGTTGCACAGGAATAGGTGTAGCGGACATTTTTTGGTTTAGTGGTGGAACAAGGTAGTTAAATAATTATAATTAGTGGAATGTGAGTTAAGACACTATGACACGCGTCGCCACAAGAAGAATCGATGACAATGGTAGAGGAAATGAGGAAGGAGCATGCAAGGAAGGGTAGGATGTGTAAAATAGGGAAAAGCGTTCTGTTGCTGTCAGGTGGGATGGTTAACTGGCACATTGAATACTGAGGATAGATAGCTAGAAGACATGTATACGCGTTGCTCCGCTGATATATATTATCGGTCACGCACGCGGATTGACGATATTTATTACCGCGCACTGTCAACGCAGTTCGGATATGTGACGTTCTATTATTCAAGTGCGATGTGTTCTCTAAGTTTGTAATCCACAAAGTGAGCGGCTAGAAATTTCTTGAATGCAGACAACAATTTCCCCTCGACAATTTTCTCGGGCAGACTGTTCCATTATTTCAATACTCGACGCTCGAAGCATAGAGGGTGAGCAATCCGCTTTAGATCCGGTACGCTAACCTTGTACCGGTGTGTTCGCGAGTGCGGATTGATTCGCGCACGTGTAGAAGTGGCCTCTGCATAGGGAATACATCCAGTGTTATTATGAGGTCCACTGGAAACCGCCAATATCATAGTGTGTACAGGTCTAGTCTCCTGCATCAGTCTCCGTATGACATACCGCAAAGTAGGGATGAGTCTGGTAGCCACATGCTCAGTCTTTGCACCCAGTCTTTGCCCAGTCTTTGCACCTCGCCAGGTAAGTGATCCGTACTCGAGTATCGGTCTTATGATGAAAGAAAAGAGGCGCGTGGCAATCACTTCAGACCAAGTGCAGAAGCTGTGCTTGAGCGTCCAAAGCATACGCAGTTTGATTCCGTTTAGCTTGTTCACATCGCCCATGGTCTGCATGTGTGTACGCCTAGACCCTTTACGGAAGGTATCGGTTGGCATGCCGAGCGTACGTACACCCATAACCAGCCTATCCAGGCTCACATAGAAAACGACTTGACTGGTTTGGCCGGTAGATCAACATCTGTGGACCACATAAACAGATGGTCAAAATAATGCTGAAGTATGTTGTAGTTGCCATATGTAGGAGATCGATTGCAGAAACTTCACTGAATCAACGACTCAGCCGCGTCGGGTAAAATCCACAACTACTGGTGCAACTGCGCCCATGGCCTCATCCAGGGAGACAGTATGCAACAACCCGTTTTCAAGTTAACTATTCCATACCTTATTCTTGTCAGTTTCAAGCGTAGGTGAAGATAATCCAACTAGTGTAGGCGGTCCAGGACTAAGATACAGCCCAGAAAGACAAGCGCTAAACCCCAGTGGGTGGGCAACCGCATGTGTTGTGGAGCAGAGCAGAAACGGGAACGATGCGAATGGCATTATTTAGACCAGGCGAACAAGTTTGGCGGATCCGGAATCGTATGAACCCAGTTGTGCAAGGTGGAGGCGTAATAGAGCTAAGCTCCCACAGCCTAACAATGTCAAACGGGGCCCAAGTGGGTTCAGATAAGCCAATCATTGAGATAGATAGTCATGCGAGGGAGAGGGCACGCAAGATGACTAGCAGGGGTAAAAGCAATGAACCCAAACTAGTTTTAGAGGAGCACTGTTAGCCGAGACAGGTAAAGTAGTTTCTTATACTCAATGTAAGGTACTGTTTGAGTCCGCTCAACCTCGATGCATTCGTATTTTAAAATGCGTACTGAGGATAGGAAGACAAGTTGACAAGCTGAAAATGCACATCAAACAAGGCATTTTGAAAAGAATGTGCAACTTACCCGGTAGATCGCCTCTACTGTCAAAGTCCCCAGAATCGCACGCAAATGTCCTTCCATGGTTTGCAAGATGGTGTGCTGGATAGCGCTACGGCTTTTGCCTAAAAACTGTTCGCAAGCCAATTGAAGCAGCTTGTCATCCCGCATGATCTTTACTTGAGCGACACCGGTGACTGTGAGGGGCACACCC
Organism: Dicrocoelium dendriticum; assembly: GCA_944474145.2. NCBI lineage: Eukaryota > Metazoa > Platyhelminthes > Trematoda > Plagiorchiida > Dicrocoeliidae > Dicrocoelium > Dicrocoelium dendriticum. Next base: position 10,757,133 of record OX104065.1, on the reverse strand, counting down.
TCCATGGTCTCCACGTTCTCACACGTAGGGTTCAGTGTCATTACTCCGAGAGAGATTCTGCAGCGGGGATCAAACAGTGTAACCGCTGTGGTGAGTAAATTCAGCCACGTTTAATCGCTTCGTCAGCGACGAAAGACAGCGGAAAAATAAAATGAGGCAGAAGATACACACACACATAAAAGGAACAAAAAAGCGCTCCGAAAAGAACAGAAAAAAGCAATGAGATCAATCGGTAAATCGACAGAAAAACGCTTACTTTTGTACCTGAGTCACACACCACCATGCCCAACCCCATCCGCCGATGATGGTACGTACATGAGCAGAACCAAAACATCCGCCTGTAAAGGAGAAAAGGGGTTAGAAGAGCTGTCTACCCGACAACGCTTGAACGCAACCATTTCCGAGGCATTTAAAAAGGAATAATCATATAATGTGATGACTGTTTCTGATGACAACCTAAGCGTCAAAAAGTGCTTAAACCCCCTGAGATCAGAAAGTTATTCAGTGGATGAGAGAATATAACTGTAGTGGGATGTGGGCCAGAAAGCAAACAGCATTTGCAATTGAGCAGCTTGAGAAAAAGTGTGAGAGTAGAAAGTGCAGTGTACATTTCCGACTCCTTCAATTTCTCTGGAATCTACCAAGTCGTGAAAGGCAGACAACTATGCAGCCACATCAATAAAAATTGATCCCTACCTGGAGCACGACGATAGCCATTCAGAATTATCGTACTATCATGCACAAGTACTCAAGAAAGAAAGATAATACCGTTCAGAAAAATGTCCAAAGCACTTGTAAAACTGATCAAAGGGCGATACTCAACTTTGAACTACTATGGTCGTTGTCGCAACCTCTGACTGGAGTCATTTTACCTGAGACGCTTGAAGATCAATCTCCTTCTTTTCAACAGTATAAATAAACGAGTCGTCACAAAGGGTACCGAACTTGAGGTGCGGGAAACCGCTATATATCCCACTCGTGATAGCGGCTACATGTTACCTTCAAAGACTGTAAGTAATGAAATCCGATCGACTCTCCTCATACTGAGATATGCAAGTCTGTGGAAAAAACTACCACCACTATAGACAAGCGACAGTGTAAATCTTGCCGAATTCCGAACACCTCTAGACTTCCTTCACAAAAGTGAGATCCGATTCCCGATTTGCCTGTCGCAGTGCACTCCATGGGGATAGTCACAGGACGCCTGCGCCTACAGAGGGACCATGGGTGGCTTGCGCTGCACCACCAAAACACCCGAAATCGTGTAACTCCGAAGGAATAAGACCGATGTGTGCAGATGGGAGCCAGGTTTCATCAACGGAGCCAGCCCACACTCCGACATGAGCAACAGCAGCATTCGTGTCTATCTAAATGGGGAATCATGCATACCAGAAGTATACAAGGCGGTGGCTGGGCCGTAACCTACTTTATACTGGATGGAACCGCTGATCTTAGCACTATCACGAGGACCGTGCACTTTGTCTCCCGCAGCAACGAGCAACTGTCTTCTGGAACTAGTAAAATTGAGATAGCGGTTTTCGACAGGTAGGCACCATGTCAACATTCACATCAAGCGCAGCCACACCGGGGATATCAATCAAGAGCCAACACTTAAAATGCAAGAAAATCAACACGCGGGTACAAGTGCAGACCAACTGCAACGATGATGTAGCGCACGGCTCACATCGACCGCATTCTTGTTGGCTTGGGTTAGCAAATGGAATTGCAAGCAGTGTAATCACCAAGCGCTGCACTCATGATGAGTACCTAATCACCCGAATTGTTTTTTGATGTCGGCCCCAAGTGTCCATGCTGGTGGCTTACCAGACCGGATTGGCTGAGGCAATCGTGACTGCATGTGTTACAGCACCAGGTACTAGACGTAAAAATGGGCTTAAATCCATCGGCGCCTGGCGCTTCTATAACCTACGTCGTTTGTTGCAATATTATCTCGTGCAACAGAGCTACCGGATTCTTGGTGTGGGCGTACCATTAGCTTAGGATTAACTACCACTGCCTCCCAACACCCAAAGTAAACATTAATTCGTGAGAAACTCATATTGATCACGCCCTGGTAACGTAGCTCCGGTTCTCCCACTGTTGCAATCTGGTACTAACAGAAGGGGCACATATCGAGGACCCATGTATCGGACCAAATTGGGCTACTGGCCTCAAGTTGGACAACCGTTTCGCGTTATCCCCTGATGCCGAATGCCGCTCTGGCTATGACAGAGTGTTTGTTACGGTGATCGATAGTGGTTGATCGATGATAATGGTGTTTGGGTAGGTTATGACAATCCTAACCCTAACACCCACTTTCCGCATTCCTACACTATGTTGACTATAACGCAGCTGATTCGGTATCCTCGACGAATTCATGCTGCGAATACGTCTCAGTCACCACAAGTGTCGCAGCAGTAATAAACTGTCCACTACATACACTCCACTGCGGTGGAGCACCTCCGCGTCTGCGCAGAATCCGACTCAAGCACTGTCGGTGAGAGAGTTCCAGATATCTGACATCCTTTAGGTACAGCGTCCAGATTTCGCTGCAGTATAGAAGAACGAATAACAACATCGATTGATACGCCATCAGCTTCGTCACAACAATAAGCTGTTGAATCCACCAGACAAGATTTCCCAGCTTTTCAGATGCAGCAGCCGCCATCGATACGCGGATGCGCAGCTCCCTCGTCATCTGCAGGATGGTAGAGAGTACGCTCCCAAGGTAACAAACTCAGGAAGCAGTTTTTGTAACGTCGGGATTGTGATAGGATTGTGCAAGCAAGCGGCAAGCGTGTCGCGTGCGAACAGAGCAGTTGATTGGATGGATACACATATTCCATCTAAGCGCTGATTGGCCCACCGGAGCGGGCTTGTTTAGCAGATTCAAAGGAAAAATTTCATGAGTGCAGCAGTGTCGTTAGCTATGGAAATGACTTAGTTATTTATATCGAGTTTCCTACATGCTCGTCAGGCAGTCATTTGTGCTGAGCTCGCATTTCGGAATAAATCGTTTGTGCTTGAAAAACCGAGTTTTGCGACATGGTGTCAGAGAAAACCAAGCCAAGATCACCCAACGGTGCTCAGTTGCTGCTTGGAGTGCAACCAGCTGTACAACCCCTGGTCCCACTAAAGATGGAAGAACAGAAGTTGGTCGATAACTGGAGAATCTAGAAAAGCATGTGGGTTGATTTCTGCGTACTCGCGCAGCTGAATGAACAACCGATGTCGTATCGATTGGCGATGTTTAGACATACGATCGGAGATGATGCACGCCGCGTCTTGGTAACGATGCCGTACAAAAAGGACGAAGACGCAGCTGATCTGAAAACAGTCGTCCGAAAATGTGGTGATTTCTGCGAGGGCCAGACTAACGAGACGCATCAGTGGTATCTCATTTTTACCCTAAACCGGTGCCCAAACGAAACAATCGAGAACTATATTACGGAGCTGAAGATCCTGACTCCTTCCTGTAAGAGTTGCAATTGATTGGCTAACAGTCTTATCCGAGATAGAATCATGCTAGGGATCAATGATGGAAACATCACCAAGCGGTTGTTGCGGCAAGGGTATTTATCGCTCAGACAATGTCTTGATATACGCCACAGTGAATCATCAGCTGCACACCACATTTAGCAAATGCGGTTGCCGATTGATGCAGAGCTATGTGTCGTAGTCAGTTTACCGGACAAAACTGCGAAGCCTGTTATCAAGACACATGAAACTAGCAAATTCTGTACCGCACGATACCCGAAGGAGCACGAGCAATGTCTGGTGTGGGGCCGAATTTGCGCCAGATGCAGCAGACAGAATCATTGCGCTCGATGTTGTCAGTCTTCGAAAGCGAATGCATTCAATCGTGACACAACGCCCGCCGACTCTGGACTTTCAGTCAGCAACGTGTCGCGGACAGAATCAAAGTGCGTCTATGCAAGTTTATTGGTTGGTGACAAGATGGTGCGTTTCCAGTTGGACTCGGGTGTCACCATAAACACAATTACAAAGAAGCGGCAACCAGAAATTCGTGTGCAACCTGATCAGAGACCTCTGCGCATGTAGGTTTCAAGCTCCAGCCGAAAGGTTCGGCCAAAAAGTGATCAATCCTAAAGACAGCTCTTCACATCAGTTGGATTTCGTGATCGCATTGATTCCATCCAGTGTCTTGGCTTTATTTATTTTAACCATACCCGTTTTGTACATGCATGTGAAGGGGAAACAGATGCTAGTGAACAGTATCCGTCCGTGTTAAACCCAGGTCTGGGGATGTTTGAAGGTTCCGTACATTTGCCACTAGATTCGTCAATACGACCGATTGCGCTGCCAGCTAGGAGAGTTCCGTTTGCTGTACGTGACAAACTTGCCACCGAAGTAAGTAACTTGACGCAATTAGGCGTAATCGCTAAGGTCGACGATTGTTACGAAAAAGAACGGTGAATTGCGTCTGTGCATAGATCCTAAGCCGTTGAATGAAGCTTTGCGTAGAGAACAATATACACCATCGACGTCAGAAGATGTCCTGTCGCGTTTGGCTAAGGCGAAGTACATCAAGGTTGATTCCTCACCGGCGTTTTGGCACGTCGTGCTAGATGAGGAATCCAGTATCCTGACGACGTTCGCCACACCCTTCGGACGTTTTCGCTGCCTACGTTTACCGTCTAGTTTGAAGGTTCCGAGTGAAATTTGTCAAAAGCGGTTACTGCAAACTGTTGATGATCAAGTCGGTGAACTGATTTACGGCTCAACCGAAAAGGAACATGATGCCAATCTGCACTACATTTTGCAGCGATGCGTGTAAAAAAAGCATAAAGAGAAAACGCGAGAATGTTTAGCTCCGGAAACCGAAGTTATTTTTCACGGGCACTTTCTGACATCCGAGTGAATAAAGATCGATCCCGGAAAAATCAAGATAGTGCACGAGATGCTACAACCTAAGGATGTCAAAACTGTTAGTCGTTTAAATACCATGGTGAATTAGTTGAGCCATTGACTGACAAGGCTTGCTGACGTCCATCCGGAAACTGACTCAAAAAGTTGTAGTGGAGTTGGGGAGATGAGTAGGAGGCAGCCTTTACAACCAGTAAGAGTCTTATTATCAGTGCAATATTGCTTAGTTAGTTTGTTCCAACTCTACCTTTGGAGCTGCATTGTGACAGCAGCGAAAGCGATATAGGTGCCGTTTTTCTGCAGGATGATTAGTCCTTCGACTTCTGCATTCGGGCACTCACAGTAACGGAACAGTTTTATGCGCAGATCATAAAGATGCTTGCCGTCGGATACGAAATGCAGCGATTCAAAGAGTACACAAATGAAGGGAACACTACAATGTAAACAGATCACGAACCACTCATGCCAAAAGCTGGTAAACCGTTACACAGTGTCCCACGACGTCTTTAAGCGATATTTATCCGGCTCCAAAAATAGGAAACAGAACCGGTATACACACCGGGGACGTAAATGCTCATGGCGGATGCTCTTTCGAGAGTTCATGTCCCGATAGTCGAACACTAACAGGAGGAACTCGAGGCCGTCAATCACGTACATCTTGCGACAAGGGAAGATCGCCTGAAATAGAAAAAGCTTTAACAGAGTCAGTCGGGACCTGCGTGGCGTTGCGCGACGTGATTTTGTAAGGATGGTATCCGAGAGAAAGTAAGAATTGCCTAGAAAATCTACTATTTAGCGAGTAATCGGTTATTAACGAGTATCGTAGCGATTTCGAACATCCCGGAATGTTCTAGATTCAGAACGTGAATAAAACAACTTGACACCTGGGCAAAAGATATGGGGAAGCAATAACCTTGGTAGTAGACCTTTCAATTCCAGAAGTCGAAGGTAAGTAAGACACCTATAACTACAGCCAAGGTCCGCGGTAGCTGTACAGCGTTAGTTGACGGTTTTATGTCTAGTTGCTAGACAGTTCAGATCACATACAAATATACATATTTTGTCAAGGTCATCCGTGATTTGCATTTACTACGGTTGGGCTAGACGTTTTGTAGAGCAGTAAAGTATCAATGTCGAAATCGCGTTTCATCATCATCATACACGTCAGCTAAAGGTGGGAAACACCTCAGCTATGGTACCGCAATACATAAAAATGAAAATAAATGCAACAGCTGCATGCCCGGTGAGCTACCAGTAACGGATGGGCATCGCTACGGTAAGCTACTGGATGGCTACTAGGCAACAAAAAAATTATTATGTAAAATAATAATAGGCTAAGAATTCAGATTGTGGTTGGAGGGAGAGGTTAAAACGGATGGGGAGGGACAAACAAACTCACAGCAAGAAAGCCAATGACGTCGGCTCCTAGCCATGTCAGCAAGTGTATCCAGCCAAATGTGTTCATCGTCTTTTGGTCCCCAAACAGGGAACCGTGAAGCTCCAACCGTGGCCAGCTTCGAAGTGAAGGCCTTTATTCCTCTCGACCAAGTCATTGCTTGGCCAACCCTCCTCTTCTTCCATCCACACCCCCGGCGCGTAAACAACGCATGTCGCGGGAGTCGGTGGGTTGGCATGCGCAACACGTAGTCGAGCCATCGGAGCGGAGTACGTGAACTGACGGTGCTGAGCGGTTCAGTTTCTTTTCCTGTGACGTAAACAAGGCGTCGAACACGCTCGTTGCTCACGCGGTGTTCCCACCAGCTGTGAGCTAAATTGCGAAGGTACCGGTGGTCGAACGTAAGTAGCCTCTTTATGTCCGCTGATCTAAGGGGCCAGGTTTCGCAATCGTGCAGTAAAGTCGAACGTACCGCTGTAATGTACGCTCTACCCTTCAGGGCGAGAGTAATGTCACGCCGCAGCCATAGGTGACGAAGACTAGCAAAAGGACTTCGAGTTTTGATACGCGGTTCCTGATCTCATCTTCAATCTCACGGGCGCTGTTACAACTTCCCAGGTATTTGTATTTCTGAACGACTTCTAGCTGATCCCCAACAAGGGTCAGCGCAGGAGGCGACCCCTGCCAATCATGGAGGAACGCTTTGCACTTCGATGGTGCAAAGCAAAGCCCGAAGCGGCTGACAGCCAGTGCTAATCTGTACAGTGCCGCTTGCCACGTTGGTGAGCTGCCACAGATGAGGGCAATGTCGTCTGCATACTGCAAGTCAGCAAGTCGTTTTCCTGGGAGTAACTCCACACACTCTAAGTCGTGTCCTGTAAATGCAATCTCCATGACTTAGTCGATAGCGAACTTGAAGAGGAAAGGTGACAACGGGCATCCTTGTCTCACACCGCTGGAGATATTGAAGGGCGGTGGCAGCTTGCCGTAAGCTCTCATTCTGCCCGAGCTACGCGCGTATAATGCTCGGAGAACATTTACATATTTCTCTGGCACACCTTTCCTGAACAGACAGTTCCGAAGGGTACATCGATCAATTGAATCGAAGGCACCTTTGATGTCGAGGAACACGACTACGGTGGGCCGCCAATATGTGTGATGGTACTTTAACAACTGACGCAAGGTAAAGATGTGGTCGGTGCAGTCACGACCTCGAGGAAACCCAGCTTGCTCCTCACGAATCTGGCTTTCACGAGCGCCAGTCAGTCTGTGAAGGATTACAAAGGCAAGTAATTTGAAGGCGATGGGGATCAGACAGATTCCTCTATGGTTGCCGTATGCCAAATGCGAGCCTCCTTTGAAGATAGGAACAATAGCGGAGCGGCTCCAGTCGGTAGGGACAGTTTCCTGCTCCCAGTTTCACTAGTAATTCGTGTAAAATATCAACAAGAGCAGGGTCCCCGAATTTGAAGAGGGTTGGATGAAGATCATCTGGTCCCGTGGCTTTGTTCCACTTAAACAGAAGTTGAACAAACCGGCTGGTGGTCCTGCAGCAACACTTTGCACTTTGAAGGCGTAAAGCGCATACCGAATAAAGGGACCACTCTAAACAGGCTATTCAGAGTTGATTGTGCCGTCGCAACATCGTCGAAAAGCAAAACGATATCGTCCGCATACTCAAGATCAACTAACCTTTCACTAGACAGCACTTCAACACCTACATGGTGAGATTCCACAAGGGAACACTCCATGATAGAATCCACGACGAAATTGAACAAAAATGGGGAAATCGGCCAACCCTGACAAACGCCACTTGTGTTCGGAGAGCTATCCGACAGGTCACCGTAGACCCTGATGCGGCCTGTAGTGTTCTAGTATAGAGCGCGTAGGATGTTCACATATTTCGTGGGAACACCTTTCCGCGCAAGTATTTCGAACAGGATCGATCGATCGACTGAATCGAACGCACTCTTGAAATCGAGGAACACAGCTATTGTCGGTCTGCGGTATGCGTGGCGCTGCTCTAGCATCTGCCGCAAAGTGAATATATGGTCTATACAGCAACATCCTGGGCGGAAACCGGCTTGCTATTCCCTAATGCGGGATTCCCGTTCCGCAGTGAGGCGACGAAGGACACTCGAGATCAATAATTTTGTCACCGGGAACGAAAAGGTGAACCTGCAGCGAGACAGTTGACGCCTTACGGAGAGGTCACAATGACAGAGGCAGCAAAGACCACGCGGAGTGGATAAGCGTACGGAGTTTTGATGACCCCGAAGTAGTTGAACCCTAAAAAGGGAAGGATGTGATAGGATTGTGCAAGCAGGTAGCAAGCGAGCCGCAAGCGAACAGAGCAGTTGATTGGACGCCAGCGCATGTTTTGTTTATGCGATGATTGATTCGCTGGAGCAGGTTTGTTTAACTGATTCAAAGGAAGAATTTCATGAGTGCAGCAGCGTCGTCAGTTATGGAAATGACTTAGTTGTTTATATCGATGTCCCTACATGCTCGTCAGGCAGTCATTTTTGTTGAGCCCGCTTTTCCGTATAAACCGTTTGTCCCTGAAGTACCGAGTTTTGCGACAGATGTCAATCTGCATTCGCGGCAGGCTCACGGATTCTATTCTAGGGATCACAGATGACAGTCTTGATTTTGCTGATGGTGAGTCCGAGCTTGGAGGCCAAAGAAACGAGAACCGGAAGCATGTACTACAACTCATCTGCGCTGTGTGTAAACAACGGGTGGTTGTCTCACGCATTAGGGTTCTCTTCCCAAAACGACAGATGTTCAGGAACCCACCATCAATACGGTGCTCCACACGAAGATCATAACCACAATCACTAAATGCACATCATAGCATTCAAAGAAGTAGTAAACATAGCAGGGTTTAAGACACCGGCTTGCTTCACACCAGAGACAACATCAAAGTAATCAGACTTTTGTCCACAGAGCTGCACTATCGCCCGCATACCATTGTGCAGACATTCAATACAACTAGTGAAACTGTGGGAGCAGGAAACTGTCCCAACCGACTGGAGCCGCTCCGTCATAGTCCAAATTTTCATGGGAGGCTCACGATTGGAATGAGGCAAACATAGAAAAATCAGTCTGATCTCCAACTCCTCCAAATTGTTTGTCTCTGTCATCCTTCACAGGTTGACTGGCACTCGTGAAAGCTAGATTCGTCGAGGTCGTGGCTGCATTGGCCACAACTTCACTTTGCGTCAGTTGTTGAAGCACCGTCGCATATACTGGCGGCCCACCGTTGTCGGGCTCCTCGATATCAAAGGTACATTCAATTCAATGGATAGATGTGCCCCTTAGGAATGTCTAGTTAGGGAAGGTGTTCGAGAAATATGCAGATATTATCCGAACATTAAACGCGCGTAGCTAGGGCAGAGTGAGAGCTTACGGAAAGCTGCCACCGCCCTTCAATATCTCCAGCGGTGTGAGACAAGGATGCCCGTTGTCACCTTTCCTCTTCAAGTTCGCTATCGACTAAGTCATGGAGATTGCATTTACAGGACACGACTTAGAGTGTGTGGAGTTACTCCCAGGAGAACGACTTGCTAACTTGCAGTATGCAGACGACATTGCCCTCATCTGTGGCAGCTCACCAACGTGGCAAGCGGCACTGTACAGATTGGCACTGGCTGTCAGCCGCTTCGGGCTTTGCTTTGCACCATCGAAGTGCAAAGCGTTCCTCCATGATTGGCAGGGATCGCCTCCTGCGCTGACCCTTGTTGGGGATCAGCTAGAAGTTCAGAAATACAAATACCTGGGAAGTTGTAACAGCGCCCGTGGGATTGAAGATGAGATCAAGAACCGTCTAGCAAAAGCTCGAGTCGCTTTTGTAAACCTTCGCCAATTAGGGCGCCGGAGCGACATTACTCTCGCCCTGAGGCGTGGAGTGTACAACGCAGAGGTACGTCCGACCCTACTGTACGGTTGTGAAAGCTGGCCCCTTAGATCAGCGGACATAAAGAGGCTACTTACGTTCGACCACCGGTACCTTCGCAATTTAGCTCACAGCTGGTGGGAACACCGCGTGAGCAACGAGCGTGTTCGACGCCTTGTTTACGTCACAGGAAAAGAAACTGAACCGCTCAGCACCGTCAGTTCACGTACTCCGCTCCGATGGCTCGACTACGTGTTGCGCATGCCAACCCACCGACTCCCGCGACGTGCGTTGTTTACGCGCCGGGGGTGTGGATGGAAGAAGAGGAGAGTTGGCCAAGCAATGACTTGGTCGAGATGAATAAAGGCCTTCACTTCGAAGCTGGCCACGGTTGGAGCTTCACGGTTCCCTGTTTGGGGACCAAAAGACGATGAACACATTTGGCTGGATACACTTGCTGACATGGCTAGGAGCCGAACTCAATGACGTTCCTGCTGTTTCTTTTTCCCTTCCCTCCAACCACGATCTCAGTTCGTAGCATAATATAATTTTAGATAATAATGTTTTTTGCTTAGTATCCGGCTAGTAGCTTACCGGAGCGATGCCCATTTGTTGCTGGTAGCTCAGCTAGCATGTGACTGTTGCATTTATTTTCATTTTTATGTATTGCGGCACAGTAGCTGAGGTGTTTTACACATCTAGCTAACGTGTATACTGAGGATGATGATGGCTCAAGGTCAACTGAACTTGGTTTGCAACATGAAATGAGGTCACTGACGACCAATCTGGGTGCCGTTAATGCGCGTCGCCTTCCAGACGGGAGTACACGTGACTCGCCTTGTGCTTGGCTCGAGACTTTACAGAACATGCCTTACGACCGACACCAGTGGCGCGTCCGCTGCCGTTTACCAGTCGGGTTGCCTGTTTAAAGTGTGTATGCGGTTGAGTTATCTGCTGGGTAATGGCTGATTATGACGCGGGGCGGTAAAAACCGCAAGGAAGTTGTCTCGCCGATGCCGCCTTATCTTTGCACGATAGCAAGCTGTTTGTGATGGTATGTTGTCTACACAAGATGTAAGCACCTTGGACCTGAATGTTTGCTCAGGGCATTAAGGTTTTCAGGTAAGTCCTCCATCTCTACCTCTTATTCTTTATTTCATAGATCATCATGATTGTATGGCAGCGAAGCATCAGTTCAAATGGCTGATGTACTGTTGTTGTTGACTGATTGATTGGTTGAGTGAGTAAGTGGAGGAGTTTGCATTTCCATGAAGTAAAGCATAGTCCAAAACGATTGAAAGCCTGTGCTAATCGATCCAATGCTGCTTGGTCCGCTTGAGAGCTGTCACAGATAGGGGCAATGTCGTTCGCAAGCTCTAAGTCAAAACGTCGCTCACCAGGAATTAGCTCCACACCTTGTATGTCGTGTCCTGTGAACGCTGTCCCCATGACTTAGTCAGTGGCGAAGTTAAAGATGAAAGGTGAAAGCGGGCAATCTTGTTTCACGCCGCTAAAGATACTGAAGAACAGTGACAGTTTGCAGTAAATATCCATTCTGCCCGAATTATGCGCGTAAAGCGCTCTGATAATGCCCACGTATTTATCAAGCACACCTATGCACAGCAGACAGTCCCAAAGGGCATATAGATCCTCTGAATCGAAGGGACCTTTTATGTGGAGAGACGACAACGGTGGGTAGCCAAAAAGCATGATGGTGCGCCAACAATTGACGCAAAGTGAAGATGCGTCCGATGCAGCCGCGATCTGGACGAAACGCGGCTTGCTGCTGACAAATCTGGCTTTCACGAGTGCCAGTCAATCTGTGGAGAACGACAGACGCAAGTAGTTGGGAGGCAGTTGAAGTCGGACTGGTCTCTCTATGATTTCCGCATTCCGAACGGCACCGAATTCGGAGCGGGGACCGAGGGAATACGAACCCCTGACGAGCCCTAATAAGGCGAAACAATGGTTTGGCGCTTTTTCGGATTAGGTTGAGACCAATCTGGCTTGCAAACAGCCGGGATGAACCAGTAAATTATCATTAAGAATCCTCCAACTCATCAAGAATGTAAGACGCGACTTCCGGTATTTGCACATGTGAATGCGGCTCGCATAGTCCCAAATAAGTACTTAAGACATTTGCTAATTTTCAGTACCCGCGGACCTTTAGGAATTCGTTAGGTACAAGAAAAAACGTCCCACCAAGACAACGTTGCTTTGCACAATCAGCAGCATGCATTAAAACCAGCCAGTAAATTCTTCCAAAATGCGTCCGATAAGGCACGGACAAAACGTGCAAATAAGAGGCTGGTCTTGGCGAAGAAATGAGGGAAAATCCGCCACGGAAAGTAGTGTCGATACCCACATTTCAATGCTGACGCAGCAGCGAAACCCTAGGATATACTCACCAGATATAACGAGAGCTTCACTGGGGCCAACGGTGTGTATATTTCCCATTGCAGTAGAACAGATTATTGAGAATGATTAATTGCTCCGGATTTGGTAGACGAGAAATTTCCGGAAAATAATGTGGAGTGACGAAGGCCATGCACTGTAGTGTGCGTCCGGTCGTGGACACCGAGGGCTTCCGTGCCCAATGCGTATGTAGGTCGTACTAGACCTGGGGAGCTGCAATGGAAAGTAAATACCTCTTAGGTGGCTGGATGCTCTTATGACAATCACCTATTAAGAGACCACAGTAAAACAAACATGAAGATGAAGACAAAAGGAAAAATTAATCGCCATATACGCGATCTTCTTACTTAGGGAGCACCGCAAAGTCACGCTCAGACCTGCTAAATTATCCTCCCTGCTGACAGGCGCTATCCTCAGCGTCTACAGTAGCCCTAGTCGGTCTCGACCTGCTGTGATGAGTGCAGTGTGCTCGGTTCGAGATATTCCGCGATAAACAATGTGGTCATCAGAAAGTCAATGATAGCCTTGAGGGCAACGATCCAGTTTCAGGGACTGCTGTCGGGAGCAAGCAGGATTGCTGAATATGTAACATGCGTCTAGTTGACGACCTGCTGATGTACGAAACAAGTAATGAGCGCTGTGTGCTAGGTTCAAGAGATTCTGCGACAAGCAGAGGTAAAAAGCTTGTCTCGTAACCTTGCGGCGCGGATGCGTGCTTGTGTTGGGGCAGGGCGACCCTCGCAGTACCCTAGCCCACGTGCGACCGGCGGTAGTTGCGCTGCAGCGAAGCGTCGGTACTGCGTACCGGCGTACTGCTGATGTCCTAGTATTGTCACAGGAAAAATAATGATCACCTTAAAGGGCAACGATGCAGCTCCAGGGACTGCTGTCCGGAACTGGCAGGGTCGCTAAATGAGCAACATGCGTTTGGTCTAGGATTACGAAGACTTCCGTGTCCAGTGCGTACGTAGGTCATACTAGACCGTGGGAGCCGCAATGGAAAGTAAATACCTGGTAGGTGGCTGGATGCTCATATGATAACCACCTAGTAAGAGAGCACAGTAAACCAAACTTGAAGGTGAAGAAAAGAGGATGAATCAATGGTAGTCTACGCGAGATACAACGATCTTTCCACACGGACCACTGCAAGGTCATGCTCGGAGTTGCTACAGCAATGTAATATGCGTCCGGTCGAGGGTTCCGAGGGCTTCTGGTTCCGGGGCGTACGTGGGTCGCAGTAGACCGAAGGGGCTGAAATGTAAAAGAGATACTTCGTAGAAGGCTGGACAACTACCTACTAAGTGTCGGAGTTGGGTGAACAGTGTGCCTGTGTCACATGTCGTGGCTAGCTGGGCGGTACTGTCACAGCTGCCGATAGAGAACCGAGCGCGAGGCGACTAGATGGATAGCGTGAAAACAAACACGATAGGTGGCTACTCTAATAACACCGAAGGCGAAACAGGAAAGCAAAGAGAAGAGGAAACGACGATCATACTATAGGCTACGCTTAAAGACAACTTACCTGTTGACTTGCTACTGCGACAAGCTGACGCGCTACATTATCCCCCTCTTATGAGGCGCAGTACTCAGCACCTACAGAAGCCCTGAAAGGTGTTAACCTGTTGACGCACAGACAGACCAATGAACGCTTAGGTTCGGACGATTCCGCGTGAGGGAGTGCTAGTAATTGTTCTAACGGCTGCAGTCCTGCTTCAAGGACTGGCGTTATGAGCTGGCAAGGTCGCCAAATATGCAGTATGCATCCGGTCGACGGTTCCGATGGCTTCTGGTTACGGGGCGTACGTGGGTCGTAGTAAACCGAGGGGCTGAAAAGCAAAAGAGATACTTCGCAGGCGGCTGGACAAATACCTGGATGAACGGTGTGCTTGTGTCACATCGCGTGGTTAGCTGGGTGGTATTGTCCTGGATGAACAATAATTTTTACAACGCATGGTCTCCCTATTGTATGACGACGGAGAACCGGGAATCAACAGTTTCCCAATTTTGTCTCGGCAGAAAGCAGGGGAATTCTGTTAAGTTTCTTCCACTTGAAAGTATCTGCCAAGACGAGGCTAAATGCCACATTATTCTAAGGTGGTCCTCAAGTCTTAGAGGAGAATCTTCGCTCTGAGAACCGTGTTAAAATGAAGTTGGCGGCTGATGTGCTGAGAACCCGAAGATCAAACGGCGAGACCAACTTTCATATTGAGGTTTTTGAGTTGTGCAAAGGATCCCAAGAGTACGTTAGAGGACGATTCCGGTCCTACGAGGATCGCAGGATCAAAGCCGATACATGGACTTCGCATGATGTCTGCCAACATGCGCAGCATAACAAACTGGATGAGATCCTCTCCCTCGGAGCTACGCCCAGACCTTATAGACGTAACCGAGACCTGGCAATCTTCGGATATCCCTGATGACTAGGTCCATATCCTCGGATACCAGCTTCCTAGAGCTGATCGCCATCGAAGGACGACTGGGAGTGGTGTTATCCTTTACTGGAGAACAGATCCTAAAGCACACACTATCGAGGCGATTAGCGATGGTGGTACGGAAATGCTCTGGTGTCGAACTCACGACAGATAAAAGCCGCTTACAGTTGGCGTAGTGTACAGAGCCCTATCCGGATTCACTCAAGACCTATGGGAGGGGGAGGGACTGCCTAATTCTGGGTGACTTCAATGCACCGGATATTGACTGGGATCTGCTTCACTGTGGGCTTTCTCCAACATCATTTGATGCTGGCCTTAGAGCAGTCCTCGATACCAACTTATTGTAACATGTCTCCACGCCTACAAGGAGACTTCCGGGCCAGCCACAGCGTATGCTCGATCTGGTACTCACACCAGTCACTTCTGACATCGCTGAACTAACCACGCCGTCGCTAGTTGGTCACAGCGATCACTGTACCTTCGCATTCACGTGGACGCGACATCTTGGTACTTCTGACCAAAGAGTCTATCGCCGCAATTTTTGGCGCACCGACCCATCCCACCTTATAGAGGTGACTGGCAAGCTTGCCTGGAGCGTGCCGCATGATCTGGAACTCGACTGTGCTTGGACCCATTTGCGCTCCAAAATGAACTTGCTGATTGAACAGGTTGTCCCAAACACCAAACGACGGCGTTTTGTGAGAGGTCCACCCTAGATTGTTTGATAACTATGGATTCTAATGAACCAACGAAGAAAATTGTGGGATGGATGCAAGTCCTATCAACTAGTCTCGGATTATACCCACTAGAAGAAGGGTAGAAACCTCTGTTCCCTAACGGTCTACGTCCCCAATTGCTCGAGACAGTGGCTGAATACGTGGCTGAACCCATCAGCCCAGTCTTCCTTTTGTCTCTAAAAAAATGTTCATCTACTCGTCGACTGGAAAACAGGTATCGTGATGCCAAAGCACAAACGTGGGAACCCTCAAGATCCAGTGAACTATCGTCCTATGTGCTTGACATCGATAGTCTGTAAGACTATGGAAAAGATTATTAAACGCGCTTTTCAGAAACACTGTGATGAATTGAACACATTCTCTACACAACATGGATTTCAGAAGGAACGCTCTTGCACCACAAGCATATTAGTCGCAAGAGAAAAATGGATAAGATCAATCGATGCCGGTCAATGATTAGATATTGTCTTCGTCGATTTTAGCAAAGCATCCGATAGGATTCCACATCAACGGCTACTCTGCAAGCTACACGAAATTAGTGTCAGTGGAAACCTTTACTCCTGAATCGCGGATTTTCTGGACGGAAGAACAATGCAAGTGAAGGTAAACAAGACACGTATGCAGCAACTACACATGACCAATGGAGTTCTGCAAGGTTCCGTACTCGGGCCGGAACTTTTCAAGCTCTTCATTAATGACCTTCCTGGATTACTGCAAAATGAATGTCTAATCTATACAGATGACCTTAAGCTATGGTCTGAGGTACCCGACCTTGATGCCGCTGTTAGACTACAAGACTCGCTAGATGCACTACACCAGCGGTCCATCAGATGGGGATTACCCATCAACTATGAAAAATTCTGCGTCCTTGCAACAGGTGCGTCTGAGCCATGCGGTACCTACTATATTGACGGTTTCCTTCTCAAAAATGCTGCGCAAGAGAAAGACTTAGGAGTAATAATTGCCTCTAACCTAAAGACCACCCAGGATACGCTGTGGCCGCTGCTAACAGGGTGTGCTGCGCCATAAAAATGCCATTCGCCTGAATGACACCGGATATCTTCAGGACTGCATTTATTTCTCATGTACGCCCAATCATCGAGTATGGCTTACCAGCTGTCTTTCCACTCACAAAATTGGAATGTACCCTGATTGAAAAGGTCCAGAAACTTGGCCCGGAGTTTGTCGCTGGATTTCGGAACCTCCCCTACCCCCTCCGGCTCCAACAGATAAATCTTTTATCCCTGGACTACCGTCGCTGCCGCCGGGACCTCAACTTCACAAGGCACATACTAAGGGGGGATTTAAAAACGAACTACAACAGTTTTTCCAGCTCAATACAGGAGGTTCGACACGAGATCACAACCTGAAACTCTTTAAACCAAGGAGGCTCCATGTTCACACAGCTGTCGCCCTATCCACATGGGTGATAAACGAGTGGAACCGCCTTCCGGAGAACGTCATCAATGCTCAGTCTGAGGAAGATTTCAAGCGACTCTTAGACTCCCATTGGTGCAAGATATCAGGATTGTACTGTTCTATTGCGACTGCTCCAGCCCACTAGGACCGCTGGTCGCAATCAGACATGCTCCTGTTTTGAAACAGAGATGATGGGGCTGATATGAGATCGCCTTCTGCCCTCTACAACTCAATCAATGAGCTGGCGGTAGAGGATCGAGCGCGAAGCTTCTTCACCGCAGTTGGGCTAAACCAACTTACACTTAAACTAGGTCTTTTTAAAGCGGATAAAATTCATTACATTTTATTTATTTATTTTTGTTCTGCGTACTTGATAATCTTCTCCCAACTTGCACACGTCACTCATGCAAATTGTGGAAAACTTGCGTAAGTTTCTCGCGTGGTATGTTTTAAATAACTTTCGGACATTTTGTACTTATCGCGTATTTACATTTAACCAATTTCTTCCATATGTTCATTTAGCGAGTATTTATGTCGTCATATGCGTTTACCTTATTCGATATCGGCATTTCGAA
Source organism: Dicrocoelium dendriticum (assembly GCA_944474145.2). Taxonomy (NCBI): domain Eukaryota; kingdom Metazoa; phylum Platyhelminthes; class Trematoda; order Plagiorchiida; family Dicrocoeliidae; genus Dicrocoelium; species Dicrocoelium dendriticum. Next base: position 10,739,374 of record OX104065.1, on the reverse strand, counting down.
TGATTGGCTGTTGTTTGACATCCCCGGTGCGGCTGCGCTTGATGTGCATGTTGACAAGGTGCTTACCTGTCTATTACCCACTACCTCGTCCATACTGGCTCCAGGAGACAGTTGGTCGTTGCTGGAGGGGACGGGGTGCACGGTCCTTGTGGCCGTGTTAGGCTCGAAGAGTGGTTCCATGCACTCAGTGTGGAGCGGACTACGGTCCAGCCACCGCCTTGTGTGCGGTTGATTCCCCAACTACAGCGTGCTTGTGTTTGCCTGTGAAGGAGTGTGGGCCGGCTCCGTTGATGAAACGTGGCTCCCATCCACATGCCTCCCGGTCTTATTCCTTCGGGTTTACACTGGATATGGGGTGTGTGGATGGGGCTGTGGATGGTGCAGCGCAAGCCATCCATGGTCCCTCTGTAGGCGCAGGCGTCCTGTGGCTGGCCACAGTGACAGGCAAATCCGAAACCGGATGCCGCCAACCATATGTATATGCATGTATATGTATGTATGTATATGTATATATTCCTTCTTATTTCCTTCTTATTCCTTCGGGTTTACACCGGATATGGGGTGTGTGGATGGAACTATGGGTGGTGCAGCGCAAGCCACCCATGGTCCCCTTTGTAGGCGCAGGCGTCCTGTGACTGTCCCCATGGACGTCACAGTGACAGGCAAATCCGGATACGGACGCCGCCAAATCATATGTATATATGTATATATATGTGCCCCATGCTGAGGCTGATGTTGCATTCTTGATGCTTCTTCACCGCAATTGGGCTAAACCAACTTACACTTAAACTAGGTCTTTTTAAGCTGGATAAATTTCATTCCGCTTTATTTGGTTTGTTCTGCCTACCTGAATGGCTGGCGGCATCCGGTTTCGGATTTGCCTGTCACTGTGGCAAGCCACAGGACGCCTGCGCCTACAGAGGGACCATGGATGGCTTGCGCTGTACCGCCCACAGCTCCAACCACATACCCCATATCCAGTGTAAACCCGAAGGAATAAGACCGGGAGGCATGCGGATGGGAACCACGTTTCATCAACGGAGCCGGCCCACACTCCTTCACAGGCAAACACAAGCACGCTGTATTTGGGGAATCAAGCGCACACAAGGCGGTGGCTGGACCGTAGTCCGCTCCATACTGAGTGCATGGAACCGCTCTTTGAGCCTAGCACGGCCACAAGGACCGTGGACCCCGTCCCCTCCAGCAACGACCAACTGTCTCCTGGAGCCAGTATGGACGAGGTAGTGGGTAATAGACAGGTAAGCACCTTGTCAACATACACATCAAGCGCAACCACACCGGGGATATCAAACAACAGCCATTCACTTTAAACGACAAGCTGAAATAAAATAAATCCAACAATGCATACAGATACGGTGGCATAACTCTTCGCTAATTTACCATATGAAGTAAGTGCGTTAACAACAAATCCGTGATAAGTAAGAAATGTCCACAAGTTACTTAAAAATGCTACAAAACGCAACAAAATTACCGAAGATAAGCGAAATTAGTGTAAGCAACGTGGCCAGTTAATAGAACATTATTCAGGGAGGCAGAACAAACCAAATAAAGCGGAATGAAACTTATACAGCTTAAAAAAACCTAGTTTAAGTGTAAGTTGGTTTAGCCCAACTGCGGTGAAGAATCATCAAGAATGCAACATCAGCCTCAGCATGGGGCACACATACATACATGGTTGGCGGCATCCGGTTTCGGATTTGCCTGCCTACCTGCCTACCTGAATAATGTTCTATTAACTGGCCACGTTGCTTACACTAATTGCGCTTATCTTCGGTAATTTTGTTGCGTTTTGTAGCATTTTAAGTAACTTGTGGACATTTCTTACTTATCACGGATTTGTTGCTAACCAACTTACTTCATATGGTAATTTAGCGAAGAATTATGCCACCGTATCTGTATGCATTATTGGATTTATTTTATTTCAGCTTGTCGTTTAAAGTGAATGGATGTTGTTTGATATCCCGGTGTGGTTGCGCTTGATGTGTATGTTGACAAGGTGCCTACCTGTCTATTACCCACTACATCGTTCATACTGGCTCCAGGAGACAGTTGGTCGTTGCTGGAGGGGACGGGGTGCACGGTTCTTGTGGCCGTGCTAGGCTCAAAGAGCGGTTCCATGCACTCAGTGTGGAGCGGACTACGGTCCCGCCACCGCCTTGTGTGCGCTTGATTCCCCAAATACAGCGTGCTTGTGTTTGCCTGTGAAGGAGTGTGCGCCCACA
>OX104065.1:10698518-10736640 GCA_944474145.2 Dicrocoelium dendriticum | reverse complement strand
CCACCTAGGTCTTTCACGGAAGGTGTGGGATGCAGTGGTTGGCCGTCTAGGGTGTACGTTCGTCCGTGAACAGCCTTCCCGAGACTCATGAATAGGAACTTGACCGGGTTGACCGGTAGGTGGACTTCAGCAGACCATACTGCGAGGCGGTCAACGTCTTGTTGGAGAATGTCACAGTCATCGAGAGTATCAATTTCTCGCCAAATTTTGAGGTCATCCGCAAACAGTGCACACGGCGACCGTAGAAGCTGGGGCAGCTCGTTGATGTGGATGAGAAACAGAGTGGGTCCCAGTACCGTACCTTGAGGTACACCACTGGTCGAGGGATACCAATCGGTTAGATGGCCGTCCACCTGTACCCTCCACTTTCTTCCAACGAGAAATTCATGGATCCATCGATGTAACGATCCTCCGACACCACACGACCTTAATCTGTCTAGAAGCAATTCATGATTGACTTTGTCGAATGCTTTGCTGAAGTCGATGTAGATTACGTCGACGGACTTTCCCCGGTTCAGTGCTTGCAACCATTCCTGTCTCGTCACAAGTAAGTTTGTAACACAAGAATATCCCATAGTGAATCCGTGTTGTGCCGGTGTCAGAAGTTCTTTCGACTGTAACAGATGTATTAGACGCTTTTTTACTATCTTCTCGATCACTTTGGCCAAAACGGGTGTAAGACAAATTGGCCTGTAGTTATCCACCTTACTGGGGTCGCCACCTTTCGGGATCGGCCTCACCACCGAGCGCTTCCAGTCGTTTGGCAATGAGCCCTCAGACAATGATTTGTTGAATAGATCCGTAACCACAGGCGAGATAATGGCAGCTAGTGATTTGATAATTAGCGGATGAAGCCCGTCAGGCCCTGCAGGCTTGGTACCGTCAAGGTTCGCAAGTAGCAGGCGCACCTCGTCGACATCACAAACCAAACTGTGGAGTTCTACAGGAATGTTACTCGCTGAGATGGGTATGGACGCCGCGTCGTTTGCAAACACGGAAGCGAAGTGAGCGGCCAGTGCGGACGCGCGATCGGAACTGGAAGTTAGCAGGTGTCCGTCCGCGTCTTCCAGACATGACACGTCACCTTTTGGCTTCAAACGGCGTTTCACGTAAGCAAAGATCTTCTTTGGGACCATCCTCGCGTCAGTCGCAAGCTTTTCTTCGAACTTCCGGCGCTTTATCAATTTCACTTTGTTGCAAATATTTCGCTGTCTTTTATATGCTTCGTAATCAGTGGCGGAGCCAGAGAGGCGAAATGCGTCCCACATTCTTCGCCGTAACCGAGCCAGCCTACCATATTCCTTGTCGAACCAGTGTGGTTTGATTGGTCCGACTTTCTGAAATTTCAACGGCACAAACTGAGAACAAAGCAAAGCCAATCCATCCTTTATTACTGTCCAACCGTCCTCCACAGATGTAACATGCGGTAGAGACCAATCCATTTGGCTCGTTGCTCGATTTAATCCACCGAAATCAGTTTTCCAGTAGTTGTAAGCTGGTTCCACCGGAGATACACTCGGCAAGTTCAGTTCCATAGTGGCTATCAGCACGGAATGGTCGCTTTTAGCTAGGGGCTCCTGGATTCGTATGTCATGCAACCGCTGTTCGCAATTTGTCACCATCAAATCAAGGCACGATGGGTTCGAACGCGCCGTCATGCGCGTAGGTTGGTATATGTGTTGCGATGCCCCCGTTTCAAGCAACAAATCAACAAACTTTGATTCGACTTCAGAATACCCGGGCATGAGTTGGATTTCAGGCCATTGAATGTGGGGACAATTGAAGTCACCCATGAGTAGAAAACATGGACGACTCATGTTGTTCCGAAGATGCGGTAGCCAATCTAAAGAGCGGTTCAGAGGGCTACGGTAGAATGCACCTACTGTCAGCTTGCCGAGCCTGAGGTTGATCGAGCACCATACCTGTTCACACAGTCCATCTTCACTTCGGTACACGCTTACAAGCCTCCCACGCAGGGAAGACCGTATATAAAGTAAGACACCACCACGAGGATTTGATATTCTATCGCAGCGAAAGCATGAGTAGCCACTGAGATCGACTTCCTCTGCCATTACCTCAGAAGTTAGCCATGTCTCCAAACGGTTTAGCATCCACAAACACTGTGTCTATCGTCGGAATTTCTGGCGTGCTGATCCAACCCGCTTGATTATGGCCGCTAGCGGGCAGGATTGGAGTCTTCCCCAACACCTAGACGCCGATAAGGATTGGAGTCCTGTGTACTCAGAAATGTTCGTTATTGATGAAGTTGTTCCCATATCCAAACTAAAGCCCTTCACTAGAGGTCACCCCTGGATTGACAGAGAATTACGATCGCTCAGGAACCAAAGACACAAACTTTAGAATCGATATAAGCTTCCGAGATTGGAAATTGATTATGCAGAGTATAAATTGGTTCGGAACATATGTACATCGAAAAAACGTGCGAAACGGCAGCAATAAAAAAGTCATCCAGACCGAACAGTCCAAGTCCACACGGAATCTGGTTTTTTCAAACCCGAGGAGTACCAAAGCCGGAAGTGGAATACTGCCCTTGTACTCTCACACTCTTAACCCCGTGCTCCACGACGATGCTCATAAAGCTAGTCTTTTAGTTTGTCATTATTCGTAGGTCGATTCAACAGAGGAACCGTCAGTTGATTGTTATTGGTCTTTGCTTTCTGTTCTCAGTGACACAGACATCAGTGCTAATATGGTATCTAAACTTTTGTGCGAGATGGATCCAAACTCTTCCCCGGGACTTGATGGATTGCATCCTCTTTTCTTCAAAACTGTGGCCGAATATATTGCTGTTGCTCTGTCACGTATTTCGGCGCTTTCTTGAGACTGGGCGTCTTCCGCTTGCCTGGAAGGTAGGCACAGTCAAGTCCATATACAAAGGATGAAATCGACAAGATCCTAGGAATCATCTGCCCATCTGTCTAACATCTGTTATCTGCAAGGTTATGGAGAGGATTCGCAAGCGAGCTCACAATCTCCATTTTCAGAACGTCGAGATCATTTTAGTTGCACAACATGGGTTCCTTCGTTCGCGTTTGTGTGTCACTAATCTTCTGGTAGCTCAAAAAGTGGGCAAAATCGATGAATGCTGGTAAGCATCTGGATGTCGTATTTGTGGATTTCAGTAAAACTTTTGACAAAGTTCCACACGAAATTTTGCTTAGCGAACTTCGCAGTATTGGTGTTTCAGGAAAAATCCTCTCCTGCATGGCCGCGTTTTCCGTGTGAACCCCTTTCCTTTCATGTAAATATGACCAGCGGTGTTCGACAAAGCTCTGTTCTTGACCCTGAACTTTTTAAAATCTTTATTAATGACCCGGCGTCTGTAGTACAGGCAGATTGTTTGATTTACGCAAATGAGTTAAAGCTACGGATGAAATTCTCTTGTATGGATGAAGCTGATGGACCAGAAACAAGGCTCGATTCGCTGCATGATTGGCCAAACAGGCGCCAATTACGCATAAATCACGATAAATGCTCCGTTGTTCCGATCAGTGTCTCCGAACCATTTGGAATTTTTTATATCGGTGGGTTTTTGTTGCCAAACCCTAATCATGAGAAAGAACTTGGCATCGTTGTGACCCCGGATCTAAAATCGACTGAAGATACCTTGAGAGAAGTCGCTTCTGCCAACGGGATGTTTTCCGCCATACGATGATTCTTCTGCCGCTTGACCCCGATGTTCAGACTCGGGTTCACTGCTCATGTACGTTCGATTCTTGATCATGGACTTCCCGCTGTCTACCCTCTTTCCAACTTCGAATGCAAGTTGATTGAAAAAATCCAGCGGAGGGGATTTAAATCCCTTCTGGAGTTACGAAACGTGCCTTACTCACTTCGTCTTCAGCGCCTGAACTTGTCCTCCCTAGTTTATCGTCGAGATCGTTGGGATTTGCTTTCCACACTACACATCGTTAGAGGTGATCTTGGAGCTGAAATGCAGGATTTCTTTCTACTCAGTTCCTTCAGTTGGAGTCGGGGTCACCATTGGAAGTTGTTTACACAAAAGCAACTTCTGGTCCGTTGTGACGACACTTTCTACCAGAGTAGTGAACGAGTGGAACAATCTAGCTGTGTATGTCGTTAATGCACAGTCGGGGAAATGTTTCAAACATCGAGTGGATTCTTACCTGCTAAGTAGACTCGGATCATGTTGCTTCTTGTGTTGATGCAGAGGTTCCATTTGGTCCACCTAGATCCCTGTGACGAGCGCGAGGCGAGGGGGCTGACAAAGGATTTCTCCTTCTGCTCTCTACATTTCAATGATCCAATGATCATCCAGGTCGCAAATTTCTGTAACTTTTCTATACACAGCGTCAATACGGAGATACGGCGCCCAGGCCTGAACATAGCACTCCAGATGTGGCCAAAGCACTGCTTTATACAACGGCAAGAATACTTCTGCTTTAGTGTTACTCAGCGCCCTCCTGAGGCGAAACAACTCTTGTCGCGCATTATGGGCAGCATGGCGATATTGTGCCAAAGGCTTAAAACTGTTCACTATTATGGCAATTAAATCAAGGGTTTCATCAGTATACTGAAGACAAAGATCCCTCAGGAGACTGCACTGCAATTACGCTAGCACTACTGGTCACTAGCTGACATTTACTGCCATTCAGAGTTAAATCCCACTGGCTCGACTAACCACAGTGATGAAATCCATAGTTAAGTTGGCTCGATTTCCCGAATGACTAGCTTCAAGTCATCTGCGAAGATATAGCATGGATCCTCAAGAACAGGAGCCAAGTCGTTTGTAAATATGACAATAGTGGACCCAGTACCGAAACTTTGTGACATGTGTAGCAGTCTGGAGATTAGCCGGTTTGCCTGTGTAAAAGTCTAACGAAAATTATTTCATTGTGCACCTAGGTGATCGGTATGGTAAGTTGGACATATTGCTGAGTTTGAATGCTTGAATACATCATCGCCATTTTTGCTTGACGCTCGTTTCGGTTGCAACGCGCAACTGCCTTGTGTACTGTGCATTCACCGTTCCCCTAGCCATAGCGCCAACAGTGTCAATTTGTATAGCTAGGCAACAGGGAATCTTTTATTGTACCAATATAAGTTTCCCTGCAACCCGGTCTGTCTTCTGAATCAATCCGGAATTTCCGCTAAAAGGCAAATCCGCCAAATTGGTGACCCCGATTTCGGAAGAACTTCAACGATGAATACTTCTAGTTACTTTTTCATATTATTCGGTTTATTTTTACATACGGTAGCAACCTTTTCGCACCCATTTTTACAGCATGGATTCTGAAGACCATGATTTAGAAACACCCGTCAGCGTTGTATCTTTCTCCGTGACACCATTTTGGGACATGGATCCTCTTTGATGGTTCGCCCATCTTGAGGCAGTTTTATAACCAAAATTACGTCCGACTACGCGAAGTACAGCAAGCTCGTGTCCTTATGTCTAGGATCTGCTGAAAAATGGCTGGTGCAGAGTTTACTCCAAAAGGGAGACGGTGATATTGGTACAAGCCCCGATAAGTAATGATGATAATTATCGTGAAGCTTCATGTACCTCGATCTGCAGGTACGCATCAGAGATCCAGCTTTGCGAAACATTTACACAATTCAATTTTGGGAACAAATCATCCGGGAGCAGTAATGGGTATGGGTGGACGTTCAATGCAGCATTTAGACTCGTCGAGAAATCGACTGCTACGGATGGGCTAAGGTAACACTAATAGCAGCCGCCACTTTATCATCATAGGCATAGACTTTCTTCAACACTTTGACCTTATCGTCGATGCTAAAAGGAAGAAGTCTATCGACTCCAGGACACCGCTCAGTGTTATCGGGTCTAGCGCCAACCTGACTGCTAGCACTCCCATTCGTGTCCTACCTCAAGCTTCACAGCCTTTTATAGACCTTTGCAACAAGCATCCTAAACTCATTCGCGTTCCCAACGACTTGGTTCCTGTGAAAGCAAATGTCATGCATCACATTTGCACTAAGGGTCCACCAGTTTCGGCCTGTCCACGCAGACTAGCCCCGGACAATCTCAACCTGCTAAAACGGAATTCGATCAAATGCTCGAAGTAGGAATAACCCGCACGTCCAAGAGTTCATGGGTATCACCATTACAAATGGTGCCGGAGAAATCCGGTGACTGGCGCCCCTGTGGTGACTACATGGCATCATCACTCAACAACAGCAGTACATCATCCATTTGAACTGATGCTTCGCTGCCATACAATCATGATGGCCTATGAAATAAAGAATAATAAGAGGGAGAGAATCGGGACTAACCTGAAAACCTTAATGCCCTAAGCAAACATTCAGTGTCAAGGCGCCTACACCTTGTGTAGACAACATACCATCATAAACAGCAGGCTATGGTGTACATTTTTATGGCAAGGCAACAAGGAATCTTTTACTACACCAATAAAAGTTTCCCTGCAACTCGATCTGTCTTCAGAATCGCTCTCCGGGATTGCCGCTAAAATGCAAATAAGCTAAACACCGCTGTAGGCAACGCGTGTAAGCACGCACGATAAATGGCTACTCCAATAACACCGAAGACGAAATAAGAAAGCAAAGAGAAGAGGAAACGTCGATCACAGCTAAAGGTTAAGCTCGACGACCACTTACCTGCGGAATTGCTACCGCGACACGCTGACGCGCTATAAGCACAAGGCCGAAAACGATAACCTTGAATTCCCAAGGTCAAGGGCGAAGACACAAGCTCAAGTTCAAGTTCAGGTGGGACCGGAACGATAGGATAATCCCGTGAATGTTCCTTCTTTTGCGTATCGTTGGATCGGGAATTGACAGGTCTGCTTGAGATGTTGAAAAGCCTAAAACAAAGACCGCATCACATCCTGTCCAACCAATTACTGCCCACATTTTCCTGCCCAGCAGTCCCTGCCGGGCCGGTTTATGTGAAGTAAAGAGTGAAGGGTAAGCTAAGAAAACAAGAGGAGGAATGTCAGCTAAATAATGATAATACCAAGGTGAGAAGGAAATTAAAAAAGAACGAAGGGAAAGTTGAAGATACAAGTCGGTTAGGAGAAGGGGAAGGTTTGGTACTGCCACTCTAGAGCATCTAACTGACGCTCGAAACCCTCTACCGTAGACTCCCTAACCACGTGCGCCGGAAGCGAGTTCCAACGTTCAATAACTCGACGCGACAAGCGAGTTTCCGTCCTTACCCGGTCAGAACGCGGTTTGTGCAGCTTCAACGGGTGACCTCGGAGACTAGGCAGCTTGGCGGGACTAAATAGCCAGGACAAGTCTGGACCGATCTTACCCGTTAAGATACGGTAAGTGAGAAACAAGTCTCCTCTAATTCTGCGGTAGTGCAGTGAGTACATACCCAAGCTAAGCAAACGTTCGGGAAACGTTTGCTCCCGTAATCCTTGCACTAACCTTGTACCCACTCGCAAAACCCTCTCCAGTTCCATTTTGTCCCTTACAAGACAAGGTGGACAAGCCTGGATACAGTATTCTAAGTGAGGTCGCACAAAAGCTGAGAACAGCTTCACAAAGATATTGGCCGTTAGGACACCGAAGGAGCGGCGAATAAACCACATCATACGGAACCCTCTACAAGCAGCCTTCCTCCAATTGTCCCCAGAGGGAAGCAATGAGGTATGGGTGGTACCTAGATCAACCTGCTGAATGACAACGGGGAGTTCACTTCCACCAACTACATAGCGCGTGGGGGGACTAGCACCTCCAATGCGGAGGACAGAACATTTCGCCTGATTTATGGGCATCAACCATAAGGTTGACCAATCCCAGAGCCTATCCAAAGCACTCTGAAGTGCCTCAGAGCCACCAAGGATATCCACCATATTCCAGTGCTTGAAGTCATCAGCAAACAATAGCGACGGTACTCCATGCTCCTGGGGTAGGTCATTGACATAAATTGCGAAAAGCAAAGGTCCTAGAACCGAGCCCTGCGGAACGCCACTAAGAACAGTTTGTCTAAGAGAAAGGCTACGCCCCACGCGTACACACTGTTCTCTGCCCTCTAGGAAAGCAGAAACCCATTTAAGGGCGGCTCCAGATATCCCATACGATCTCAACTTAAATGAGAGTCGTTGATGTGGGACAGTATCAAAGGCTTTCGAGAAGTCAACGAAAAGCACGTCGATGGCGTGACCGTTGTCTACTGCTTCAGCCCAGCTTTCACGAGCTACAAGCAAATTTGTCAGACATGAAAATCCCTTGCGGAATCCGTGCTGGACACCATTAGGAAGGTTAAACTTAATCAGGTGATTCTCCACCGAATCCCTGGCCAATTTTTTAAACAACATAACTACTACGCTTGTTAAGCTGACAGGCCGGTAGTTCGCGGGCAGAACTCTGTCCATGCCCTTAACAATCGGACAGATGATTGCCTTCTTCCATTCAGAAGGTAAGGCACAGCTGTCGAGTGATATTGTAAACATGCATGTCAGAGGGCCACTTAGCTCAGCGGTCAATTCATGCATCAGCTTCGGATGAATTGAATCAGGACCAGAAGCTTTGGAAGGATTTAGCCTTTGCAATAGCCCGAAGACTTGTGTCCCCGTTATGCTTATGTCAGTTAGGCGAGAATCCTCTGGAACCTTTGTGACCAGCTCAACTTGAGGTGGAGAGGCCTCATGAGAAAAGACACCAGTATACTGTTCGCTAAGTATACAGGCATTATCATAGTCGGTATGCCCATGGGTCCCGTCCGCTCGTAGTAAAGCCGGTATAGACGAGTTTGTACCGCTACGTCTCTTTACGTAAGCAAAGAACTTCTTTGGGTTTGTTATGGCTGCGTTAGCCAAATCCTCCTCGTACTGAAGCCGAAGAGTTCTAAGATGATGCTTACATTTATTTCTAACCGCTCGATAGCTTTCGTAGGTGCTGGTTGATGAAGCCGCTTGGTAAGTGCGCCAGCACTTAGAGCGCTTCCTGAGCAGGTATTTACCTGTATGATCTATCCATGGAGGCTGCGCCCGTGTCACCCGTCTCTTATTGAATGGGATGTGGGGAGCAGAGGTCTCTGTGAGGTATGCTTTAAATTTCTCCCAGGCTGTCTCAACGGTGTCAGCCACGGTGATCGCACAACGCAAAACTGAAGCTTTGGCTCGCATTGCGTTAAAGTCTGCCCGCCAAATATTTGGACATGCCTCAGCGGTAGCTTGATGACACGTACATAAATAAATAAATAAATTGTGTATTCTCGACTAAGCGAGGCACGTCTGCGCAGGCATGATCATGTTAAGAGTACAAAATATGATCAGTTAAGGTACAATGGAACAATGGGATTGTTGCATATGTTTATATATGAATGTATGTAAGTTTGCATGTAGACGTGTTTAGCTTTGTTCATGGGATTGGTAAATGTTTCCTGTCATTTTGCTTGAATGTGTTTGAAGGTGTCGCCAGTGCTTGCTATCCGTGGACTTGAAGCGATTGTTCGGATAAGCAATGGGTGACTTTAGTTAGTGGCGAGTCACCACCGCCACGTCCCAGTGTTGTTAAACGGACATATGTGGCTTTTTATAGGGAGAACGCTTGCCAGGCGAAAACCCACCACGTCCTGGAACACTGCCGCCGAACTATTTGCTGAAAGGGGGTAAACCCGAATCACCCAGCTGGCAGCACGAGGAGGTTGTTCGGCTAGCCAGCACATGGAAAGGATTTGCAGACATGGTCACTGGCTCCTAGAGGACAGTCGTAGGTAATATCACTTACGAAATCGTGTGACTTGGCAAAAATGAGATCCAAGGTAGACGGGATTTGGTTGCGCATATATCTAGTCGGGAGGTCCACGAACTGATACAAAGGCAGTTGTAACGTTAGCTCAAGGAGATCCGAACCGGAAGTGCCCACCGCCGAACTGCAAGATAGATAAGCCCAGCAGACGTCATGACAAGATGCATTGACGAAAGAAGCTTCCGTTTGACGAGCGTCTCTTTACGTGTGCCAAAAAGCTTCCTTCAATTGTTCTTTTGTCCTAGTTGTACAGTTGCAAGTAGAAACGTGTGAACAATCTCCGATTCTCACTGTTAATTGCCATGACGTGTCTGTATAATTGCACTTATCTGATCATGCCCTCGCGGGCATGCCTCGCATAACCAAAATAAAAGTTTATTTATTCATTTATTTACGTCTTCTATGCTTGCCGACCTTTACTTAACGATAACGTTCAGAAATATGCCGCGATCCTTCTGGGACTAACTTCAAAGACTTTTCCGGACGCTTCTTAAGCCGAATTAGATAGATATCCTTCACCGTCTTCGTGCCTAGGTGAAGAAACACAAGCTGCTTTCCAGGTTCAGCCGCAAGCCATCGCGATCTCTGGCGGCAACTGTCAATATCGCAACCCGCTACGAAGGCGTAGAGCAGCTGCACTCGCTATGGAAATGTAATCGGTTGCCTACACGTAGTGAAGTCACTCAATGTATTCCGGGTACCGGTTTCATCCATCTTCGGCTTCACTCAACAATCCTCACCGATCGCAAGCACGGCCCCTCCTCCTGGAGATCCGGTATCAGAGTTCGGCCGATATCTCATCATTCGCGGCAAGAAGGCCCGCAACAGCAGAGGTCACAGCAGGCCGCTTATTCTGGCCAACACGAAGAGCGTTGTAAGCCCCAAAGGTGCTCGTTTAGAGTGCCAGTCTTTGCTGTCGTTAAGATGCTAGCGGTCCCCCTGATCTCTGGGTTGATATAGAGGAAATGTGTTAAGCTGCTTTACGATGCCGCTTTAGTCCGGAAGCATGTAGTTCCGGCAAACGCTACTGTTTTCCAAGACAGTTCTTTGAACCTGGTGGCAGCCAACATGACAGCCTTGCAACCTTTGCATTGGACCACAGCAACAATTAAGCTAGGAACGATGACAGCGGCACGTTGGGTTTTTGTAGTGGGTGACCTCTCCTGGGATGTGGTGCTGGGAGTGGATTTCCTTTCCTGGTTCAATGCCAAGGTCGATTTGTTCAACAAAACCCTGGGTGTCGATAATCACATGCTAGCGTTTGTATCGATGAACCGCTCTGCGGTGTCTTGTGCGGTAGCGGAGACCTCCGAACAGTGACTCCCTCAACACGTTTCTGCTGATCTACCGAATCTCAACGGCATTGAAAGGGAGGAAAATTTACACAACTACCAGCGCGCCTCCGTTTGGTCAGAAGACGATATAAGAAGGGACTTCTTACAGCACGGCCTAGACACAGGCGACGGGCCACGAACTCGTCAACCTGCCAGCCGCGTACCACTCCAGTTCCAGGAGGAAGTAAAACGCATTATTGAAAGCCTGTTACCATGCGATAGTATTCGACGGTTAAAAGCGCCTTGAGCGTCGCCCATCGTTCTCGTCAAAAGAAAAACGGAGAACTACGGCTATGTATAGATTATCGTAAGCTCAATTCCGTCGAACGAAAACGCTCTTTTCCATTAACGAGAATGTATGACACAATGGACGCACTCAGTGGCTCACGTTGGCTTACTACCTTGGACCTGGCGTCAGGTTACTAGCATGTCGAGCTACACTCTGACAACGGGTGTAAGTCAGTGTTCAAGTTCAAGTTCACGTTCAAGCGGGACTGGAACGATCGGATGGTCTCGTGAGTGTTCCTTCTTCGGCGGGTCGTTGAACCAAGAGTTGGCGAACTTTGAAATACTGATGGACCTAAAACAAAGACCGCATCACCCTCTGTCCAACCAATTAATGCCCACGTAACCTGCCCTAGCAGTTCCTGCTGGGCCGGTTACGTGAAATATGGAAGAGAAAAAAGTAAACTTAGAAGGCAAATGAGAAAGTGGAAAAAGCTAAGCAAGGGGAATACCAAGATATTCGAGTCATTAAAAAATTACTGAAAAGTGAAAGTGAGTCAGCTAGGAAAAAGGAAATGTGTGCTGTTGCCACCCAAGAGCATCGAGCTGGCGCGCAAAACCCTTAACCGTAGGTTCCTTAACCACGTGATCTGAAAGCGAATTCCAGCTATATATAACTCGGCGCGACAGACGAGTTTCCGTCCTAATCCTATCAGAGCGTGGTGTATGCAGTAGTGTTTATTCTTCCCTCCGGTCTGTACGGATTTCAGTCCATGTCGTTCCAGTTAAGAAACGTCCCCGCAACTTTTCAGCGCCTCTGCACACAGCTAGCGGTTTTGATACCGAAACGCTGTCTAGTTTAGCTGGACGATAATCTTGTGCACGGAAGAACTGCGGAAGAACACAAGCAGAGTCTTATGGCCGTGCTGGAACAGCTGTTGCTTCTAGGGTAAAAGCGAAAATCCTCAAAGTGTCAATTCTTAAAAGAATAAGTGGCCTACCTCGTGTCTGGAGAGGTAGTGCGCTCCGACTGGGCGAGGGTCGAGCGGGTCCGCTCGTAGCCGCTTCCGCAAAACCCTGACGATGTGCGTCGCTTTCTCGGACCTGCCTCTTACTATCGGCGCATTGCTCGATAGTTTGCTTACATCCATAGTTCGTTGAACGAACTTCATAAGGCCAATCAAGCTTTCTTTTTGGGAAGTGCGCAGCAAGAAGCATTTAAAACACTTCGGACTGCAACCTGTGAAGCACCGATTTTAGCTTTCCCTAACACGCGTCTTTCCTCGGGCGCTTTCATTCTGGACACAGATGCCAGCGACACTGGCATCGGAGCTGTACTCTCATAAAGCATGATGGAAGGCATAGAACCGGTTATTTCCTATGCTAGCAGAGGTCTTTCGTAAAGGGAGCGCAACTATTGCACAACACTAAAACAGCTGCTGGCTCTGGCAATTTTCATTAAACAATGCAGGCACTATCTGCTCGACCTCAAGCTAATTGTACGTACTGGTCACCGACTAGTGCTCTGGCTTCAGTACTTCCAGAACCCCGAGGGACAGATCGCCCGTTGGCAAGAATAATTGCAAGAATAAGACTTTGAGTGTCAGCACCGTCCAGGCACAAAACCTAGGGATGCCGACGCTTTATCACGAAAGCCTGCCAAAGATCATGGACCATGCCCATCACGCACGTCTGCTTGCTTGACTGACGTCATCCTCCACGCTCGGAAGACAGAGGAATGGATTCGGTTGCAGTCGACGGACCCAAAACTGAGCCTATTGTGTGATCGCATCGCGCGGTATGGAGACCGACTAACGCCGCAGGAGCTGGCGGGCGCCAGTTGGGAAGTGAAATGCCTAAAGCTACTATGGCCGCAGTTACGGTTGATCGACGGCACCATCTATTTCCAGAACAGGTCGGCTTATTTGCGAAGAAATATTGTACCGAAGTCTGCAAAGCAAGGGGTGAGGCGAAGGATCCCCGAAGCGTTAGGACATGCAGGACCGAATAGAACGGAGACTGCAATTCGAGGTCGGTTTTGGTAATCCCGTAAACGGCGTGACATCGCTATTTATTGCCAGTCATGCAGCGCTTGCACAAGGATTAAAAACCCCAAGACCATCCGTCGCGGTCCATTGCAGCCAATGAAGGCCGATGTTCCGAACGTGCTCGTGGGCATCCACATAGTAGGTCCATTGTCAAAGACGGTTAAGGATCAAGGTCACGCACTTGCTATGTTTGACCACTTTACCGAATGGTGTAATGCAGACCCACTACAAAGTATGGACGCTTGGAGTGTGACAGTAACCTTCTTCGGTGATTGGGTGGCAAGGTAGGGATCACCCTATCAGTTACACTCAGACAGTGGAACCAACATCGAGAGAACAATCATAAGCGCAAAGTGTCACCTTTTGGTCATCCGGTAAACACGTACGACTGATAACCAGAGAAGCTTTGAAACCTTACTGGCTGACTGCACGGTTGCCTTCCTTGCTCGCTTGCCTAGCTGGCCACACGTGATACGGAATGCATAGTGTAATGGTGCCAGTGTGATCAATCTAGAGAATCGCTAGGTGTGCACTTTCGCATAGGACATGCATGTGCTTGTTAAGGCAGTGTGTGGTAATCAGAAACAAGGCAGTAATTCGTGTAAAGCAGGTAAAGCTAGGACTCCTTCGCAATTAGAATTTTCGAAGCCTTCCCGGTTACAAAGTTCTTGTGTTGTGCTGTTCAGTCGGCCGTACACGCATGTGAATAGCGTAGCTACGTACTGCTGATGTAGTCGACGCATTGTATACTAAGGTCAAGTTCTCTGGGTAGGTAAGACTATCAGTGGACCTGTTGCCATCGTTCCAAAGAGGAGGATTCCTAGTGTGGCGGTGGCACGACATTAATGAGTGTGCTTTCGTCTCCAAACTTGCTGGCCACTTCGGTAATCAGTTACCGCTACAGGACCCATGGACCTGCCATTATGTCAAGGTTGTAAGATGAATGTCAATCTGGCCTTTCATCATGATATTTACACTTCACTTCCAAGTGATTGATAAACTTGAAATACCAAGTGACCCCACGGCCCTGATATGATCTGCCAGCGAGCTTTGCACACGCATATTAAGAATAGGGTTTGGAGCAATTTTCCTGATTCAATCGCCTACCTTCCAATGATGCATTGTCTGTATGCTTAGTTCTCAATACAGAAACTGAACTTTCCGGACTCTGTTCGAGTTTTGCCTCTCGGCTCTACTAGCAATATTTTCAGCTCACTTTAACTCCTCCCTCTCTCATTTGGCATTTCATTTGGTCCAAATCGCAATTCTTAAATAGTGTGCCTCTTACTCTTAAACCTTTTGGACCAGTCCGATCTCTGAGGCTCAAAGTGCTCATAAGTCTCAAGCTAATGCCTCTCTTCAGTTGAACATCGGCTGCCATTGACTAAGGTTCTCCGTGGTAGAATTAATAGACTCATGATACTTGTCTCCGTCTGATTCATTATCTGTAGGCTTGAACCCCCTACCAAAATGTAAATTTCCGGTCTCTGCTTGAGTTTTCCTATCGGCTCTACTACCAAGCTTTTAACTCACAATAATGTCTTCCTCTCTCCTTTGACAACGCTTTCGGTCCATATAGCAACTATTTAATAGTGGTCTAGGTACGCACAGCGCCAGCGCAAAATTTCAGTCCTCGCCAAATTCCCTACGCTGTTGTGCATTTCATTCTTAAACCTTTGGACCAGTCCGGTCTCTGAGGCTCCAAATGTCCATAGGTCCCCAACCAATACCTCCTATCTTCTGCGCATCGGCTGCCATACTCTCTGTAGTGTTCACATCCCCGTCTAGCAGACCGATGTCTCTCTATATCCACCAGCACCAGATTCTGACCACTTGAACTTTTTCGGATCTCATCCACTCCTATGTTTAACCATGCTCCACTGCATACTTGTTCGGCACCTCTTCTGGTCAATATAGCAAAGCTTCGGGTAAAACACAGCACTTGGCGGTGCCGTCTGTATTATTCCCTTGCCCTTGGGCACTTCCAGAGCCGGCACTACTGTCGTTTTCTCTCTACAGCAGTTGCAAGCATTTCTGTCTGGTCTCTCTCTTGTATTCAAACTGCACACCTGCCAGTCTGTGCCAAGTCTAAAAAGCGTGCCGCTCCTGTATATTAATTAAGCAAGATGCCAGCAACTCACTAATTAGGGAGTTATAACTATCAGTCTATTTAACTTCAACGTTCCACCGGGGATGTCCACCTTAGAGTGGCACACCGAGCAACTTTTGGGGTTGCTGCTCACACTACTGATATTCCTGGTCCCTTTCAGCACTGGCCCTACAATCATTTTCGCCCTACAACCGTGGTATTTAGGACCACCTCGCTCCTGTTATTATAGTTGAAGGCTTAGCAGCGGGCAGTATCTTCCTCCTAATTAACCCGGCTAACAGTATCGCCCTTTCATGTCGTCCATTTGACTTGTTTGACGCACTGTAGAATTCCCTATCTTATTTCGCTATTCCTGGTCCCATACAGTTATTTAATTATTTAGTACGGCTGGCTTTGCAATCGTATTCTCGCTGAAGCTGCCGTATTTAAATCTTAGTTTCGTCACAACTTTGGCATTATTTCTCACCCCTCCACCCAGCTGTTGCTCAAGCTTCCGATTACTGAACATGGCATGCTATCATTTTCATGGGTCTCAAACGCGGCTTGGTAACTCCAATGACACTCATACATGTTTGAACGCTAAGCTCTACCACTGTCAAACGATCGCTCAACCAGGATCTTAAGCGCATATTAAACTACCTACTATGTTCTCCTGATTCCCTCAAAGCATATACCGGTTAACAACAACTGATACGCCAAATTTCCACACAGGACGTTTGCGTACGCTAGGCCACTTTGGACAGCATGTGTCTCACAACTTCAGCAAATATCGGGTCTCCCGCTTGCACGCAAAACAGCGGATATTATGTATAACATATTCGGTCATTCCATTGCTTTTAACCAGCACAACGTTACCATAAATTTTATATTTATACATTGACATAGTCCTGTTCAATTTCCTTGTCAGTTTACTCGGTCCGTTTTTCGTCTCTCACTTGTTCTAAAGCAAAACACCACCTGCACTGAACGCCATTGAGGGCATACCTGCGACGCCCCCATGGACACGGAATCATCACAGAACAAATAAATCACCCGCACTTCGCAATCCTGACAAACTAAGGGAACCCAGAAAACTAAACAGATCAATACAAGTCACCTGAGTCGTCCGACTTCAACAGCTCCAACAAGTTGCGGTCGACTCCGAAGGAGACTACACAACCATGGGAAACAAATTGGTGAAACGTGGCCACGAATATCCTCGAGGGTAATCGGTCAGATGCAAGCTGTTCTATATCATATTACCATTCGGCAGTGTTCCAGGACGTGGTGGGTCTTCGTCTGGCAAGCTTTTTCTCTACAAACATCTACAAACGTCAGGTTAACAAAGCAGTGACGTGGCGGAGGTGACTCGACACGCAATAGAGTCACCACACCTAACACACATTGGCAAGTTGAGCGTTACCACCTTTACAAGGTCTGTGCATAAACCTGCTCTCGCACGAACACGCCTACATATTGGATCAGCTACATGCCACCACTCTTAAATATTTTTGCAGCTTTTTCCTCATGTTTCCTGCACCTGACCCGCACTGTGTACACAACCTCATCGTACTAGTTTCTCATTCACATACTTCACATCAGTGATCTGATTCTTATCTGTACACATTGCATTCTGTGGACATAGACTTCGTACAACCTTTGGGCCATATGGACCCACACTACTAACTCCATCTGTACTACTCCCGCGCTTGGTGTTGCTAATCATGCTATCATGTACAATATTGCAATATGCTGATCATGCCCAAAAGGCGTGCCTCGCTTTGTCAAGAATAAAATATTTATTTATTTATTTTAAAGGTTTCAGAGCAGTTGCCAATTCGATAACAACCTGTGTCACGGCTTGCACACATGACTGCTTCTAAGACTAGCTGAAACAGTGGTCCATAGCAGGATTAGGGGGAGCGGTTGCCTTTGTAAATGATTGCAAACACATTGTGAGAACGCTCGTGGGTGAGCCAACAGTGTTTGTCTGTTCCAAGTACTCCCCTGTATTACAAAGGTACAATGCGTGCGTTGCCAGTTATTATCAGCCTTTAGATTTTTCTAGCAGGAAGAGGTGGCGTGTATAAATGCCGTAGTCATTGTAGCCCCTTTAGGTGTTTCTTCGTAGAGTAAGGCAGGTTTCTTGTGGATAGCATTCCAGTCCATGGAGGTAATAGGAAGGTTCCATCTGCATTGACTGTGCTTCTAATTGTGCCATTCGGAGAGCCACTGGTCAACGCGTCGCAACACGTATGGGCGACCACATGCGTGAAGCCAAATTTTCCTATGAAAACATGGGTTCCTATGACTTGCATATAACGCCATACATGCAGACACTGAGGCGAGCACTTACTAACAAACGCCCATGGGTTTGGAGACAAACGATCACTCAATAACATCATGTCAACGCACACGTGGAATCTTCTTGTTTTGTGTTTAGGCATCAACTGTGCTAGAACCAAGCAAATATAGAACTTCCGCTGTTTAGCTTCAGATTGGTCTACCAACTTCAGTGGGAACAATGTCCCTCATGAGCATAGCAATAACAATCATACGAACTTGTCTGACCGCCTAGCAGCCATTGCTGAACTGCGGGAAACCAGTTAGAAGATTGCCTGTCTACGTCACAATGGGCGAGCACATGAAAGTAAGGCCTACTTATGCCATGAATACATAGGTTCCTGGGACCTTTACATGTCGCCATACTTGCAGACACTGAAGCGATAACTGATTAACAAACTCGCCCAAGGGTGTGAAGACAAACAGACAACCCATAACGTCGTGTCAACACCATACTTGGAACCCTCTTATTTTGCGTTTAGTCATCAACTGGGATAGAGGTAAGCAGACATAGAACTTCCGTTGTTCAGCCTCAGGTTGGTCTACCAAATTCTATGGGAACAATGTCCTCCATGACGGTCACAATAACAAGCGCACGAAATTGTCTAACCGCCTAGCAGCCATTGCTGAACTGCGGAATACCAGCTAGAAGATTGTCTGTCTACGCCACCATGATTAGGCCGCTGCATAAGCCACTACCAAGTAGGCGCTAGCCATCACTATAGACCGCTTCATGTGGTGGTGGGTATGCCGGTTCGCGCTGGTTACGCTTTAAAATTCGGATCATGTGGTATCTAGCGTCTCCTCCTTAGACCGACCTCACAATTTGCCCCTTGGATGGTTTCAGTTGGGAGGCCAATCAGCAAAGTTCTCTTTAGATAGGCAGCAAGATAAAACAGAAAGTGGTGCTTGCTCATTTTCATTGGACTGTTTGTCGCTTATGCTAGGGGCTTCCAACCGGTGTCCCGTTGGCTAAATTCCCATGACCAATGTGAGGGTCAACGACGCCAAAACAGCGTTCTTGGCCTGGCAGACTTGAAAGCGCGGCACGAGGTTTCGTAAAGGTGCCGAGCTAAATGCTTGGTGCAATGCGCTAACTTGTGTGTAAAACGGTATAGTTGAACGCCCGACCCGTACGCTGAAGACGCATTACAGTCTTTTCTGACTACCGAGACTCTACGGGAATGGGACATAGCTTTGCCCAGGTGCTTGTTGGCTTATTAAGCGTCCGTCCACTTATCGACCGGTGAGACGCCACCTCACATGCTGACGTGGTGTGAGCTGTGACTTCCTTCGGATACTCTGCCAACAGCGTCACACCACGAAACGCTAACACCTCCGGATTATGTACTTCGGTTACAAAGAAAAACGGCACAACTACAGCTCTGCGCAACTTTCACAACCAAAGAACACGGTGCTCAATATCGCCCGAAGGAACCAGAAAAATTTCCAGGTGGGCGCCTGCGACCCCATCAGCTGTACACCAAACAATGCCAATGCATTTGTAATTTGAAAAGCGCAGTAAGAAATGAAGACTGGCAAATGCAAGTATTTCGTATTGTCTTATCAGTGGCTCTAACAATAACACGCAATAATATTTATACAGTGAAGGGTGCAACCAAACATACGTACAAACAGACAAGTAGACCAACACATGACAAGTGAGACATGGTTGTCACCCCTACCCCCAAGGCCGTCTAATGCTGACCGATAATTGTTGCTGAAAACAAAGCATCGGCTTAATCCGGTTAATTGCAATCGCCTCTGCGAAACGGAGGAGGCGAGAATTGGTGTGCTGTAGTAGGATTGTGAACGCCGAATTGACCTCGACTCGTTGACCTGTGGTTAATAAGTGTCGGCCCATCGAAGGGGCTGGTGGCTTACGCAGACAAGCAGCTTGCTCCTGGTCAGTTTCCTGCGCGATCGAAAGTTGAACCCATTTAGGTATATGCTCCTTTATTTGGGAACTCAATGTTCTATCAGTCCTGCCTGCATTGGTAATTGCCCACTAGAAACATATACTCGTATTTTGTCTACTTCCGTGCGAGGGCATAGGATTAATGTAAGGATTGATCTGAACCCTTAAGCGTGCAGCCTATAGTCAGTCTAGAAATATAACTATGTATTTATTTATAAGTCTGTTGCGCGCACGCTAACTGGTTTTGCTCTTCTTGGTAGTTTCAAAACATTTTGGTCTTTTTTGTGGATTTTGGAAAACCTTTGGTAAGAACAAAAGAAGTCTCAGAGGCACGTTCTTTGCAAAATCGTAAGTGATAACAAATTCCGAAAAACTAACTGGAGGTTTGAGCTTCCGACCGCGTCGATTGATAGTAGGGCAAGTAGGAGTGCTGTCGGTTGAGGTTGTAAGTTCCGCTAAAGCGAACTGACTGGTCGGTGGTTGCGGTGCAAGCTGTGATGGTGCTTGTTACACCGAAGAGTCAGACTTGTCGAGGAATGCTGGCTTGAGTAGATCGACCTTGTTCGTCTCAGTCTTACCATTTTAGTCAATGGTAAACGTCTTGTCGCTTCTGTGTGCGACACGGCACGTGCCGGATTAAGGAGTTGGAGTGGCGGGCGTAAGTTGTCAGTGGGTATGCATACGCGTGTGCCAGTAGTTAAGTGTTCGTCAACATTGGTACGCAAGCTCTGCGCCCTGGTTTGCACAGGCTGAAACACAGGCATGTGATGAGATAGGCGAGCGGCGTAGTCGCCATAGCCGAAGATTGTTGGCGCTTTTGGGGAGACGAGTTAACCAGGTAAACGTTGTATGCACCCAAAGACCAGGGACGATGGCGTGGCGTGCAAATCCGCTTTAATAGCTTTTCTTATGCCAAGAGAATGAATGGAACTGCTTCGTGCCAGGTTGTGCTAGATTGGGCACAGGGTGATGCTTTGGGTTGCTGGTAGAACCTTGCTACCATCTAATGGACTGGCTACATCAGGCCACCGAAATTTTCTCGCAGCGCCATGTTCTGTCGATCCTCTTAAACCTAAGCACTTTTGCTTAGCAGCAACTAGTAATCGTAGGCTCCACGCATTTCTGGAGCTTTCTAAGAGCTGCTCTCTTCTATCTCGAACATACTTTGTTGCTGTCTGCGTCACATACATCCGCTTTTTGCTGATTTATTATGGGTAATTGTAGGCATACGTTAGCAACAAAAAGGCTTCATGCAAATTACATTGCTGAGCACTGATACTCACACTCACAGCGACCCTAACTGTTCCTCGTCTTACCTCTGGCTCCCGTGTTTAGCAGCAGTCCTTCTTCATAAGCTACTATCATCTT
Source organism: Dicrocoelium dendriticum (assembly GCA_944474145.2). Taxonomy (NCBI): domain Eukaryota; kingdom Metazoa; phylum Platyhelminthes; class Trematoda; order Plagiorchiida; family Dicrocoeliidae; genus Dicrocoelium; species Dicrocoelium dendriticum. The sequence continues at coordinate 10,715,592 of OX104065.1, read as the reverse complement.
TGCGCAAATACTGAGCTGCCAAGGTCCACACTTTCTCCCTCCAAGCTTTAATCCTTGGGACTGCGTGCATCACATACACTTGCTGTCTGTTGACCTAATCAGGTGTCCACTAGCAATTATAAGGCCACACCTAAATGCCATTGCTCATCCGCGACACCTAATTGGCCGTAGTACAGCTCTCTCACTGGCTTCTCCCGGCTTAGGCCTCCTTAATTATACTCCATTAGCCCCACCGCATGCTTTGATTAGCTGCGCGTCAATGCGTCGTAGTCTATTATGCTCTAACTATCTAACAACCTCGTTGTATGCTTGCGCTTTACTTGTCCGCTGTCATTCTATCACGAAACCTCTTAGCTTTCTTCTGTCGTGCAAACATCCAGGTATTCAGCGTAAGCCGCTCTTCTGCCTCACATTTCTTGACCTTTATCTACCCATTACTTGCTGTATTGTCTTAGGCGTTTTCTTTACCTGCAATACTCCAAGTCTCGGGCTAGCGGTCCATGGCTCTATCCAGCTTGGCGCTATTACCCCAGCACTCTGGCTGCTGCGGTGAGGCCTCAGGTTCTGATATCCTCAGCAACCTTAATGTACGCATGTATTCTGTCTGTTCGCGATCCTTCCGTCAATTAGCCCTTCTTAACTTTTTAATTCGGCACTCTCTCACCTGGTCAGTACAGAGACGCCCCTTAGCTTCTCATTCATAGGTGTTCATTCCTCAATTATTCGCTGCTATTTCTGCCAAACTTACCCATGTATGAGTCCAAAAGACTCACTGGCTTTCCCTGGGTCAGCATATTCTACGCTGCCCAGCGAATCTTCCCACGCAACAGTTGCATCATAGCAAACTGATCCTGTGTTTTCTTTGCTTAACGGCGCAACGCTCTGCATCCAAGGTATACGGTAGCAACCAACCTATAGGGCTTTGCTTCCGATGAATATTCAAAAGACACTTTTAGCATAATCATTGTTACACACTGTACATCATATGTTTCCTCTAAATGTTAGACCATAGAACATAAATAATGCTTGTTCCTATGTCTGTTCTTTGCGGCCCAGTTTGTCTCTCACCTTCCCTTTCTCCGAGGTTTGGAACTTCTTGGGGAGCTGGGATCGGAACGTGAAAGAGCTTGTGTCTGGGACAGGACATAGAAACCCCAAAGGACCTACATAGAACACGGCTGTACAACAAGTGGATAACAATGCACTCACTACCATGACCGTCGTCCAGTAATGGTAGCTGGACATGACGTCTTCATACTCCTGCGAAGTATACATAATCCTGTAAATTCTAGAAGCAAGAATCGGAAGTTTTGCTCACCTGGACACGAAGATGACGAAGGTCTAACCCTCAATAGGCCTCAGCCATTATGGCCGCCCCGGCTAAAAATAACCTGTTCCGCTAACAGAGGAAATTAGAAGGCAATTGACGGCGGTTAACCGAGTGTTAAATCAGTCGACGAGCTGCTCTGCCAGTTTTACATTAGTGTACAAACGGATTTCTGACAGTGTTTCAGGACGTGGTGGGTTTTCGCCTGGCAAGCGTTCTCTCTATAAAAAGCCCCAAATGGCTGCTTAACAACACTGCGACGTGGCAGATGTGACTCGCCACGGAATAAAGTCACTGCCCACAACTACATACTGGCAAGCCGTCCAGAATCCTAATGTAATATTTTCCTGACAAGTTTTCTCTACAAACGGAATGCCCATCCTGTTTACACTAGAACCCAGCTTATCGTCATGTTTTGACGAATTTATACCTCAAGGTTAATTTTACAATTTCAAAACCTTGGACAGCTTTCGGCTTACTGCCGATTACATACATATCAACGTGTTTGTTGCGAAACATAATTGCTTGTAAACGTTGATCATGCCTGGTCGGGTGTGTCTCGGAAATTCGAGAATATACTATTTATTTATTTATTTATCCCAGTAGCTGCGAGTGGTTTGCGATGGTACGGTTGGGGTGACAACCAAGAACGCTGAGCAGTTTGCTGAAGGATCCATTGAAGTGGTAGCCTCTGTCGGTGATGGCTACGCTTGGGCAACTAAATTGAGCTACCCAGCGTTCTAGCAAGGCTTGTGCAACTGTCTCAGATGAGCAGTTGGCTATCGGAATCGCCTCTGGCCAATGGGTGAATCGGTGGACGCAGGTAATGAGGTACACGTAGTCTTTGCATGGAGGCAAAGGTCCGACCAGGTCGACACGGACGTGTACGAACCGACAGTCTGGAACGGGAAAGACCCCAAGTGGGTTTTTGGTGTGCCTGTGTACCTTGTCGCGCTGACACTCTAAGCATGCGCGTGCCCAAAGTTGGACCTCGCTACTGACGTTGAGCCATACGAAGCGCTCCGGTATGCACTTCTGAGAAGCACGTATGCCGGGACGAGACAGGTTGTGTAAAGCGTTGAAAATTGTCGACGCGTCGAAGTAGGAACTACGGGTCGGGAAGAACTTTGAGAGGCGTCACAAAAAATGGTCCCCTCAGATGAACCTAGTAGGACTTCGCGTAGTATTAAAGAGGTGTTGCGTCGTAGCTTGTCTATGTCGGGATCAGAAGTGTGCATGTTTGAGTCACGTCGGGGTCACCCCTTTAGAGAGTAGCCTGTACCAGGAGCCCGGAGAGCGATCCTAAAAGGCAAATTGGGTTGCAGGGAAATGTTTATTGGGATAGCAAAAGATTCCCTGTAATCTAGCTATGGGAAAGGACACCGTTGACGCTCTAGCTAGGGGAGCGGCTGATGCACAGCGTACAGGGCAGTCGCGCGTTGCAACCGGAACGAGCACCAAGCAAACGGTGCTGAGCAAGTCAAGCATCCGAACTCAGCAAGCTGTTCAACAAACCACACCGGTTGCCTTGGTGTACAATGAAATAATTTTAGTTAGGAGTTTACACAAGCAAACCGGAGAAGTACCAGACTGCTACATGCTCGATTGTCACTTGTTTCAGCATTATTTCATTCAGTCGGTTGTTCTCAGGCCACACACCGCACGTCCTTGAACTAATGCTCTCACCGATGCCGTCATACGTCATGGACCTGGTTGTTATGCAACCGTGGTGTTAGCTGGGTGGTTCGGGTTTAACACGTTCCAGCAAATAGTTGGGCGGCAGTGTTCCAGGACGTGGTGGGTTTTCGCCTGGCAAGTGTTCTCCCTGTAAAAAACCACAAATGTCTGCTTAACGACACTGCGACGCGGCGGATGTGACTCGCCACAAACTAAAGTCACTGGCCCGTGGACATTCGGAAAATGCTATCCAATCCACGAAAATCAGTCGATTATTCTCACATTCCTGACGAAAACAAACAGTCAAAAATTCTGCGGCGCATTCAAAAACATAAGCTACATTCCTATACAATTACATACGTACATACACCCATATACTTACATACACTGTTATGCTAAACATGTCCTTTTGTACAATTTGCTCACACTATGTTAGCTAAGTATGATCATGCCTGTAAAGGTGTGCCTCGCATTGTCGAGAATAAAAATTTATTTATTTATTTATATATAGTTTATGCACAAATTCATAGAGACACACCAACTCAGGCATGATCAAGGTTTAAAAACAGATGTGTATCACGACGATACATCAGGTTCAATCGTGTGTAGTTGAAACGGTGCTGGGAAGAGTTGATATGGGAGTCTAGTCGACTTGCCAGTATGAAGCTGTAGGCAGTGAATTTATTCACTGACGAGTGACATCCGCCACGTCGCAGTGTTGTTAAACAGACATTTGTGGCTTTTTCTAGGGAGAACGCTTGCCAGGCGAAAACCCACCACGTCCTGCAACACTGCCGTAAAGCATTTTGAACATTAATGTTGAACTGGCAAAGCTGCTTGACAACTGGTAAGCGTGATCACTGTTCTGTTTCCTTCCAATGGGCACGTAGATTTTCTATTCATGACCAAAGTGGTTACAGACGCAATTTCTGGCGAGTCGATCCGCAGCGTCTGCAGGAGGCTGCATTTAACATGGACTGGACCATTTCTCCTTTTTGTGTGTTGACCACGCTTGGAATTTTACTCCAAAATGATATCGCTAATCCTCCAGGTTTTCCCTATTTCTACAAAAAGGAGGTCCAGCAAGAGGTTCTCCTTGGATCGACAAACAGATGCGGTCGCTGGTGAATAAAAATCGCAAAGTACGGGTCTGCTTCAAGTGTACACAATCGACGGCTGACTAGTTGGAACACAAAACGTTTAGGAAACTTGGTATCCTGAAGAAGCTGGAGAATCGCCAAAGCTACTAGTTTTAATTAGCTCTGCAGTCCAGGTGCTCCCCCAAAATGTTCTTCTCAAATCTGAAAGGGGCACCAAAGGTGGTACTGGCATTTCATCTCCGTATTCCAGTAGTTACGCTGCCTTACTTCATGGGGACATTGCGAAAGCGGAGCTCTTAGCTCAACAGTACTCATCCGTTTTTACAAAAGGAACTCCGTTTTCCGGCCTCGTACTCTCGCGCTCATCTTTGCTGCATCTGCTTGAGATCAGTACGGAAACTGTTGCTCATTTCCTTTTCCGGCTAGCTCCGAACACCTCGCCTGGTCCTACAGGCCTGCACCCGCAGTTTCTCAAGACCGTGGCCAAGTACATTGTAGCCCCAGCTTCTCATGTGTTTCGGTGCGCTATTGAATCCAGACGCCTTCCATCAGCTTGGAAGCTGGGCAATGTCAAACACCTATATAAAGGAGGGAATCGCCAAGACCTGCAAACTATCGCACCGTTTGCCTAACCTCAGTAATGTGTAAAATTATGGAACGTCTTTTCAAGAGAGCTCTCAGCTTTTACTTCAAGGAAAGGACTGTGAGTTCTGCTGCTCAGCATGGCGTTTGTAAGTCACGCTCGTGTACCACTAATTTGTTAGTTGTCAGAGAAATGTGTGAGCTCACTGGATGCGGGCAAACGTATGGACGTTCTCTAGGTTAATTTCAGCAAAGCGTTTGACAAAGTTCCTTATGAGGGGCTTTTGTTCAAACTTGAAGGAAATGGTGTCTCTCGGAGGGTTCTATCATAGATCTATCATTTCCTTTCAGACCGAGTTATACGAGTTAAGTTCAATGATACGTATTCAGTCCCCGTCCTTATGAGTAGTGGCATCCCTTATGGCTCTGTTCTCGGACCAGAGTTCTTCAAATGCATTATCAACGACCTTCCTTTAACTCTCGGGACCGAATTTTTGATTTATGCTGACGAGTTGCATTTATGGATGAAGGTATCCAGCGCTGAGTTTTCTGACCGATTCCAAAATGCACTGGATGGGCTGAATGATTGCACGACTAAAGGTCAGTTGCCTATGAATCGAGATACGTGTTCTATACTTCCCATCGGTGCTACTGAGCCATTCGGTGTCTGCCACCTTGGCGTTTATTTGCTTAATGATGTGAAACAGGAAAGAGACCTTGAAGATATTGTATGCTCTAACATAAAAAGCACCCAAGGTACTTTGAGCAAGGTTGCCGCGGCTAACAAATTACTGTGCTCTATCCGAAGAGCCTACTCACGATTGAAGTCGGAGATTTTCAGACGTGTTTTCCTCCCATGTGCGTCCAATCCTTGAATATGGATTACCCGCAGTTCATCGGCTTACAAAGGTTCGACATGGCTTGATTGGGAAAGTTCAGCGGCGCGGCTCTAAGTGCAACGTTGAGCATCGACACCTGCCATAGCACGTTCCTCTCCAGCACTTGAATATGTTCTCGCTGGTATATCGGCATCGCCGATGCGACCTGACCTACGCTCAGCGCGTTCTGAGAAGTGAAATGGGAATCGAGCTCCAAGGTTTCTTCCAAGTAACACTGCGTTCGACTCGGGGCCACTGTTTGAAACTGATTAAACCTAGGAGACACGGGCTTCGCTCTGATATTACCCTATCGACCAGTGTGGTAAACAACTGCAACTCCTTGTCCAATTCCATCGTCATCGCGCACACTGAAGATTGCTTTAAACGATTGTTGGATTTATACTTGAATTTGCATGGACCTTGTTGTTTCATTTGCAACTGCGAAAAGCTAACTTATTGATTGCTGTTGCGCAGCAACCTGCTATGGTTGGAATGTGATGGAGCTGACAAAAGTCTTTCCTTCTGCCGTCTACATTCCAATGATTCCAATGGTTCCTTGACTTCTCTAAAGCCTTTGAGGCTGTCCCACATCAACGAATCGCGTTGAAGTTAAAAGCCTATGGGATATCTAGAGTCGCCCTCACATGTGTTTCTGCTTTCCTAACCGGGAGAGAACAGTGTGTAGGCGTGGGGCGTAGCCTTTCGCTTAGACAAGCTGTTATTAGTGTCGTTCCGCATAGCTCGGTTCTAAGGCCGTTGCTTATCGCAATTTAGGTTACTGACCCACCCAGGAGCTTGAAATACCGTCGCCATTGTTTGCTGATGACCTCAAGCAATGGAATATTGTGGATGTCCCCGGTGGCTCTGAGGCACCTCGGAGCGCCTTGCATACGCTCTGGGATTGGTCAACCTTATGGTTGATGCCTATAAAGCAGGCGAATTGTTCTGTCCTACGCATTGGAAATGTTATTCCCCCACGCGCTATGTAGTTGGTGGAAGTGCATTCCCAGTTGTCATTCAGCAGGTTGATCTACGTATCACCCATACCTCACTGCTTCATGCTGGAAACAATTGTAGGAGGGCTACTTGTAAGGGGTTCCGTATGATGTGGTTTATTCGCCGTTCCTTCGGTGTCCTAACGACAAATATCTTAGTAAAGCTGTTCTCAGCTTTTGTGCGACCTCACTTAGAATACTGTATCCAGGCTTGTCCACCTTGTCTTGTAAGCGACACAATGGAACTGGAAAGGGATTTACGAGTGGGTACTAGGTTACTACACGGATTAAGGGGCAAACTTATTCCGAACGTTGGCTTAGCTTGGGTGTGTACTCAACGCACTACCGCAGAAGTAGAGGCGAATTGCTCCTCACCTACCGTATCTAAACGGGTAAGATCGGTCGAGATGTGTCCTGGCTATTTAGTCCCGCCAAGCTGCCTAGTCTTCGATGTTACCCGTTGAAGCTGCACACACAGCGTTCTGACCGGGTAAGGACGGAAACTCGCTTGTCGCACCCAGCTAGTGAAAGTTGGAACGCGCTTCCGAAGCACGTCATTAGGGAGTCTGCGGTTGAGGTTATCGAGCGACAGTTAGGGGTTCTTTGGTGGCAGTACCAAACATTTCCCTTCCCCTAACCGAATTGTACCTTCACCTTTCCCTTCGTTTTGTACTTACTTCTCACACCTTGGTATTATCATTATTTAGCTGACATTCCTGCACTTGTTTCCTTAGCTTACCCTTCACTCTTTTACTTCACATAAACCGGCATGGCAGGGACTGCTGGGCAGGAAAATGTGGGCAGTAATTGATTGGACAGGGTTTGATGCGGTCTTTCTTTTAGGCTTTTCAACATCTCAAGCAGACCTGTCAATTGCCGATCCGACGATACGCAAAAGAAGGAACATTCAGGGGATTATCCTATCGTTCCTGTCCTAACTGACCTTAAACTTGAGGGACCCTCCAACGCCTGACCCCAGCACTCTTCAGACTTCTGTTTGCTTTGCATGTGCGCGCAACGCTCGTTTACGGAATGCCTACTGCGTATCTTCTTACCAAGTCCAAACGTGACCTAAACGAGAAGATCCAACGGCGTGGATCCGAATCCGTTCCAGAATTGTGAGACGTACCCCCTACGGCTTCTGCGGTTGAACCCGTTACCTTTGGGCTCTCATTAGACCACTGGATTTTAGAGAACAGAAGACTCTCTGTCATGCCTAACTCAGCCTCAACTGATCAGCCAACTTCTATAGGACTTCTACCAGGCCACCGGGATGTTAGCGGTCTAGGCTCCGTCGATCCAAAGCAGTGTCTCCCTCACCTTGATATCCTGTTGGCCTTGTTCGCTCTATGTTAATATAACAACTTCTGCCTCTGACCAGTCCAATCCTACTGCCTCCACTCACCTTCCCAAATGAACTATACGACTCAAGCTCAAAGCGCCGACTAATCCAGTCTCGCTGATCGGTCTCCTTCTCTCCGACTTCTGCGACGCTGCTTGCCATGCTCGGAAGACTGTAACCTCTGTCATCATTACCTCGAGAGCCACGTTAACTGTCTCATTTATTATCCGTAAACGTAAACTCTCGACTCTGACCTCACCTTATCGCGCTCTGTCTTTATTTCTTCTTCAGCTGGAGAGCGTGCTCTCAGTGCCCTGCCCTATTATCCTCTTGGACTGCTCCTAGGAGTTTCCCATGCATCTGCTAGCGTGCTTGACAATCTTCCTGGATGCGATCACAAAATATTAAAGCTCTCTTTCCAATTACCCATCACTCGCCCCCCAGTGGCTAGACCAGCATGTTCTGTTCGGCCCTTCAAACGAATCAACTGGACAAACTTTGCTCTACTTCTGAGATCCATCAGCTGGGATGTATTCTTTCTGGCTACAGATGTGGACACTGCCTGTTCGGTACGATATAGAAATCTCACTTACTGTCTGGATATACTTGCACCTATAATGAAACAAAAAGCAATGCAACCACCGCAGGATGCAGCTCCCCTCGTAAACTACTCGTCAAGCTCAAAAAGCTGCGTTCAATGGACAGCAGGACCCAAGAGTTCTTCCTCCTTCTTCGCATCAATGAAGTCCTGATGGAGTGGAGAAATTTACTGGCTACCACATATCTGTCCGAAGAACACATTGCCCTAAACTATATCAACAGTATCAAAGCCCTCAATACTCTGAGGAGGCGCAGAAGCAACCCCGACTCGAATTCGATTAACTCGATTATTCGCCTAGACAACAGGGTTACCAGTAACCAAGCTGAAATATGTGAGGCCATGAACCGCTACTTCTGCGACTCTTTCACCTCTGCTAACCTGACCCTGCCTCTTAATATTCCTAGTTGCACCAATGATACTCTACGTGCAGTACCATTTGACCTGCGTACCATTATCCGTCAGATTCAAGCCCTCAAATTATCCTTCCCTGTCGGACCTGATGGCCTGCCACCGGCTCTACTAATTCTAGGTGGCCTGGATATCGCCGTCCTACTGCTTAACATCATTACACTTTCTATGTAACATAGAACCATTCCCGCTGTTTGGAAACATGCAGTAGTCATGCCGACACAAAAGGGGAAGCCGTCAAGACATTGAAAACTACAGGCCCATAAGTCACACCCCATTCGCTTCACGAGTGACGGAGAGGATTGTTAATGATGAGCTCCTACGGTTCTTGACTCATCGTAACCTCATCTACAAATCCCATGGATTTCTCCCGTGCAAATCCTGTCAAACATGCCAGCTGGAGTTCCTGAACAAGGTTACCGCCATGGTTGATTGCAGGAAAGCTTTGATCATCTTCTTCTCGGATATGAAAAAGCGTTCGACCGGGTCCCTCACAACGGACTGCTAACTAAATTGACTTCTTACGGAATATCGGACCAGTAGCATTCTTGTTTCTCTTCCTATCTCTCCTGTCGAACACAGTCGGTGAGACTAGGAGATTTCGAATCACCACCGAAACCAGTTACGAGTGGTGTTCCAGGGAAGTGCACTGGGCCCTATACTCTTACTACTTTACATCAACGACGTATTTCAAGTCTTTGGATATGGAAAGGCGTACCTGTTTGCCGAAGATATCAAAGTCGTATTCTCCTTTGATCCGGATAACCTAAGGAGTGGTCTCCTCAATATTCAAAATGACCTTAAAGCATTAGACTCTTGGTGTAACACATGGAAGCTTGACTTCTCTCCTGCAAAATGCACCGCCCTGTCCTACAGAGGCACTGTACCGCCTAGTGCGCTAACCCTGAATGGCGTCTCACTAACCAACTGTCAAACCGTAAGGGATCTCGGCGTACACTATTCAAGCTCACTAAATTTCTCGGAACAAGTTAGCTACAGTGCAGCGAAAGCTAGATCCCTCATTGGTCATATCTGCAAGAGAATGCTCGTTTACGATTCCAGACTCACTCTATACAAGGTACGCGCTAGACCTCTTCTGGAATACTGCTCCATAATATTTACCAACTCCAGAAAGAGTGACCGAATAGCAATTGAGAAAGTACAACGCACCTTCACAAAGCGCTTGCTTTGCTCCTATACTCTCAACTACCGTGAGCGCTGTAAACCTCTATGGTTACGAAGAGTGCGACTCAACCTCCCCTACCTATTCCAGACGATAAGCAACCCAAACGCGAACCTTGCCGGACATATTCAACAAAACGGTAACTCTCGGTACGCACTCCGACATAGACCCTTAACCATTACCCTACCCACAGCCCGCACCAAAGTGCGAAACAACTTCTTCCTTTACAGAATCTCTCGCGTCCGGAACAGGATGCCATTACAAGTTAGGGCACCCGAGAATACCGCACAGTTCCGATCATCCCTACATAGATACCTTGCAACCCTGCATATCTGCGAGCTCTTTAACTCCAATACACCGAAGGATGCACTTTGGGAACATGGCCCGGAGCACATCTAATTCCGAAAACCCAGCGTATCGGACACAGGCCCCAGCAATTGATAGCTCAATTCTCAGCCTTACTAAATGTCATTATCCGAACGCGCCGACAAACCAAGGCCTACACGATCGGCCTCCTGCTCTCCGGCAATGTAATGGATGAAAAGTGCTCTGAGACTTCCATGCACTTCCTCAATGCTATTAGTACTGAGGTCATGGACCGGATAAAATGCCTCACGGACGTAGTGGTCTATAATGTACCTGACCGTTTAAAAGTTCACACCATCAAGAAGGTACTGATAGATATCTGCGGTCTAGAAGGTAATTTAATCAGTTGCACCAGACTGAGGAAAAGGGCTATTAAAAACCAATGTCCCCTGCTATTTAGGTTTAATACAGGGCGTTTGGCCTGTAAATTTTTGTCATTCCAAAAAGACTTCCGGTCGCGCACAACCTATGTCTAGGTAAAATTAGTGAACGCAAAGATAGCCATGCAACGCCGTTACGAAAAGCTTTTTGCATCCAAGCCTACTAATGAGCGGACTACTGGAATATCTTCTGCATCTCTGCAGGATTTTGTCACCCCGGAGGCCTCTCACATAGTTGATTTAGATGTCTCAGCGGATGTAGCTCAGGGTGAGATCAAGCAAATGGTACAAAACCATTGCTCGGTGGCAGAAATGCTGAAACTGGAGGTAATGGATACCCATGACCCCAAGCGAATTTGGGAGATAAGTAGTTGTCCTGAGAGGAAACCCGGGACTTGTTCGCCTACATCCGAGTTTCCACTCGGTTGTACAGATCGTCCCAATGGACCAGGAGGGCAAGTCGCAGAGGCATCATTCTCAAAGACGATCAACGCAGCAAGCTGCGCCTTGCCACCCGAAGTACCCCAATCTGGTCGGCGCGCATCTAGTATGTCACTTGTCTGGAACCGACACACGCCGGTTCCTTCAACTAAACGGCCTTGCGAGCAATATACACCATACTGCTCGCCTGCTAAGGCCATACCATTCATTTCTGCGTCAGAAACAGCCAAGCCGGAAGCCGCACTGCACACGGGTACCAAAGGAAGAAATACTACGTTTAGTACTATGGCATTTAACGTTCCTGATGACACATCCTTGGAAGTGTTCAGGAGGTGGATTCTTGAGGTCAATGGAATCCAAGGAAACCCACTAGAGGTTGTGCGACTGAACAAAAGAATAGGTAAATTCGCAGCACCACTCGAATTAAGTACTAGGGACGAATCAACTCTCCAAAGTATAATGACAAGTTTTGAAGAGCTGCGTAATAGAGCAGAGCTAAAACAGCTATATTTTGGGCCACTGAGGGTGAACCGACGTGGGGGCCTAACAAACTTCGAGCCTGGAGATCGGGTTTCTCACACCCATAGTGATCAACAGGTTCCCGTTCTATTCTCGTCTCAGAAGCCACACACACGTGAGCTTAAACCAAAATTTCCACCTGAAGCGACGATGGCACCCAGAGCCGAACGGCCCCGCGTAAGGATGACTCCGAAAAATCACCGAAGGCAGCTACCCAAACCTCACACACCCATGAAACAGCAAAGTGTGAGGCATCCCCCAGCCGACATCCGAAGGGATATTTGGCCGTATACTACCCAGGTACTTAACGTACCCGAGGATCTTTATTTGGATGCATTTATGAGAGCTATCCTTGCAGTATTTGGTTTAGCAACACGTTCGGTACGTGTTGAGAGACTACCTAAAAGAAACAGTAAATTCCCTGCACCGATCCACATATGTTTTAAGGATGAGGCAACTTTAAATGCCGTCGTAACAAACTTTGAACAACTACGCAGTGCAACCATGATGGATCAACTTTTTCTCAAACTGCGAAAGCTAGCGGTAATGAAAATAGCCCGCGGTAACAGGGAAACAATCACACGTCCCATATCCACACACCGGACTTCCGCAGCTAGTACATCACCCAATATTATTCAAGGCCTTTCTCACCATGTTCCAGATAGTCCGGACTCTGGAGTACCTACCTTATCCCACCGGTTGTTACCGCCATAACAACTACCTGAGCGGGAAAATTTCCTTCTTTCTACACCACGTCACGCGCCATTTTTATCCCAGGTAGGGATGAGCCGCGACAAGTTCATCCCGACACCCAATACGTCACCAACGAAAAGCACGCTCTTACTTCTTTTGACCCAGTTCCTACAGATTCTACAGATGGCCCAGTAGCTCTTTGTGCCCCCTTTATGTCATCCATACAACTGGGAGACACTGGCCAACTTTTCTCCATTATACTCATAAATGCCAGGTCGCAGAGCAACAAGATGCATATTCTACGCCCTTTGGCTATCCTTGCTGCGCCTGATGCAATACTAGTCACCGAAACATGGTTTGGTGCCTTTACGTTCGATGGTTTCTTTTTCATTCAAGGCTACCAGCTGTATACACATTCGCGTACACACAAACGGGGTGGAGGGTGTGCTATTTATCTGCAGCAAAATTTCTCTGCTAATATCGAAGTCTTAGATAACACCGAAATATTGGACTCTATATGGATAACGGTTGATGCCATGAGACCCAAGTTACTACTTGGATGCATTTACAGGGCTCCTGATACATCACCTGTGAGTGACAAAGCGCTAATAACTACGTTTGAGCTAGCTGCGAGCCATCCATGTGCATGCAAGCTTGTGGCGGGCGACTTCAATCTTCCTGAAATCCAGTGGTTTCCACCCACTGCCCCAGCGAAGTATAGTGGGCTATTAGCCTGCATCAACTTGGGAGGATGGGTGCAGCATGTATCAACGCCGACCAGGTCTAAACACCTGTTAGACCTGATATTTACACTGGGTATATCCAATATACGTGCATCTGTAGGCCTAGAGTTTCCGGGGAGCGACCACAGAGTGGTATACTGCTCGCTGTTTGCAACCATCCCGGCAATCTGTACGAGTAGATCAGAGGCCATTGAGATATACCGACCGATAAGCTCCATAGACTGGCCCACATTTGCCACGATTATTCGAGCAAGGAACTGGGAACAGTTCTTTCTGTCCGACTCCCTGGAGAAATCGTCCGCAATATTTTATAGCGAAATGCACTATTGTCTAGACCTATTGGTTCCATTTACTCCTTTAAATAAAAGTTCAGGAAAAATTAGGAGGCAAACTAAGCTGCATGCAAGGTTGAGGCAACTACGACGTTCCTACTACAAGACGTTCAACTTTGCGCATGCGCTGAGAGCCAACGCGATTGCGAGCCAGCTATCGTCCAGGTCTGTATTGATTAAAACATCCCAAGAAAGAGCAGCCATGGCCAGTGCAAACAAAGCCAAGCACCTCAGCTGGCTGCTGCGTTCCCGCACTCCTCATTATGGAGCAAAGATCACTTCCATACGCGTCGGCCCTTGCAAAGCAAGTGAAGATCCACGGACTATATGTGAGATGTTCAACTCTTACTTCAAAGAGCCGGTGTGAAGAACTGTCCCCGGTCACTACTGAGCTGGATGTGTCCACAAACCAGCTGCTCTCCACGGTTCAGTTCGATCTAAAAGGCATCCGTTCCGCTATCAAAACCATAAAACCATCCACCAAACTTGGTCCTGATGGAATTCCACCCATACTACTTAAGAATGGGGGCGATGACCTTTCCATACGTTTCTTGAAACTCTTCACACTCTCTATGGAGAAGGGCCAATACCCATTGGCTTGGAAGCACTCTGTCATCACACCGCGCCATAAAGGTGGCTGCGTACAGGAAGTCAGCAACTACCGACCCATAAACCACACATCTATTCTCTCGCGTGTGATGGAGAAATCGGTTAAGCGTGCGCTTATGGCCTGCTTGAATGCAGGAGGCCACGTTAGCAGGTCACAGCATGGTTTTCTAAGTGCACGATCCTGCGCAACCTGCCAGCTTGATTTTCTCAACCAGCTCACTGGCGCGATTGATTCAGGTCTGGCGATTATTACGCTATACCTCGATATGCAAAAGGCGTTCGATAGGGTCCCCATAAACGCCTATTACATAAGCTCAAGGCTTACGGTGTAGTCACCCCTCTGCTTGACTGGCTTAAATCCTACCTAACCGGGCTTACGCAGTCCGTGAAGGTAACACACTTTGAGTCCATCCCTGTCACAGTTTCCAGCGGTGTTGTGCGAGGCAGCGTGCTTGGACCAACCCTGTTTTTGATTTATGTGAACGAGATCTGTAGCAGCCTGCGCCATGGTCGCCCATTCCTCTTTGCCGACGATATAAAGGTCGTATATGTCTTCCCACCAAGCGCCAAAGTATCCGCACTACAAGAGATCCGTGAAGACCTGAAGACCTTAGAGTCGTGGTGTCAAAATTGGCAAATGACATTCTCTGCTGATAAACCTAGTATTCTGACCCACAAATGCTCCATATCGGATGGTGCGTTTACGTTGAATGGTACGCCCATCCAACTAAAAACGTTAGCAACTGACCTAGGTATTCGCTATTCTATGACCCTCAACGTTTCAGAGAATGTGCAGTATCAGGTAGCAAAAGCACGCAGAATGGTCTTCCACATAGGCCGCCACATTAACTCGGCTGAAGCACGGTTGGAGCTTTACCGCAGTCATGTTCATCCGCAGCTGGAATACTGCCCCTTCATCTTCAGTAATTTGCGGAAATCAGACCGCATATTGCTCGAAAAGGCTCAGCGGCGTTTTAACAAAATAGTAGCCCCACAAGGCCTAGCGCTTAGTTGCCTACAGAGGTGTAACCATCTCAAACTCCAGCCTCTATGGCTGCGGCGCATTATCTTAAACCTGTGCTTCTTACATAAGTTAATATACCAAGCGGTGCACAGTGATATCCCCAGCCTGACACTGAGAAGAGGATCAGAATTCAACCTCCGAAACAAGCACTGCACAGTTGCCCCGATGCCAGCGAGGAAGAAACTACGTTCACGTTTCTTCCTTGTCGCTTATGTAAATATCTGGAACAAATTACCTTCACAGCTGCGAGAGATTCACAATCCACAGGCTTTCAAGCAGGAGGTACGAAAGTTTATGTGCCTGGATAACATAAGACGCCTTTTCAACATCTGTGATTCTGATGACAATCTTTTTGAGACCGGCCCCGATGGGGCATAGATCACATTTTGGTCTGCTCTGGCGCAACTTTGTATTGCGCTCAACTAGGCTTCATGACAGGAGCATCTTGGGCTCACAGGTCCTCCCCATACTTTGCGGTCCCTGTCACACCACGTGAGAGATCGCGGCCTGATCAGTTGCACGCATCTTACAGATGTTAGGACTGCTAATCCGACCACAAAAGGTATTCAGCCTACCCCAGTAGTAGCTGAGCGCTTTACTGGCTCCCACCGACACTTAGTTAAATAGGAAGTCTTGAAATAGTAGACGCTACCGCAAAGGCAACCTGGAAACACTAATCGGTAGCTCAAATCCTTTGAAAGCTCCTTCTCGACATCCAGTTTCTTACTGCTCAACAGATCAGCACGTAAAGCAGCCTTGTACTATTGAATGGGAGTGTCGTAAGCCTGTAGGCACTGACCAGGTAGGATATTGCATAGCAATGGGGAAGCAATCCGAACGGACAAACTTTACTTCACTTCTTCCTTCTCTTCTACACTTTGGTTCCTTCGTCTCCATCTTTACCCCTTAGTATTTTCCAAATACCTAGTCCACTTGGTCTCTTGCGAATACTTATACTTGTGACCCATGAGTCACGTCTACTAAAAACATTTTAACAGCATTAAGCCTCATGTGAAATGCCAGGTTCTAGCGTTGTTGTCCACACATATGGTGCACCCGTAAGTTCCAATTTATCTGTCTAAAATATTCGTATAAATTGCCTGCTTTATAGGTATTTCTACAAGCCTACGTAATCGGCATCTACTAGTTGCCTATAACCGATGCTCTCCCCTAGGTTTAAGTACTCACTACTTTACACCGATGATCATATAACAAGGCCACCTACCCACCTCGAAGGCAATATCACCATAACCTAGATTCAGGCATTTACTCTCCACTTAAGCTTTCTTAGTTTTATCTGTGTTATACGTATGCCTATCACCATCGGAAAAGCTGGTAGACAAGCATTATGAAAAACCTGATACTTTTCTTAAATCCTTTATGCTTGCACAACAATTTTTCCGGATTCCCTTTCTCTGGCAAAAAGCTAACCGTGCGGCAGTGAGGCCCCTGTCACCTGGAAAGCTAGACACCCAGATATTTTGATCACCACTTCTTCTTTCCTTGGCCGTTCGTACGTAATTTTAACCTTTACCTGGCTCCAAAGCCTACCACACGTAATGCGTAAAGGTGGGTGAAAAACCAGCTCCCACTTGTTTTCCGTTATCTTCTCTGCTTGCGTTATATTATTGTTCATTCATTTTGCCTGACAATGTGGAAGCTTCCCACCAGCAAACCTCCAAGTTAATAGCTGTTGTGAGCTCCCAGTTTTCTATTACCTTATACTGGTGAATGTGTAGCGTCCTGGAGGTTCCCCCGTATGACGGTGTAATCTATCCTTAAATATTCAAATTATAGCTTTCTTATCTATTAGGGAACCATTCGGTTTGCCTATTGCAACGTTGTTCCCATTTGTTGGAAACACGAAAACGATC
>OX104065.1:10652035-10698466 GCA_944474145.2 Dicrocoelium dendriticum | reverse complement strand
TGTCTCATCAATAATCTGGCCACCTTACATGCACCGTACCTAACAGGTGCGTCACCACCGCTGAATCTCACAGTAGAGCATTAGACGTCGCCGTGAAATGCGCCTCAGGTGTTCCAGCAGCGTTGTGTGCAGTTCGCTCGCGGTATCTCATATACACACATATTCACAGTTATTGTGAATACATTTGTGAACACCGTTAGTCATCTTATCTACGAAAAGTGTGTATTTCAGATACACCATTGTTGAACAGCTCCCGAGTTTTATTCCTTGGTTAGTGCCGTCGGAAAGGAAAAGGTAGTTCCTTCTACCTATAATATTCTTATCGTCCCAATCCATTCCGCTGTATATCTTCAATGTGATTCCAGCATATTGTGAAACGTGGCTTTCACTACCGGTTTCGGGTGTCCACTATCCAGGAATTATCTTACTGTCTATTTCCTTCTCTGTGCACATGGCCTTATCTGTGAAACACAGAGATCGGAATTGTAGTACTGTGTCCCATCTGTGTCAGTCGGTTGACGATATATCGGTTCGGAAGCTAATCATTCTTGCAAACTGAGCAGTCAAGGAATGGTGATGTGCTACTCTATGGTGGGCGATTTCCGATTCCTCACAAACTAGCTCTTCTTATCCACTTTTGTGTTCAAAATGTGCCATCCACTTGATACCAACAACTTTTGGCCATTTACTGGAGTTTGCCAGTACTATGTACAACATAGTGGACATTGGCGATCTAATGATAACATCATGTTCTTTAGTGCCTACTTCCGACTGAAACCCGAGCTAGAACAACATACCGCAATGTCACTGTCGGTTGTCTCAACCAACTTAATTTTCGGTCACTCCCTAGGTTAATCTCTTAAGTCAAACGGTGTTTCACCCTACCCAGTGCAATCGATACTGTCTCGTAGTAGAGTTGATTTCATGTCTGGTTGTCTGCGCGTAACAGTGAGCACGCGGATGGCCGCCCACTTCTGCGTTGTGTGTCTTGATGCCGCGTAAGTGAGTGGGTGGAAGTTACAGTACTTCCTCAACCGCCCATAGATGCCGCGTGCTAGTCCGCACCCATCCTACAGTGAATGAGCTCACGTGTTGTTTTCGCGTTCACTGTGCCTCACGTGGTTTGTTGGCTGAGCGCTGCACCAACCGATGCAGACGTTCTGAGTACACTTGTACTGATTTGCAATTGGTCAAGACGATGGATTCAGCTTGATGTGGTTAGAAATTGGGTTGAATATTCTTAAGGAGGAGCTTGATTCCGTTAAGGACTGGCTTGCTTCCGAAAACCTATAGATGTGATATAGCGTCGCTCACTATCCACTGACTTACACGTTACTGCCGTGCAGAAGACAGGGTGGCCCCCTCACCAAGCGACGAGCTTAACAAACATAAGCCGCCAATTTTCTTACGGCATTATAAGCAGTTTGTTTTGTGTACTGATTACAGAAGTGTAGTAGGGGGAGTTGAGTGGTATAGGTAGAATTTCGTCACATCTAGGCTCACTCAGACAGTCGCTCTAAGCCCGGAAACGCACTGTACGCGCGTTTCATCCTTTCGAGGATCATCAGCAGTGCGCATTCCATCGGACCCTTGGTAGGGCTCGAAACCGCAACTCGACTGTTGCCAGTCCGTGGTTGGGACCACTGAGCTACGGGGGACGGCAACGACCATCGTGAATAAGTTACTAGATGTGATATAGTGCCGCTCACTATCCACTTTTGAGCCCTACCAAGGGTCCGATGGAATGCGCGCTGCTGATGATCCTCGAAAGGATGAAACGCGCGTACAGTGCTTTTCCGGGCTTGGAGCGGCTGTGTGAGTGAGCCTAGATGTGACGAAATTCTACCTATATCCATTTTTGCCGACTGTTAACATTCTGGCAATAATAGTATCGCTTTCTCTATGAACCGAAATTTTAGGCTTGTCTCAATGGCCTCCTCTCTGACTGCTGAGGCCTTATTAATGAGTCATCGACAGATCCAATGGTCTGTTCACAACACCTGGAGACCATTTTAGGCTTCTCCACTTCTCCCAAATAGTTACTTCTCCTTTCAGACTTCATTCTTTCGTTTTCGCGCCCGCTTTACATTCCGTTTTTAATTGCACCGCAACTTTTCTAGTTTGGCTCTAATCTATCCTCGTCTGCCTATTCTCCTTTATGATTGCTTCCAGGCATCCGAGGCATAAACGAATTAGGCTCTGTAGTCCCAACACTCTGTGCCCCTCATCCTTTGTGCTTTGCTTGCCATACTATCAACCTATTACGGCACATCGCTCCGCCACACTTACCCTAATTGCATCACTGGGCATTATTCATCCTTCTTGTTGTTAACAAAGATAAAGCATCACCAGATGAACGTCGACAGCTTTTTCACTTCCCCCTAATAGGACATGTTTTACCGACCCATTTCTTTCCATCCTGTGCTTTCTGTTGCATTCCTTCTTCATTCGACGCTAACTTACATGTGTTTGTCCTCCCTGACTTCTTGCATTCCTACCAATTTAAGACTGAGGCAACGCGCCCTTGTCGCTTCTTCTGAGTGATATTCCTTCCCATTATCTGCACCCCTCGTTCTCCCCTCTCTGGTTCCCACCGATTGAGCAGGTGTCTATTTTAGGACCCCACAATCACTCCTGCTTCATCTTCAATCTTTCATTCTTTACTGATCCGTGTTCTGCTCGATTCTCGTCGTATTTCGCCACTTATGATATACGTGTATATGCGATATTTAAATAACAATTACATGCATAGGGGTACAACAGTTCAGGCATCGCCGCAATTGATTGACTGCATTCCAGATGCATTTCTTTCTTCTGTCTGTGTGGCTGTCTCTGTTCGTTTCCTTTTTCTCCCGAGTCTGTCACAGGTACGGCGACACGCAACCAAAGAATTTCCTTCCGTTTCGACAACAACACAAGGCACACAGTTCCTTTACCTGGACATAAGTGGAAAATTATCAACTTTTTTACAACTTACTAACCGGACAAATCATTCGATATCTCGCATTGATACAATTCTTCCGCGGCATGAGCCACTGAGTTCAATTTACCTAACAATACCTCTTCCACATATCTCTTGACTGGAGGACTTTCGACTACGGAAGGCACATTCTCCTGCCAATACAAAGCTTGAACAATCGGTCATTCTAAGCTCTTCAATCCGCTTTGATCGCTCAAATGGCCGTGGTTTCCTATGTTTCTAATCAATTTCACTACATACCCCGGGCGAGCTGCGATTCTTTCTTCGGAACCTATCCTATCCTCCAAGACTTCAACATATTTCAACGTATATTCTTCTAGACTTCACCTGGTTCTGCAGATGATCAACACATCATATCCAGAAAGAATGCTTAGTTCCTGATCTACCGATCTGGCACAGGAGAGGACCCAGGCACGCAATGGCCACTCGCATAACGCATCAGTCAGCAGAAAAATGGGGCGCAACTTGACTGCGAATAACGGAGCAAAAAACGTTTAACAAGAAACATAGCCAGTTACAACTTGCCATTCAATGGATTGGCGGCAGTGTTTCAGGACGTGGTGGGGTTTCGCCTGGCGAGCCTTCTCCCTATACAAAGCCACAAATGTCCGTTTAACAACACTGCAACGTGGCGAATGTGACTCGCCACCGAATAAAGTCACAGCCCATAACTTCACACTGGCAGCTCAATTAGAATCTTCATACTGGATAGCTTGCTCTTCAATTATCTTCTAATGGATCACTCAGGATTCTTTATCTATTATTAGTCGAGGTATGACTGCGATATATGGCAGAGCGATTATGTCCAAACAAATGGATCCCGATCCCACTACAAACAAATCGTTCTTTCGCATGTTAACCATTGCACAGTTCCAAGCATAGACATATGAACAATTTTCTACTGTCAATACAGTTCCCATAAAATGTCTGTACAGCTGTACATACCTGATCATGCCTCAATTGGCGTGCCTCGCATAGTCGAGAATAAAATATTTATTTATTTATTTACTTACAACCGCATCCACTGAACTAGCGGCCAAATGGTGCGGCGCACGCAGGCCTATAAACGAGCACTACTGGCTTGTAAGAATGCACCACGAGGCTATAGGACGGAGGGTGGCCTTAAAAAGGGCCGTGGGGTCGTTCACGGAGTATGGGAAAGCGGAGACAGGCAACAGTGCGGACTAACCAGGAGCATGCGAACGTCGTAGAGGGCAGTTGTGCTACCTAAATACCGGTTATGCTCTAGGCGGAGTGGGCTGGAAAGTATGAAAGCATGTGCGAGCATCGTTAATCTGAAAGGTAATTGATTGGAGCAGCACCACTAACCTGTAAACATGGGTGGCACTGCGGTGCGATAGAAGAATAACAGCGTGCGGCATACGGGCAAGATGGTGAGCAAGAGGCGCGGTAGAAGAGGTACTGAAAAATAAACGTGAATCAGGTACCTGCACTCCTACAGTTTCCCATATGGTCATTTACTGGAGCACTCACGAATAGGGTACAGGGATGGGGCATATTGCAAGTAGCGGGCGACAGTTAGGTGAGCTGGTCAGCAAGAGGTGCGGGAGACAGGTGCTGTATAGTTTAATACTCAAGGCAACCTGACGGGTGCTTGGTAAGCTCATATAACTGCCATAGATGTGGCATTATTGTCGGCACTCAAGGAGACGCCCTTGGTTGCCTCGCCCACACGACCAGCGTACGGTGATCTATTATAAATCCTATACCAGGGGCAGCATGCTCGCAAATTAACTGGTAGCCATTTTGCCTTCACTAGCGTAAGCCTATGTATGTACAACTGAGGAACATTAGGATTGCTGGTAGCTCTACGGGCCTCCATAAATGGTGGTTGCGTATGCTATGTACGTCCCCGGACACTGACGTCAATATTACCCAGAGCTAAGCCTTAAAAGTTGCCTCTACATGCCTTCAAGAGGTATTCGTATTTATCCTATATTTGTCCCATGGGATTTGTTGCAATAGGGCGACATATATATATATATATATATATATATTACCCAATCTGTGGTATAGATATTGTGCCATCTGAAACATGGCTGAATAGGAAAACAATAGGATTATTAAGAAAAGAGCAACAACAAAGGCATTTTTGTCTAGTTTACCATTCACAGTGTTTACAAGTTTTCAGTTTGTTCACCTTTTAGGGGAGGCATAAGGGACATTGCAACCCACCGCTACGCACGTCCGCCATTGACATCGATCTTGAGCCATGGCTTCCACGGTCTTCAACCAGCAAGCATCCTCGTCTCTCGGACCCCATCCAGGTAGTCGACAACAACCGGCTGTGGCCAACTTTTTCGTCAGCTTCTTCATGCGGCTTCTCCAAGTTGTAGGCTGTCCACCAGGCTGTCTCTTACAGCCCTGCGCAGCGATCGCAAACACCGCACGACGCGGGTAAAGCTGGACAGGCATGCGCAAGACGTGTCCCAACCACCACAGTTGATGCAGTGAGACGAGCTCCTCGAGAGAGTGACTTTCAGGTCCCAAGCCACGTTGTATAACTTCCACATTGCTTAAGTGGTGCTGCCACCACACACGGGCAACTTACCACAGACAGCGGTGCTCGAAAACGGATAGTCTGCGCAAGTCCACTTTACGAATAGACCAGGTCACGCATCCGTACAACCGTACAGCACGAACACTTGCGCAATAGACCCGCCCTTTGATGGAGAGACCAATATCGTGGCGACGCCACAAGTACCTCAGCTAGAAAAAGCGAGGCGTGCTCTCGAGATGCGCATCGAAATCTCGTCTCCAACAGTCCCGCTAGCAGTGATGCAACCCCCCAAGTAAATAAAGCTCTCCACACCCTCTAGTGTCTCACCACCAAGAGTGAATGCAGGCAGAGGCATCTGCCAGTCTTGGAAGGGAGCCTTGCATTTGGATGGGGAAAAGTACATACCATACTTTGTTGCTGCAATCGCCAAGCGGTTTTAATGCAAGTTGGACGACAATTGAAACGTCAATCAGCAAGAGGATATTTTGAGCATATTTCAAATCAATCACCCGACTCCCTGGGAGGAGCTCAACGCCAGAGTTCAACGGATCACCCAGCGCGTTCATCAGGACATCCTCAATGGCAAAGTTAATTAAAGAAATAAATAAATAAATCTTTTATTCTCAACAAGGCGAGGCACGCCTTTACAGGCATGATCATCTTGACATAACGATGCATGATCAAGAATGTGCAAAAATCCGATATGTTTGCCATAGCAGTTTGTGTTTGTGTAGGGGGTATGTATGTATGTCATTGTGTGCGTATGTGTATGTCGCTGTGTATTTTGTGCTTGTAGTTGTGCTGCTCCAATCTTCAATGTTTGCTATCGTCATCAATATGCGGGTAGGAGGTTGGTGCCCGTGGGTTGGATAGAATTATCCGGATATCCAAGGGGCAGTGCCTTTATTTTTGGCTAATCGCGACCGCCACGTCACAGTGTAGTTAAGCAGTCATTTGTTACTTTTTATAGGGAAAACGCTTGCAAGGCGAAACCCACCACCTCCAGGAGCACTGCAGCCGAACTATTTGCTGGAACGGGTTAAACCAGAACCACCCAGCTGACACCACGAAGGGGTTGTTCGGCTGGCCAGCCACCTAGGGGAAAATTAAGAACGGGAATGTAGGGCGTCCTGGTCGAACTCCACTGGAGGTCACAAATGTAGGCGAAAGCTTGTCATATGCCCTAACTCTGTCCGAGGACAGACTATAGAGAGCGCGCAGTGTGAAGCCGAACTTCTCCGGGAGACCATTCCTCAGCTGGCAATGCCACAGTACCGTACGATCGACAGAATCGAAGGCTGCACGAATATCCAGGCACAGAGCAATCTTTGGCCTCTGATACATACGGCGGAGCTCCAGTATCTGGCGGAGTGTGAAGATTTGCTCGATGCAGCCGCGACCAGGGCGAAACTTAGCTTGTCCTTCTCGTTGCAACGGTTCGCGCGTTGGGATAGCCTGCGAAGTATGATGGACACCAGCAGCATGCAAGCGACGGGAGCCAAGCTTATGCCTCTCTAGTTGGTGCAGTTTGTGCGCATGCCCTTCTTGAAGATGGGGACGACTATCGATTCACCCCAAGATGACGGAACTTTCGCATTCGACCAAAGTTTCGAGAACAAAGCAGTGAGTTCTCGAACCAGTGAAGCGCCTCCAACTTTAAATAGAGCTGGAGGAATACCATCAGGGCCACGGCTGTATACCGCTTCATGTGGCGGCGCTCTTGCTCGAGTTCCCGGTAAGAAGGGGGATCTGCGGGGTGGACCCCGCGGGCACAGCGCGAGCGCTAGAGGCTGCAGATGTGACTGGGGGCCAAAGAAACTGCGAGCCAAAATGTTTGGCCCATCGCTCCAACCGTCCCTAAAGCTTGATGATTAAGGTGCCATCCTCCTCGAATTTTGCTTCGCTTACAGCAGGTCGAACACCTTCGGTGACTCGAATGAGATGGAAAAGTTTTCTAGTATTACCAGAGAGACTAGCAAGCTCCATCGCCCTAACTCTCTCACACCAACAAGCTTCACGGTCCATTTGCAGAACCCTGCGCAACTCTGGACCAAGGGATTAGCGTTCTGCACTGTGGCTGGAAGCCGACGGCACCGATAGTCGTTTGTCCATCAAAGACAAGGAGACGGCGAAATTCCAATGCTTCGGTGGGTGACGACCAACTCCAAAGGTGTCGATACTGGCGGAAACTGAAGCGTCTTTGCTCTGCGCCCTCTACGAATAGAGACCACCGTTAATAGTTGAGCCAAGCAAGGTTGACAGTGAGGCTTGGTACTTGGTTAACTTTGCAGGCTTTTGTAAATTTGCTGCATCCGGTCGGTAGTGAGCGCACTTAGGTGATCCTCCGAAACGCATGCAAACCTTAGCACGAACCAATGCGTGATCGGCGGCTAGATAGTTGACCAGTACAATCGGCAGTCCTTTACGCTTCCGCGCCATCTGTAGCTGATTGCTATGCGGTCAAGCTGGGAGCACACTTGCGGTTGTGAGCGCGGGCACCAGGTGGCAGTTTCTTCCCAAGTGCCGAAAACTGGTGCTCGAAAGAAACAAGCGATGACCAGCGCAGTGCGCAAGCAGTCTGTCTCCATTGTTAGATCGACTGCCACGGAGAACAAAACTACCCCCAAAGTGGTGTTCGCTTGGTGGGAGGCGGCCAACCCTTGCGTTAAAGTCCCCGGCAAGCGTGACTATATCAGTCCTTTTGGAGGAACGCACAAGTTCAGGTAGCTGTTGGTGAAAGCTATGTTTAACTGCATCCGGGCTGCAGTCTGTAGGTGTGTATGCGACGACAAACAAGGCACGCTTAACGTCTCGACGCCTGCTTAGGTTACATGAACCTCGTACTCTGGCTGCGCATAGCCGATTGTTGAATGGGCTCCAGTCTAGCAGGGCTGATGCAGCCCTGGCATTGAGTGTCACCTCATCAATAGCTTGGCCAGTGGCGGCAGCTTCTGGGCCTCCGGAAAGCCGCAAGTGGTATTTGGCGTCAGGGTTTATCGGAGGGACCATTCTGATGACAACGCTAGAGCCTTGTAATCTGGTCTCTGAAAGGCAGCAGATGTCTACCAAAAGCGGTTCAAGCGTACGGACCGGACCTGCTTGTCGTCCGATCTGCATCAAAGTTCAAACATTAACGGCTGTTAGGATGAATGAAGAACCAGGCCGAAGAAGCGCTGGAGCGTGGGTAGAGTGAGCGTCGGTTGCGATCGTGGAACGTTGAAAACTGGGAGTTTGGCTTTTGCTTCCATCAGGTACGAGACGTGGGTAGTTTGGGACGGTGACCATGTAAGACAAAAGAGTACATATGGGTAAAGGACAGAAGGTGGGGTTGTCTGTGAGTAGAGGTTGAGTAGTTGTGTTAGCATAGAAGATAGGCATAGCAGGAGAATTAGTAAGCAGTATGGTCCAGGATTCATCAGGGGTGTGATACTACCCGGTTGCTCAGGCCAAAGTAGAGGGTGAATTTAGGAGGCCCTACCTTGAGCCTTTGAGCAAAGATCTAACCTACCAGGCAGCAGGGCAATGTGTAGGCGTCGCAACCCGTTGGGAGCCGGCGACCAAATAGATGGTTCATACGTCTTGCGGTCCGTGAAGGAGTAGGGGCCCAACGCCTATTGAAGTACAATGCTTCTCAGGGAGGTGCAAGGGGCAGTGACTTCATTTAGTGGCGAGTCACATCCGCCAAGTCGCAGTATTGTTAAACCGACATTCGTGGCTCTTTACAGGGTGAACGCTAGCCAGGCGAAAACCCACACGTCCTGGAGCACTGCCGCCGAAACACTTGCTGGAACGGGAAAAATCCGAACCACTCAGCTGGCACCACGAGCTATTCGGCGAGCCAGACGAAGCGTATTGGATATGGTTGGCTCCACAGATACTCACTACCGGTTAATTGATCCCTTGTCTGCACAGGGGTGCCAGCGGTACCGCCGCTAACAAAACATATACTTTGGGCTTCACACGCCTCCATATACATTAGTTACTGTGCCCATATGAGTCCTTTGGCAGCTGCATCAACATCGCTACTATAGAAGCAGCAGCTGTTGTCTTCACATGCCTTCCTGACGGGCCTATGTAAGTCCTTAACCATCAGCATCAAAATGGCCAGTGGCGAAGTATCCAGTATAGGCACGGCACTCCACCGCCAGGAGTATTGATTAAGGGCATACGAGCGAAGCTACGGACTTGCGCTAAAGTGGTGCTTCAAGCAGCATAGATGGAATGGGTTTTTTGTAATGTTATGGCTCCAAGGTATACGGGCGTCACATGGAATCATATTTTTGGCTCATGGGATGCAAAGCTTTGAACTCCTTTCGCTGCATATTCACTGAAATATAGCGTCAAAGGCAACGCGGACTTCTGTACCAATTCCAACTATTCACGTCACCATGGGGAGCGTTTTCTACGCCCTTGATCCACAGCGCGCAAACACTGAGGAATGGCTCACTGCAAACTGTGCCACAACCACACATGAAAAATATATAGATGTAAAGCAGGGTTGAGTTACATGTTCAAGAGGTACTGATTTTGCGCAAATGCAGGCTGTCAGGGTGGATCTTTCACCACACATGTGTGCAGCAGATGCATAAATGAAAATAAAAATGCCATTTGGTTTGGTGAGAAACACACAAGCACGTAGCATTGTCGTGCCACTTCTCAAGCTGTGACGAGGCTGCATATGGACGAGTGCAACATAGCAAAATAGACCACGAGTGCGGACGTTATGGTCAGACAATCTCACTTGAAGTTGCTTTCTGAAATGTGGTGGTGTCCGCTTCTGCAACACAGCATTTCTGCCACCTCTTGGGTTGCGGACGGGCGGGAGATGTACTTCACATCAATAGACGTGGACTGCGCATACTTGCGTGCCGGAGAGAGGCAGGATTCCTGCCATCGTGAAAGCAAGGTGATGTTTGTCACCCATGTGAGTCAAGTCAGTGATATCAAAGAGACATCGCAAAGGGTCACATGAAAACCAATGTTTGACGGAATCGGGTAAGCAAAGTACAGGAACATAATGCATCAAGGGTTTACGACGTTCATACCATTCCTTAACATTCCCGATTTTGCGGGTGAGGGTGCAAATCCTCGGAACCCACAAAGCGTGATTACCGAGCAATAAATAAATAAATATTTTATTCTCGACAAAGCAAGGCATGCCTTTTGGGCATGATCAGCATATTGCAATATTGTACATGATAGCATGATTAGCAGCACCAAGCGCGGGAGTAGTACAGATGGAGTCAGTAGTGTGGGCCCATATGGCCCAAAGGTTGTACAAAGTCTATGTCCACAGAATGCAAAGTGAAGAGATAAGGATCAGATCACTGATGTGGAGTATGTTGATGAGGAACTAGTCCGATGAGGTTGTGTACACAGTGCGGGTCAGTTGAGTGAAGCATGAGGAAAAATCTGCAAAAATATTTATGAATAGTGGCATGTAACTGATCAAATATGTAGGCATGTTCCTACGAGTGCAGATATATGGACAGAATTTATAAAGATGGTATAGGTCAACTTGCCAATGTGTGGTTAGGGCGGTGACTGTAGTGAGTGACGAGTCACATCCGCCACGTCGCAGTGTTGTTAAACAGACATTTGTGGCTTTCTGTAAGGAAAACGCTTGCCATACGAAGACCCATCACGTCCTGGAACACTGCCGACTGGTGATATGACATTGAAAAGATTGCATCTGAGAGATTACCCTCGCAGATATTTGCAGTCACGTTTTGCCAATTTATTTCCCATGATGGTGTTGTCTCCTTCGGAGTCAACCGCAAGAGGTTTGAGCTGTTGAAGTCGGTCGACTCAGGTGACTTGTATTGATTTTATTAGTTTTCTTGGTTCCTTTAGTGTGTCAGCATTGCGAAGTGCGGGTGCTTTCTTTGTTCTGTGTTGATTCCTTGTCCAGGTGAGCGTCGCAGGTATGTCCTCAGAGGTGTTACGTGCAGGTACTGTTATCCTTTAGAACAACGGAGAGAAGAAAAACGGACCGAGCAAACTGCCAAGGAAATTGAACAGAACTGTGTTAGTGTATAAATATAAAATTTATGGTAACGTTGTGCTGGTTAAAAGCAATGGAATGACCGAAGATGTTATACATAATATCCGCAGTTTTGCGGGCAAGCAGGAGACCCGATATTTGCTGAAGTTGTGAGACACATGCTGTCCAAAGTGGCCTAGCGTACGCAAACATTCTGTGTGGAAATTGGGCGTATCAGGTGTTGTTAACCGGTAAATGAGTTGAGGGAAGCAGCACATAGTGAGTGGTTTATTATGCGCTTATGCTATAGGTTGAGCGACCGGTTGACAGTGGTAGGGCTTATCGTTCGAACCTGTGTGGGAGCTTGTGGAGTTACTACGCCGGGTTTGAGACCCATGAAAATAACAACGTAACGTGTTCAGTAATCGGATGCTAGAAACAGCTGGGTGAGGGGTGAGACGGTGTGTCAAAGTTGTGACGAGAATGGGATTTATATACTACAGCTGTAGCGAGATTACGTTTGCAAACTCAGCCATAATGATACATGGAATAACGCAAAGAGACAGGGACTTCTACAGTGGGGTAAACAAGTCAAATAGACGGCAGGAAAGGGCGACACTGGGCGTCGGGTAAATTGGGAGGAAGAAACCGCCCGCTGATAGGCCTTCAACGATAATGACAGGAGCAAGCGGAGCTAGAATACTGCGGCCGTAGCAAGCAAATGATTGTACAGCCAGCGCTGAAAGGGACCAGGAATATCAGTAGTGTGAGCAGCAACCCCAAAAGTTGCTCTGTGTGCCACTCTAAGGTGGCTATCCCCGGTGGAACGTTGAAGTTTAATAGACTGGTAGTTAAAACTCCTTAATTAGTGAGTTGCTGACAGTCTGATTAATTAATATACAAGAGCGGCACGCTTTATTAGGTTTGGCACAGACTGGCAGGTGTGCAGAGTTGAATACAGGAGACCAGACAGCAATACTTTCAACAGCTGTAGAGAGAAAACGATAATAGCGCCGTCTCTGGAAGTGCCCAAGGGTTAGGGAATAATACAGACAGCACTGCCAAGTGCTAATGGTTTGTGTCTCGTGAAAAGAATTGCAGCACGTACTCTGCGACAGCATTGCAATGTGCATATACGTACCTGATGTGAAGCTGTAGAGTAACCGGGTTAAAAAGACAGCACCATCCACGGCTCTTTATTGGTATATGCAGGTTGTCGCTGGGAAAGCATGGAAGGAGTGAGGCGTCTCCGCTGGCTGACGTAAAGGTACGGCACTGGAGGCTACTCACTTAATGGATGTGGATATGACGATAAAAACAATGGGTGGCACTGGAAAGTCATTGAATAGGTCGGTGCATGTCAACTTGGTGGCAGAAGCCGCGGGAAAGGTAGGGGTTGAACGTCCCGGTGAATGCTGCATAATTGGCAATTGCTCAGGTGACCTTGAAACGGTATTACACAGCGAAACCTAAGACAGGGACCCGACGTAAGTGGTATCAGTCTAAATGTAGGGAGAGTGAACAATTACAGTAGCTAAACCGAACACTAAAACCTGGGTCATGAATGGTAGAGACGGTGTGGCAACACCAAACAAGGAAACCGGGGGCACAGGTCTACTGGCCGTCTAAAAGCCACTTGAATATATGATGTGCAGTTACGTGCAGTGCTGCGGACGACATGCGCACTGGCTCATTGTAGATGGATACCAGTTGGCATTCAGATAGCATCCAGATTTGCGGCTGATTGTACTCGGAGGCTGTGTGGTCCCGAGAAAATATGTGTCAAGTCGACGCAGGTCTACTAGTGGTGCAGTAGTCTAGTATGTTGTGACGGCGGGATTATCGTGGATGCAACGTCACAGAGTACCCACCAAGTGGCCTCGCCCAAATGAAATCAGCCACGGTGTATAATGCACGCTGAGGCACCCGGTCAACAGGCCTACGGGAAACATGGGCTAGCCAAACCCTTAACCGCAGGTTCCCTGAAAACACCTTCGGGGCGCACGTTCCAGCGCTCAATGACTGGGCGTGACAGCCAGATTTCCGCCCTAATCCGATTGGAGCGCGGTGTGTCCAGCTTCAAGAAATGACCGCGTAGAACCGACAAGCTGGCGGGACTGAATAGCCAAGCTAAATCTGTACCAACCTTCCCAGTTAAGGTACGGTAGGTTAGGATTAGGTTTTCTCTAAGCCTTCGGTAGTGCATTGGACACAATCCCGAACTAGATAAATGCTCGCGGTACGTCCATCCCCGTAAGCCCTCAACTAACCCAGTACCCACCCGTAAAACCCTCTCTAGCTCCATTTTGCCCCGTACGAGGCTGGACGGACAAGCCTGGACGCAGTATTCCAGATCAGGCCGAACGAAAGCCGAGAACAGTCTCGTTAAGATGTCGCTCGTCAAGGTACCGACAGAACGTCGTGTTAACCATAACATGCGGAAACTTCTGCTTGCGGCCTGCTTCCATTTGTCGCCGGAGTGTAAAGCCAGAGAGCTTGCTAGATCAAGGGGGAGTTCGACCCACCGGCCAAGTACTTCGTAAGAAGACAACCTGTACTTCGAAGAACGGAGCGCTTGGCCCATGAAGGCATGATCAGATATGTACAACTGTACAGACATTTTATGGCATCTGTAACAGTGACAGTAAAAAATTGTTCATATGGGCTGTAACCGTAAGTGGACCAGGCCCAAAGCTTATCTAATGTTCGCTGAATACCTTCGGAACAGTTATGAACCGGTTTACGCTGACCAGGTATGCAATCAACGAAAGGACCAGTCAGAAAGACTAAGTGTCATACGTATACATTGAAATGGACTCACCGGATCGTAACAGGCGAAAAGAAGTCGGCGTGAACGCAAAGCACGTGAAGGCTGGTGGTCTGCGAAGCAGCAGCTGCACACCAACCGGGAAAGCATGGGCATGCAGAAATGTTCCACCGAAATAAGCAACTCATAAGAAAGCAAAGTAAATGCGCGTTTTGCAAATGAATAATGGCACGTAAGCGGCGAGTACCTGGTTAACGTCCGGTGGTCAAAGGACGCGTACCCGTCCAAGGCTTCAGAAACCACAAATGGTCAGTACCGGAGAAAATGCAGGGACAGCACAAGCTTTAGCTCAACCAGCGTCTCCTTTCGTGTGCCCGTAAGTGAAAAGAGCTCCAAGCACATCGACGTGATAAGCAATTCTTGCATTTACACAACAAAAAGAAGGAAGAGCAACATGCTCACTGCCTTTTCATGTATTTGCATACGCTCCTTGCAGGTGGTTAGCGGCTGAAAGAGTATTCTCAAGAAAAAGGGGATTATGGCCAACCACATTTCTTCCAGGTCTCGTTTGAAGCCCGCTACTATTTGGAAAAGCACCAAAAGCAGACTTCTAACGATGCTTTTTCTACGTAGCCCAATGCTGGGAAAATGGAAGCATTTGATTGGAGGTCAAGCAACGCTCGTCATGATAACAGCCATCTTATAACTGCTGGAGCTGAGTTAATGTTTTACCCGGCCGTGAGGAAGATGCTTACAATTCAATTTTGAAGGCAAAAGTATTCACCACTTGCTTATAGAATAACATGGCAGTCGCTAGGTAAACTTTCTTCACATTCTCCTCCAGGTCAGCAATTTGAAGGGAAAACGAAAGCAACAAAAGCTTAAACGTAGCCATATCATCCGCTATGAGGACCGTTTCTAACGTGGCGCCACAACATTTACTGCCCATCGCTATCTACTTGAACAACAACCTAGGCGTAAACTATTTATCTAGCTACATAACCGCGTAGACTTATTTGCCATGGGCATCTTCCATTTATACATTTTATCTCCAGAATCAACATAACCAACTTTTAGCTTAGCCTACCATACTCACGCTGTCCTGTGGGTACTACGCGTGGAAATTCTTTAGCAGATTGATTGAATAGCCACTTTTGACGAAAGTTGACTATAGTTACAGTTTGCTTGGTAGATATGACATCCAAGTGCGTGGACTGAAGGAAGAGTGTCACCTCACGTTCAAAGGCAATCCATTGCGCACCCTACGACAGTTGGATGCACATAGTTTGCCGTAACATTGGTACTGATATTTACCAATGTCTTCAGCGCACTACCTCTAAAGGCCTCAATTTTCTCTACGACACATGTCTAGCTTTGGTTAGCGACAAGCAAATTCTGGTGAAACATTTCAACACACATACTGCTTTGGCACAAGCCGTCTTCAATTCGGGCGGCAAGACACCTATCTCATGGGTCCGACCTCGTCTGGGCATTCTACACTGAAGGGAAACGATGTCGGGCGTCCACGTTGGACTTAACACTGTTGCCTAGTGAGAACAGAAATGGGATGATAGATAAACCCAAGTGCTATGCCGCAGTCACAAACGCCATCGCCTCAGCAAAGCGAGGACAACCCTAGCTGAGAACTAAGCCTCGAAGATCTCCTCACGGCCCAAGATAAAATCAAACATCAAAGCGCGGAACTAAAGCTCGTCCCGAATAGGGTAGCGCAGCTTGAGCAACTGGTCAAAGCAAAGAAATGCACACAAAAGCCAGTATCACCGGAACGGGGCAAGCCGGCTGCTCGCAACCGCTGCCTTGTAATCACGAACGTCCCAGAATCCAACAAAGAGACCCCAGCTGAAAGGATACTCGACAACCAAGCCCTCCTTCAACGAATGCTCTCCATGTTATTTGATGAGGGTGAGCCAGGAATAAACCTAATCGCTGCTTTTCGACGGCCGAATACAAGAGGACCCAGCCAGGCTTTGTCTTTGAAATTCCTGTCGGGATGAAGAAGAATGCCAATGCATTCCGAGGCGGACCTCGCACATCAAGGGAGAAAACTTCTGGGTTCTGAAAGACCTCTGCCCGGAGGACCGAGTCCGAAGGAGGCAAGCTGCGCGAACTGCGAACTGCGAACCGACGAGCAAATGTAGAAACAGATCTACACCTAGTGGATTTTCGCGCAGTCCAAAAAACTCACAGTGCTTAATGGAGGCCAATCCTCTTTCTTCTAGGACCTCAAACATAAAGATCGGACTACGGGTAATGCTCGCAAATGTGCGCAGTCTCAAAAGCAAGCTAGATGAGATTCCACTCCTTATCTCTGAACAGCAACCGAACCTAATGGCGTTCACCGAACCTGACTATCATCTGACATATCTGACACGGGGTTGCATGTTTCAGGATATCAGCTACTTCGATGCAATCTCTTTGGTGGGAGGCCCGGAGACGGAGTACTCCTCTAAGCTAAGAACTGCCTCAAGGCGTACATTGTCAAAATCGCTTGTGACAAGGATGATATGTCAGCAATGTTCTGGTGTCGATACCATGACGGATACCAATCGCTAATGGTCGGAGCGGTCTACAGAGTCCCTGCAGCACCTGGCTCACACCTAGTACGCTCCATGCGTAACCACAGAAAAGGAAAAAACTGTCTTCTTATGGGTGCCTTCAACGCCGCCCACATAATCTGGAACCTTGTTCACAGTGCTCTCCCACCTGACTCCTTTGAAGTTGATCTCCTTGATACCGTTAACGAGTGCAAACCTGACAGAGCATGTCTTGACACCAACACGGATGGTCCCTGGTCAGACACCAAACCTTCTCGAGCTGGTTCTCACCTCGACCCCATCTGCCGTCTCAGATCAAATAATCCTCCAAACTCTTGGGAAGAGTGATCACTGTACAGTCTCCTTTCCGTGGACACGACGCCTCACAATCCACGCTGAAGGGACACTGCGTCGAAATTGCTGGCTCAATGAACATCCAGGCTTAAGAACGGCTGCAGGTAACATAGACTGCAGTATTCCGTAATCCTTGCTGGATGGCTAGCCTAACAACCTCCTCGCGGTGCCAGTTGGGTGGTTCGGGTTTAACCCTTTCCAGCAAATAGTTCGGCGGCAGTGTTCCAGGACGTGGTGGGTTTTTGCCTCGCAAGCGTTTTCCCTATAGAAAGCCACAAATGTCTGCTTATCAACACTGCGACGTGGCGGATGTGACTCGCCACAAACTAAAGTCACTGGCCCGTGGATATCCGGAAAGTGCTAGCCAACCCAAGAACATCAATGGCTTAG
The DNA here is from genome assembly GCA_944474145.2 of Dicrocoelium dendriticum. Lineage (NCBI taxonomy): Eukaryota > Metazoa > Platyhelminthes > Trematoda > Plagiorchiida > Dicrocoeliidae > Dicrocoelium > Dicrocoelium dendriticum. The sequence continues at coordinate 10,680,916 of OX104065.1, read as the reverse complement.
GCTTACATTCCTGACGGTAGCAAACAGTCAAAAACGCTGCTGCACATTCAAAGACACAAGATGCATTCATTCAAAATTACATACGTAGATACACCCATACACTTACATACACTGTTATGCCAAACATGTACTTTTGTACCTTTTTGCTCCCACTATGTTAGCTGAGCATGATCATGCCTGTAAAGGTGTGTCTCGCATTGTCGAGAATAAAAGTTTATTTATTTATTTGCAGCTTGATGACGCATGGGAACGCCTACGATCAATGATGATAAATAAATAAATAAGTAAATAAATAGTTTATTCTCGACTACGCGAGGCACGCCCATGGAGGCATGATCAGATATGTACAACTGTACAAACATTTTATGGCAACTGTAACAGTGACAGTAGAAAATTGTGCATATGTCCATGATTGGAACAGTACAATGGAGAAAATGCGAAACAATATTTCGGCTGTCATGAGATACAGAACCTCAGCTAATAATAGATTGGAAATCCTGAATGATCCATCGGACGGTAACGGAGGAGCACGCTCTAGATATAAGCCAACGGTGTGAGTTGGTGCACAAGTAACGCAAAGGTTAACGTATCGTAGTAAGTAAAAAGACTACAGCATATGCAGATGTAGAAGTTCCAGTGTAACGAACCTATCTAGAATTGTGACGCTAGTTGACTTGCCAGTGTGAAGTTCATTTAACAGTGTATTCCAAACGGTAAGAGCAGACCACCACCAAAAGGATCCACGTGGATAAATAAATAAGTAAGATCCTTACTGAAAAAAGCGACGGAAACTGTGGGACCATTTCAAGAGCACAGGACTGGCATCAAACTACTTCGAGTACACAACGGTCAAAAACCTATGCACGCTGAGAAAACGAGACAAAAGACTACAATATGTACATGGACTGTCCATGGAATCCCAAAGCTGTCCCAAGAAGCCCTTTGCCTACCTGGAGGGAAAAGCCAAAACGGGTGGTGGAATCCAAACTCCACCATCTTCTAAGGAGGGTACCGTTCTCTACGGCGATGAGGAAAACGCAAACCTACGGGCTGCGCCATATTTCTCGGCCTACTCAGTGAAAGCTCCGCTGCTCATCAAACGTTTACCTGCACACTGCTCCTCTATGGACCAAGCTGAAGTTAACCCCGAGGCAGTCACTAAGCTACTCCTTGAACTGGACCTGAACCCCTCCCCAGGCACAGACGGATTACGTCCCAGCTTCCACAAAACGATGGATGATTACGTCGCCGCCCCTCGCTGCCAAGTATTTCGGCAAGCACTCAAAGTAGGCTGCCCACCCACAGGATGAAAAGCAGGTACCGTCATGCCCAACTACAAGGGGAAACCAACAAAACCAAGCCAACTACCGGCCAACGCGCCTGACATCGGTCGTACGCAAAACCGTGCAACGAATAGTCAAGTGCGCCCTGCAGCTACACTGTATGAATCTAAACATCTCACGTGCTCAACCTGGCTTCTGAAGAACACGATCATACATCTCTAGCTTACGCATCGTCATGAAAACTTGGGCAGAAGCCATAGATGCTTGAAAACTGTTTGATGTAATATTCGTTGAGTTCAGAAAAGCCTTTGACAAGTTTCCACAGTTACGACTACTACAAAACTAAAGGAAATTGGCACTACAGAACCTCTTCTGGATTGCCGAGTTCTTAAGAGATAGGACAGTGCGCGTACAAGTGAACCAAACCCCCTCTGCTCCAGTGCCTGTAACTATTGGCATTCCCCGATGACCATTGTTTTGACTCGCTGTTTGGGTTGGCATTCTAATCTCGTCTCAATAGTCTCTTTGCTTCCGACTACTGTGACCCAAGGAGCAGGGATGGGCAGATTTAACGGTCTGCTCATATCTCCCTGAGAATATCGTTGACTTTTCCACTTTCCCTCAATAGAGCGATTTCTTTTTCCCACTCTGCATTACTTTTTCAATTGGACGGTTATCACTTCGGGCCTGGCTCTAATCTACCCTCGGCTGACCAGTCTCCTGGTTCTGACTACTCCCAAACATCCGAGACGTAATCGCTCTAAGCTCTACATTCCAAACAGCGTAGCGCCCTGTAACCCTTACCTCAAATGCATTGTTGGTCATGATTCATCCTGAGTATTATATCCTCCTTTCATCCTTAACATGTCTCTTTATGCCAATGCTCTCTTTTAGTATTTAGGTCTAAATTATACGACTTTCTTTCTATGAGCTGACATTCTACGGTCATCTTAATGATTTTCATCCTTTGGACTACTATGTCCCTAAAACTCAGGGATTAACAGAACCAACGGCCTGTTCACAACACACCAATGCTAACGGCTTTTTCATCTAGCTACTTTCGTCCTAAACTGCTTCTTTTCAGATGGCACTCATTACATTATTCTCACCTATATTTGGCGGCGTAGCTTCATCTTGCTGACTTACCTGGTTTTGTCTGAACGGTCGCTTGTTTGCTGACCTCTGTCGGACTTCTAAAATCTAACTGGTCTAATCACTGCCGACGCAACGCTCTGTTACCCTCACCTCTAGTATATCGCTAGTCATGACATCCTTATTATCATGTCCCCTCCCTATCTTATCGTGTCCGTTCTTGGCGATGCTCACCGTCAACTCCCGGAACTTACTATTACGGCTTTCTCCTCATGAGCCGACATTCTAGCCTGGTCTGGATGATCTACCATCCGACTTCTGTGACTCTAATGATCAGGAATCGGCAGAACCAATGGTCTGTTTGCACCACCTCGGGAATAACGTTGGCTTTTCCGCTCCTCATCAATACAGCCATTTTCCTTTCTTCTTCTGTTTGCATTCCTTTTTCAATTGAACAGGTAACTCTTCGGACCTGGCACTACTCTAGCGTCGTCTGACCAGCCTCCTACTTTCTGACTACTTCCAGACATTGCAAACGATAACCTTCTGTGTCTTGCTGTCCCAGTACTCTGTCCTCCTTATCCTGAGACCATTCCTGGGCATGCTACTGCCTTTACATTTAGCCACTTTCCTTCTAAACTGCTTCTTTTTGGATAGCCCTCAATACTTATAAATAAATAAATAGATAAATGGTTTATTCTCGAATTTGTTGAGACACACCAAGCAGTCAAGCTTCAGCTTGATAACTTATCTAGTTTTGTCTGAACGATCTTCTGTTTTCTGACTTCTCTCGGACTTCTGAGATCTAATGATCTAGGCACTGCCGACGAAAGCCTGTTACCCTCTCCTCAAGAGTATTGCTGGTCATGTTGCAACCTTATTATTATGTCCCCTTCCTTCCCTAACATGTCCATTTCAGTTGATGCTCTCCGTTAGCATTCAGACGTTGCTAATGCGACTTTTGCACTAGGAGCTGACATTCTAGTCTCTTCTCAATTATCTCCTACCTTCCGACTTCTGTGATCCTAACGATCAGGAATTGGCAGACCCAACGGTCTCTGCACATCACCTGGAGCATACCGCTGGCTTTGTTTGCTTTTTCTTCTCATCCATAGAGCCATTTTTCGCTTTCTATATCTGACTTACCTGGTTCTGTCTGTACGGTCTCCTGCATTCCGACCTCTCTCGGACTTCTGAGATCTAAATGATCTAAATAAATAAATAAATAAATAATTTATTCTCAGTTTCATAGAGACACACCAACGCAGGCATGATCAAGGTTTAAAAACCGACGTGTATCACGACGATACATTGGGTTCAAGCGTGTGTAGTTGAAACAGTGTCGGGAAGAGTTGATATGTGAGTCTAGTCGACTTGCCAGTTTGTAGTTGTGGGCTGTGACTTTATTCAGTGGCGAGTCACATCCGCCACGTCGCAGTGTTGTTAAACAGACATTTGTGGCTTTTTATAGGGAGAACGCTTGCCAGGCGAAAACCCACTACGCCCTGCATCTATTCTCTGCAAACGCAACGCTCCGTCTCCCCGCCTCCAATGCACTGCTGCTCATGATTCAACATTAGTATATCCTCATTTATCCCTAACACTTTTATTCTGTTGACGCTCAGTTAGCATTTCGACGTATATAATACAGCTTTCTCTCCATGAGCCAATATCCTCCTCTCATCTCCATGGTCTCCTGCTTTACGACTACTGAGCCCATACTTTTGAACCATCGACAGGTCCAAAGGTCTGTTCGCAACACCTTGAGATCGTTGTAGGCTTTTCCACTTCTCTTTAATAGTTTCCTCCTTCCCGACACAATTGTTTAATGTTATAAATAATAAATAACTAAATAAACTTTTATTCTCGACAATGGGAGACACACCTTTACAAGCATGATCATATTTAGCTAACATAGTGCGATCAAATTGTACAAAAAGTACACGTTTGTCATAGCAGGGTATGTAAGTGTATGGGTGTATATACGTATGTAATTGTGTAGGAATGAAGCTTGTGCTTTTGAATGCTCCGTAGAATTTTTGACTGTTTGTTATCGTCAGGAATGTGAGAATAAGCGATTGATTTCCGTGGGTTGGATAGCATTTTCCGGATATCCACGGGCCAGTGACTTTAGTTTGTGGCAGGTCACATCCGCCACGTCACAGTGTTGATAAGCAGACCTTTGTGGCTTTCTATATGGAAAACGCTTGCGAGGCAAAAACCCACCCCGTCCTGGAACACTGCCGCCGAACTATTTGCTGGAAAGGGTTAAACCCGAACCACCCAGCTGGCACCACGAGGAGATTGTTCGCTCTCTCTGTTTGCATTCCTTTCTCAATTGGACGGATATCTCTTCGGGCCTGGCTCTAGTCTAGCCCTGTCTGACCAGTCTCCTAGTTTTTGTATGTTTCCTCACGTCCGATTCGCAAACGTTCTAGGCAGTGCAATCACAACCCACCTGTTGCTTTCTTTCTATGAGCCGACATTTTATTCTCGTCTCAATGGTCCCCTTTTTGACTGCTGAGGCCTTACCGATGAAACATTGACAGATCCAACGGTCTGTTCACAGCACCTCGAGACCATTGTACGCTTTTTCACTTCTCCCAAATAGATACTCTTCCTTCCAGACCTCATTCTCTCCTTTTCACGCCCTCTGTTTACCTACCTTTTTTAAATGGACGGAGCACTTTTCGGGCTTGGCTCTAATCCATCCTCGTCTGCTCAGGCTCCTTCTTTCTGATTGCTTTCAGAGATCCGAGACATAAACGGTTTAGGCTCTGTAGTCCCAACACTCTGTGCCCCTCATCCTTTGTGCTTTGCTTGCCATACTATCTACCTATTCCGGCGCAAAGCTTTGCCACCCTTATCTTAATTACATCACTGGGCATTATTCATCCTTCTTTTTATTAACAAGGATGAATCATCACCCGAAAAACATCGACGGCTCTTCCACTTCTCAATAGAACCTGTTTTACCGACCCTTTTCTTTCCTTCCTGTGCTTTCTGTTGCATTCCTTCTTCATTCGACGCTAACTTACATGCGTTTGTCCTCCCTGACTTCTTACATTCTTACCAAATTAAGACTGAGGCAACGCATCTTCTGTGTGATCTTCTTTCTCATAATATGCACATCTCATCCTCCTCTCTCTGGTTCCCACCGATTGGGCATATGCGCACTAGGACCCCTCAAACTTTCTTTGCTTCACCTTCATCCACATCCTGGAGCAATCTTTCATTCTCTACTAATCCGTATTCTGCTCGCTTCTCGTCGTATTTCGCCACTTATGATACACGTGTATATGAGATATTTAAATAAAAATTACACGTATAGGGGTACAATAGTTCAGCCATCTCCGCAATCTGTCGACTGCATTCCAGACGCATTCCTTTCTTCTGTCTATGTAGCTGTCTCTGTTCGTTGCCTTTTTCCCGAGTTTGTCACAGGTACGGCGACACGCACCCAAGGAATTGTTTATCGTTGCGACAATACAAGGCACACAGTTCCTTTATCTGGACATGAGCGGAAGATTATCAACCTTTTTTACAACTTACTAACCGGACAAATCATTCGTTATCTTGCACGGATACAATTTTTCCGAGGCTTGAACCATTGGGTTCAGTTTGCCTAACACTATCTCTTCCACATACCTCTTGCCTGGAGAACTCCTTTTGACTTCGGAAGGCACATTCTCCTGCCGATTCAAAGCCAGAACAATTGGTCATTCTGAGCTCTTCAATCCGCTTTGACCGCTCAATTGGCCGTGGTTTCCTATAATTCTAATCAATTTTATTACATACACCGGGGGATCTGCGATTCTTTTTTCGGAACCATATCCTATCCTTCAAGCCTTCAACAACAATTCAACGCTTTTCAATGTATATCCCTCGGAGACTTCACTTGGATCTGCGGTGGTTCAACACATCATATTCAAAAAGAATGTTTAGTTCCTGACCTACCAATCGGGCACAGCTATTCGTTCAAAACAGGACAGGACCCAGGAACGCAATAGGCACTCGCCTAACGCATCAGCCAGCAGAAAAATGGGACGCAACTTGACTGCGAATAGCCGAGCAAACAAACGTTCAACAAGAAACATAGCCAGTTACAACTTGCCATTCAATGGATTGGCGGCAGTGTTTCAGGACGTGGTGGGTTTTCGCCTGGCAAGCGTTCTCCCTATAAAAAGCCACAAATGTCCGTTTAACAACACTGCAACGTGGCGAATGTGACTCGCCACCGAATAAAGTCACAGCCCATAACTTCACACTGGCAGGTCAACTAGCGTCACCATTCTAGATAGGTTCGTTACACTGGAACTTCTACATCTGCATATACGGTCGTCTCCTCTTTCTACGATTTCACGCATATACTGTCGTCTTTTTACTTTCTACGATACCACCGTTGACCTTTGCGTTACTTATGCACGAACTCACTGTATTGTCATATCTCTCTCGAGCGTGCTCTTCAATTATCTTCCAATGGATCATTCAGGATTCTCAATCTATTATTAGCTGAGGTATGACTGCAATATATGGCAGACCGATTATGTCCTAACAAACGGGTCCCGATCTCACGACAGCCAAATTATTGTTTCGCATTTTCACCATTGTACAGTTTCAATCATGGACATATGAACAATTTTTTACTGTCACTGTTACAGTTGCCATAAAATGTCTGTACAGTTGCACGTACTTGATCATGCTTCCATGGGCGTGCCTCGCATAATCGAGAATAAAATATTTATTCAGTTATAGATCACTTGAAACTGTAAGTTAACGATCTGTGGACTGCACTTCAAACCGACTGCTGATCTACGCCGATGACCTCAAGCAATGGTCAACAGTATCCAGCCTGGAGGATGCGGACAGCTTACAGGGTGCTATAGACCAGCTACACGAATTATCCAGCAAGTAGCAATCGCCAGTAAACCGAGATAAATGCGCCCTTCTCTCAATAAATAACACTGAGCCGTACGGTGCATACAACATTAATAAGTTTCTCCTCAGGAATACCACTCAGGAAAGAGATCTCTGGGTTGTCGTCACTTTTAACCTTAGAACGACGCAGGCCACGTTGAAGAAAGTGGCCACTGGAAGGAGGCTGGTGGACGACTTAAGACCATTCGCAATAATGACTGCTGAGATTTTTCGATCTTTGTACATCTCGTACGTCCGTCCAGTCTTAGAATATGGCCTACAAGCTATCCATCCGCCATCAACGGTTGAGTCCGCTCTGCTGGAAAAGGTTCAGAGACGTGCATCGAAAACTGTTCTGGGGCTTCGTGATTTCCCGTGCTCTCCCCATTCGACTCCAGCAACTAAGTCTTTTCTCCCTCGAGCTCTGCAGTCGCTGGGGTTACCTCAGCTACACTAGGAGCATCCTCCGAGGGGAACGTGGAAGTGAGTTGCAACAATTGTTCCGACCCAACACTGACTGTTCAACATGAGCTCATCCATGGAGACTATTCAGGCAAAGAAGACACAGAATTCGCATGGACGTCACTATATCCACTAGATTGGAAGCGCCTGCTGGAAGAAATTACAGACGTGCTATCCGAGGGAGGTTTCAAACGGCTGCTAGACAAACATTTGCTGAGAATGCTGGAATCTTGCGGCTGTCACCGCAACTGCGACAAACCCTCGAGGACCGTCGTAATGCAACGCCACGCATCAAACCCAGTAGGATACGGAATCGAGGGGCTGACGATGGATTTCCCTCCCGTACCATACATCTCAATGAACATTCATCAGCTTATGGACCTACCTAGTTGGTTAGCATCCTGTTTCATGCCATACTGATCGAGCTTTTTAGCTGAACTATTTTGGAAACCGGTGTTTGAGTAAGTACTTGAAGCGAAATTTGACTATTGTCAAATTTCATGTGCTCCGAGATACCTTGGATAAAGTAAAATGTTACTGGACATGGCGTCTCCTTGAGGCTTACTGGAAATTTTACGTTTGTTCCCCTTTTTACTCCCATTTTAAACCGTTTTTCTTTTTTGTGGTCGTTTTCCGCTTGCATACGTGTTTTTAAATTCTACTCCGTTTTTCACTTTAAACGTGCTCGTCTCGCTAAAACCGACGGGGATGAAATCCTGGGGTCCTCGTTTGATGAGTCCAGTAAAGCTTGAGGCCATCTTGCCTGTACAAGACCATTCACGGATTCATCTGGCCGCGTGCCGTGTGATGTTTGCATCCACTAGTATCGCAAAAGTTGTACCTGCCTCCACGCGAATCAGTACAATATGTTAGCCTCCAGTGAAAACTTTCTGTTCAGATGTGCTGATTGTTGCGCTCAGCAAGCGAGGCTCCCGGCTTTCACCTGTGCTGAATTCAAAGCACTGGCATCCAGGTTCACATTTGCTGCGGGGGCCATAGCCGAGCTTGCCATTTGCCTCGCTCAAATGTAAAGTGGATTTGATTATGAACTCCCTGAATATTGCGAGTACGGACGCCGTAACTGACTGTCCCTCTGCTGACAGTCCATCCGTTGATCGGTCCTACATACTGCCTGATGCTCCAGTGCACCTTGAGATGACTGACTCCCGTGCCTTTGCACAGCATTGTTGAGCCTTCACAAATGGAAGGCGAGTCGCGGGCTCCCGGGCCAGGAAAGAAGAAGCGAAGGTGGGCAGGGGAACAGCACATTCCCTCTGCCCCTAAACCGGGAGGTGAGAACTCGCTCAACTTGCAAGCGCTTGAGCTGGCAACATCACCGGTGATGAAATTCCCGCAGTTTCACCTAAGATTGTGCAGGCAAGGGGTGAAAACCACCAGATATCCCCATCGCCAGCTAAGCAAACGTAGGTGCCTACGCCGCACACCTCATCTTGTCTTCCACGGGGGTATAGGTCCTTCAGGCGGGTTTGGATGTTGAGCCACAAGCTTCTTCGCCGGTTGAACGAAAGCAAAAGAGGAACAGAACTGCCCGTACTCTTCATGCCAGTAGGAAACGCAGCAAGAATGACGAGTCAAACAAGTTGGAGCATAAGACGTGCGCTACAGTTGCTTCAGCAGCGTCCGATAATGTGCGCCCATTCTCATTGCCTGCGTCTAAGCCGGCTGCTGGTTATCTAAATTCCAAGACCCGTGGGGTAAATACACCCCGTCGAGGTGATTCTTTCATGGATAACAGCGCGATTTTCCGCAACGCAGTGGAATCCACTGCTGCACTTCCTGCCGAAAGTACATTGGACGACTTACAGTGGTTTAAGATGTGCGCAACAAAGTTGCTTCCGCCTGGGTTTCCCGGTGTTACTGTCAGGAACCTGACTAGATTGGGTAACGTCCCAGTTAACGCCCTAAACGCTCTACCGCGCTTGCTTCGTGTAGTCCTATCCACTCCGGAGGAACGCAATGCACTGCTGCGGTTTGCCTTCAAACTGAAAGATACTAATGTTAGCGTTCAGCCAGACCTACCATTAAAGGATAGGCTGAAGCTAAAAGAGGCCAGTAAGGACCAGTATGGACCTTAAAACCAGGCGGGCGGCCGGTGAACAAGGTCTCTGTTTGGTGGGTTTCCGAGTGGTCAGCCGGCGGTCCTTTTGCGCCCTAACAGTGTCAGCCGTGGTAGCACACGACCCAGGGCTGGACAGTACGGATACCTTCAGATAATCCTAAGCAATCTGCGCAGCCTAAGGAATTGTATGCGCGAGATAGGTCTGTTTGTAGATAAATAAATAAATAAATAAATTGTGTATTCTCGACTAAGCGAGGCACGCCTGCGCAGGCATGATCATGTTAAGAGTACAAAATGTGATCAGTTAATGTACAATGGAACAATGGGATTGTTGCATATGTTTATATATGAATGTATGTAAGTTTGCATGTAGGCGTGTTTAGCTTTGTTTATGGGATTGGTAAATGTTTCCTGTCATTTTGCTTGAATGTGTTTTAAGGTGTCGCCAGTGCTTGCTATCTGTGGACTTGAAGCGATTGTTCGGATAAGCAATGAGTGACTTTAGTTAGTGGCGAGTCACAACCGCCACGTCACAGTGTTGTTAAACGGACATATGTGGCTTTTTATAGGGCGAACGCTTGCCAGGCGAAAACCCACCACGTCCTGGAACACTGCCGCCGAACTATTTGCTGAAAGGGGGTTAACCCGAATCACCTAGCTGGCACCACGAGGAGGTTGTTCGGCTAGCCAGCCTTATGGGTCCCATCCCAATATACTCGCGTTCACTGAAACGTAACTATCTCAGGACATAACGGACGGTGAAGTACATCTATCTGGCTACGCGCTATTTAGATGTGATTGCTTCGTTGGCCGACCGGGCGGGAGCGTTGCGCTTTATTTTAGCTACGGGCTTGACGTTTTGCGTACCCTCATGTTTCAGTCGGCAGATAAAACTGTCAAAGCTCTGTCGGTAGTGGTTAGCACTTCCTCAGCACAACTTACAGTTGTACTTGTGTATAGAAGCCCTGGGAGTGCATCCCAATTGATGCTTGACTTTATTTACTCCTAATCTACCAACGCGTTTGATAATGGCTGAGTTAAAGCTACCGGAAGTTTGCTGAGCAGACCTTCTTTGCAACTCGGCGGAAGGTACTTTCGGTGCAGATCTTCTTGGCCGTACGCTACCAGTACGGTTTCATCAGTTCGTAGATGTCCCCACTAGATATAGGATGCCCAATATCGTCTATTTTGGGTCGTTTCTGTCGTCACTATACTTCGTATGTGACATCATTTGAAGCTCTCCATTAGGTGCCAGTGATCATGTCTGTTTAGCATTCAGGTGCATTCTAACCAGACGTCACCAGAGCATCGCTAAGCCATTTCCAAACATAGGCGTGTTAACTATTAGGCAATACGTTTCAAGGCTTCTGGGTTACGTTGCGAAATCTCGGTGGTCGATAGGGTTCAGGCGGCCTGGGATAAATTTAAGACTTGTCTCACGGAAGCGTCTACTCCCTAGATCCCGTTTACGAGGAGAAAGGAGACACGAGCGCTACCGCCCTGCCTAGATACCACTGGCAAATACCTGCTCCAGAAGTATTCTAAGTGCTGAAGGACCTACCGTGCGGCTCCATCAACGATCACCTACGGTAGGTACAGCGAGGCTAGAAAAAGATGTAAACAACACATAAGGTAAGCTCGGCGGTTGTATGAAAATGGATTGGCTGATGCAGCTTCGGAAAATCCGAAGAAGTTCTTCGCTTATTTTAAGAGACCTTGTGGTTTAATTTGGGTACTTCCAACTTTGTTGCGGGCCGATGGAACGCATGCATATGCGGGCTCAGATAAAGCTCGTGTACTTGATGAGCAGTATGCAGGGTCTTTATGCGCGCGGCCGTGTTAACTAGCGTTGAACTTGTCTCCAGCGTATCTGAGGATTTTTATTGACCTTAGTTTACTGTGGTGGAAACTCAAGTCCCTAGGCTGCTTCAAGAACTGAACCCTTCCAAAGCAGCTGGACCTGATTCAGTTCATCCGAAGCTTCTGCACGAGTTGGCGGTGGAACTAAGTAGACCGCTGACGGTGGTGTTTCGGAAGTCACTTGACAGCTGTACATTACCTTCTGAATGAAAGATGGCTGTCATCTGTCCTCTCTTCAAATACGGCGACAAGCGTCTGTCAGCCAGTTATAGGCCAGTCATCCTGACTAAAGTCGTGGTCAGACTGCCTGAAAAGCTGGTAAGAGGTAGTTGGAAGGTCACCTGAATAGGTTTAATCTACACAGTAGTGCACAACATGGATTCCGGAAGGGGTTTTGTGTCTGACGAATTTGATGGTTGCTCGTGACGCTTGGGCCGAGGCAGTGGACAATGGTCGCGTAGTGGATGTGCTTTTCGTAGACTTTTCAAACGCATTTGCCAAGTTAACTTACTTTTGACTACCACGAATGCTGAGCTCCTAGGGCATGTCTGGCTGCGCCCCGCACGGTGCATCTGCACTACTGCAAGAAAGAAAGCAGCGTGTACGTGTGGGTCGCAGCTTATCCTTTAGGTAAGCGGTCCTTGGCGGTGTCCCACAGGGCTCGGTCCTTGGACTGTTGCTGTTCCCCATCTACGTAAACAATCTCCTGGAGAGCTTGGGGTATCATCTCTATTGTTTGTGGATGACCTTAAGCTATGGAACGTTGTAAACGTTCCTGGGGGTTCTGAGGCCATACAGCATGCGCTGTACAGACTCTGGGACTGGTCTACTTTGTGGCTACTGCCCAGTACTAAGGCTAAGTGTTCCTTCCTTCTTATAGAAACAACTTCCCACCTTCGAGATACGTGGTTGGTGGGATTGAACTCCCCCTATCCTCCAACCAGGTAGACCGAGGCGTCGTCCATTTCTCGTCTTTGCATTCTGGTGACAACTGGAAGAACGTTGCAGGTAGGGGCTTCAGAAGGGAGTGGTTAATACTCCATTCTTTCGGTGGCTTAACTGCCGACGTAGTTGTGAAGCTGGATTCAGCGTCCGTTCGGCCCTATCTGGAATACTGCGTCCAGACTTGTCCACCCTGCCTTGTTCGGGACAAAATGAAGCTTGAGAGCAGGTAGCAACTCGGTCGATGGATTATGGGGCAAGCGTACCCCGAGCGTCTGCCTAGCTTGGGATGTATTCAATGTACTTTTAGCGGCTTCGAGAAGACCTACTCCTTACTTACCTCATTTTAACAGGGAAGGTTAGACCGGATATGAGCTGACTATTTAGCCCGGCATTATGGCCTTGTCTTCGCTGCAACACAAGCCGCTTTCCGACGGAATCAGGGCGTAAACCCGGTTATTGCGTAGAGTTTCCGAGGGCTAGAACTCGGTTTCAGAAAGTGTAGTCAGTGAATCTACGGTTAAGGTGTTCGAGCATCCTTTAAACGCTTTCGGGTGGCAACACGAAACTTTTCTCTTCTCCTTACCATATGCATCTTTCAACTTTGAGTTCAGTTTCTGTCATCCTCCTTACGCTTTGGTCTTATCCTTCAGTTAAATTACTTTCCTTTCTCTTTATCTTCCATTTTCGTCCTACATCTTAGTTTACTTGACCTACACAGCGAGACTGCTAGTGCAGGGAAAGTAAGCAAAAACTGGTTGACGAGGGTTGGTTTGGTGGTTCTTTTACCTCCATCCTGACTTCCCAGCACCTTATCATTTCCTGAGTTAACGATCCGCTCAAGAAGGAGCACTCAAGGGTTTTTACTATCGTTCCAGTACCCTCTGAAGCTGAACCACCTGACTATGAATGCAAGCTCCAGTTCTCTGCGCTGGCTAACCGATTTGCCTACTCCAGGTCCGTCATGCATTGTTGAAAACGGGCAAGAGAAGAAATGTCCAGGAAAGTCGGATAAAGCATTGCGCAGGCGTGTAAGGATATCGAATTAAGGAAAGATGGCTTTCCCTTTATAAATAAATAAATAATTTTTTTATTCTCAACAAGGCGAGGCACGCCTTTACAGGCATGATCATCTTGTCATAACGATGCATGATCAAGAAGGTGCAAACGTCCGATGTGTTTGCCATAGCAGTTTGTGTTTGTGTAGGGGGTATGTATGTATGTCACTGTGTGCATATGTGTATGTCGCTGTGTATTTTGTGCTTGTAGTTGTGCTGCTCCAATCTCCAATGTTTGCTATCGTCAGCAACATGTGGGTAGGAGATTGGTGTCTGTGAGTTGGATAGAATTATCCGGATATCCAACGGGCAGTGACTTTATTTTGTGGCGAATCGCGACCGTCACGTCACAGTGTAGTTAAGCAGACAGTTGTGGCTTTCCATAGGGAGAACGCTTGCTAGGCAAAACCCACCACTTCCTGGAACACTGCTGTCGAACTATTTGTTGGAACGCGTTAAACCCAAACCACCTAGCTGACACTCCGATTAGGTAGTTCGGCTAGCCAGCCTAGGCATAAAGACCGTGTCCAGGTATTCACACTGGAAGATCACCCGCTCAAATGACTCCTGAGAATTTTCGATCTTTGTACATCGCGTACGTCCGTCCAGTCTTAGAATATGGCGTACCAGCTATCCATCCGCCGTCAACGGTTGAGTCCGCTCTGCTGGAAAAGGTTCAGAGACGTGCATCGAAAACTGTTCTGGGGCTTCGTGATTTCCCGTGCTCTCCCCATTCGACTCCAGCAACTAAGTCTTGTCTCCCTGGAGCTCTGCAGTCGCCGGGGTTACCTCAGCTACACTAGGAGCATCCTCCGAGGGGAACGTGGAAGTAAGTTGCAACAATTCTTCCGACCCAACACTGACTGTTCCACATGAGCTCATCCATGGACACTATTCAGGCAAAGAAGACAGAATTCGCATGAACGTCACTATATCCACTAGATTGGAAGCGCCTGCTGGAAGAAATTACAGACGTGCTATCCGAGGGAGGTTCCAAACGGCTGCTAGACAAACATTCGCTAAGAATGCTGGAACCTTGCGGCTGTCACCGCAACTGCGACAAACCCTCGAGGACCGTCGTAGTGCAACGCCACGCATCAAACCCAGTAGGATACGGAATCGAGGGGCTGACAATGGATTTCCCTCCCACTCTCTACGACTTAATTAGCTCAATGTCAGGGGGTGAATGAGGTGGATCCGTTTGGCTAAATTGTCTTATCAGGCGGAAATGCGATTCGTTATAAAAATGCGGGATCTACAGGAAGTGCTCACTAATGCTTTTCGGACCATGGATGGGGGGTCTGATTACTAAGCCCTAACCACATATTTCTTTCCACTTAAAAGCACAGATGGTCAACCGAAACAAAGTTACTCCACAGATGTTCTTGTCAAGGGAAATGGCCTTCTTGTTCAGTAGTGGCTCTATGATACGCCATCAGAATAGCTACCCGTAAGCGAAGTCTTATACTGTCCTTGCAAAAATGTAAGGAGCTGAATACAGTTGCTCGAACACCAGTGCAAGGCGGCAATGCTGTCCAGGTCATTTAAACTAATGGTGATAGTAGCATCTGTTTTCACAATAAAAAGAAGGATCCGTGTAAGTACAATTCCAGTAACTTGTGCTGTGTGATTGTGGAGCGAGGTAAACCCATTTGTTTAGACCCGTCCATGAGACAACTCTCCAAAGTGACAAATGACGGATCCATTCAGAAGGTGAGTAGAGGAAGCTGAATGATGATCAGCTGTTAAGGTCCGTGCAAGGCCCCAATTGTTGCCGATCAGCTTCCTTGTGAAGATGGCGCAATTGTAACCACCGATGCATCGATTAACACTTTCTTCAGCTTTTAGAAGGTTATAACCACACCGTCCGGGAGTGGGAAAGATCTGTCGTGGATCAACGGATGGCTTTTATCAGAAAACTGAGCAATTCATTGAGAATAGCAGACCAACATGCCCACAATGCGCGGTTAGGCTTATTATTCATTCGGGGGCAGCATTACTAGAAGCGCTGCAAAGCGTGAAGGGTCACGTTTAATCAGGACCAAAGAAAGGAGGTACCCGATTAACTAAATAAATAAATAAATAAAGCTTTTATTCTCGACGAGGCGAGGCACGCCTTTACAGGCATAATCATTTTGACAAAACAATGTGTGATCAAGGATGTGCAAAACCCGATATGTTTGCCATAACAGTGCTTGTTTGTGCAGGGGGTATGTAAGCATGTAATTGTGTGTGTGTGTTTATGTAGCTGTGTGGGTTGCGCTCGTAAATGTGCTGTTCCATTCTAAAATGTTTGCCTTCGTCAGCAATGTGCGAGTGAAAGATTGGTGTCCGTGGGTTGCAAAGGATTAGCCAGATATTCACGGGGCAGTTACTTTATTTTGTGGCGAGTCACGACCGCCACGTCACAGTGCTGTTAGACAGACATTTGTGGTTTTTTGTAGGGAGAACGCTTGCCAGGCCAAAACCCACCACGTCCTGGAACACTGCCGCCGAACTATTAGCTGGAACGGGTTAAACCCGAACCACCCAGCTGGCACCACGAGGTTGTTCGTTGCAAATATGCATTTGTTAGTATTGGACGTCAAGCCATACTTGTTTGCCGCTGACAGGAAGCTTTTTAGGTTCTAATCGTGGTCTGAAGAGGTTTTGCCGAAAACCTTTATGTTGTCGACGTATGCAAATTTCCAGAATGCTTTTCTTTACGAATTAACTCGTCCGTGGCGCATTGAAAGCAAGCCACCTCCTTTGGGACGCCAAACGGAATTCGTCGGAACTGATAGAGCTTGTCGCAGACCTCGGATGTCGCATAGGATTTGTCACTTTCGTTGATGGATATCTGCTGGTAGGCGACCTGCAGATCAAGCGTATTGCAAAATCGATATCTGCGCCATTGCATCAATCCTTAACCTCAGGTAGGCGTCCTGTTACATGAACCTATTCACGGTTTGGCTGTAGTCGAGTACCAGTCGCTTTTTATGGCGATCACTATACGTGAAGATACTTGGGTACGCCACGGCGAGTTGGACGGTTAGATGATATTTTCTTCGACTAATCTCTGAATTTCAGAGCGTATGAAGCATTCGTCTTCTGGGCAATATTGTCTTGAATTCGTTGTAACCGAGGAGCAATTACGATTGAATTTTGTAAACAGTTATTGTGCGTCGATAAGAGCAGCTGCGAGTGAGCAAAGCGAAAAGGATATCTATTACCCATGGATAGGGCTTGCAACGATTCTATGTAACTTCGGGAAATCGTGACCCAGTAGGACATCTACACACAAATCTGGAAGTACTGCGATGCGTACGTGCGGGTATAAGGTGTCTTTGTGTTGCAGAGGGACGACTCAATGACCATAAGTCGTATTTGGGTGCAGCGTGGAGGACAAGACGATTTCGTTCTGGGAACTTTCATTACGTCACGGATGAAGGCTGTCCGGGAAAACGTAAGTATTGCCTAGGAAAACCACTATTTAGCGATTAATCGATTAGTAACGATTATCGCGTCGATTTCGAACGAACCGGGATGTTCTAGTTCTGCAGTGACTACAACCCATCTGACACCTCAGCAAAAGATCTGGGGAACCCCTAACCTTGCTGGCTGATCTTCCAATTCTAAAAGTCGAAGGTCAGTAAGGGACCTATAAATGCAGCCAAGGTTCACAGTAGTTGTACAGTGCTTGCTGACGGCAATTAATACGTTATTTTGTCAAGGTCATTTGCCTTCTACTTTTTTCTTCGGTTGGGCTAGAAGTTTTTTGCAGCGGTAAATTGCTACTTTTGTAATTGCGTCTAATGTAGAGATTGTACAAATGTCAACGGAGAAAATTGGAAACGTGGTGAATTTTGCTGCTGAAATATTTCTAAAGCTGCTTTTCCAACATCAGGCTCAAACGGAGGCACAAATGAAAGTGATCGAAAAACTGACACAATGCCTTAGTTTGCAGACCACAGGAGCAGCTACGCCGGGCATGCAGGTCAGTTCTGTTGATCTTCTCACGAATGCAATCGCTGAGTTCAGTTATGACGCGAATTCTGGATGCCCCTTCGCAGAGTGATTCAAGCGCTGGAAACACATGTCCTGGACAGGTTTCGTTCCTCAGGACGACTCCTGGAAGGTGCAAGCGCTAGTCCGCAAGCTCGGAATAAAGGAACACGCAATGTTCATAGACCATATGCTGCCCAACCAGCCGAAGGATCTAACTTTCGGCGAATACGGTCACAGCTGAAGGAATTTCTTGGTGAGTCCGTATCCTCTTTTAGCATTGGCTAACAAGGCCTGAAAATTGTCAAACAGGCATCGGACAACATTGCGGCCCTAGCAGACATGAGTAACTGTGAGTGTAAGCGTTCCAAACTACGCTGTTTAACGGACAATCAGTTTAAGTGTCTCATTTTCGTCAGCGCTCTACAATCCCCCAGGGCTTCCGAGATCCGCGCGCGGCTATTAGCTGGGCTGCATCAGGATCCTGATCTGACACTAAAGGCCCTCGTAAGCGAATGCAAACGGCTGCTTACCCTAAAACATGACAGTGCCATGGTCGTACGAAATGGACTCGCATCACCAAATATCCTGCAACTCGTGAAAAAGGCCAGTACCGTCAACCGAAGCAGACCCATCAAGCGGCTCTGCAGGCTCAGACCTGAGTTTCCCTTACCTCTAGAGCCTGCTAGGCTTTTCCACCATTTATTGTTAGCTCTTTTTTCATCTTTACTTTATGTCCTTATCCAAACGCGCCAACTAATCCAGTCTTACCCGATCGGCCTCCTGCTCTCCGGATTCATTCAGAGTTCTGCGACGTCACCTTTCTTAGTTCGGCTGACTCACCCACCCGATTACATTACCTGGAGAGCCTCGTGGGCTTTTCCACCTTTCGTCAATAAACCATTCTCATCCTGAATCTAATTTTATTATCGTGCTCTGCTTTCATTTATTCTTCAAATGGAGTGCCAGAGCTCACTGCTCTGCAGTGAACAAGTTCCACTGATCAGCCTCATTTCTCTCTGACTGCTCCTATACTACCCAGACTTGAGCTATATACACTAAGCGGACTCAACGCTCTTGTTCCCATAACCCGAAAGGCTGCTAGACTCGTGCACCCCCTACCGCTGCAGCTCTTTTTCTGCCTTTATTGCACGTGCTATTCCTACGCGCCGACTAATCCAGTCTCGCCAGCTCGGCCACATGCTATCCGATTTCACTCAGAGTTCTTAGACGTTACAAATCTTAGTTCGGCTGACACAATGTTTTGTTTACATTACCTAGAAAGCCACGTGCGCTCCTCCACTCTTTATCAATAAACCCCTCTCACTCCCATGAAACAGCCACAAATGTCCGTATAACAACACTGCAACGTGGCGTATGTGACTTGCCACCGAATAAAGTCACAGCCCATAACTTCACACTGGCAGGTCAACTAGCGTCACAATTCTAGATGGGTTCGTTACACTGGAACTTCTACATCTGCATATACTGTCGTCCTTTTACTGCCTACGATACGTTGACCTTTGCCTTACTTGTGCACGAACTCACTCTATTGGCATATATCTCTTCAGCGTGCTCTTCCTAGATACTGACAGGGCGAATAGCATCACAATTTAATATTTTCCTAACTCGTTCAAGAATAAGATACTCCCTGCCTACGTGTATCGTTTTCACTACACATGTAGTGCCCAGGCTGTTTACACTATGCACGCTAGAACCCAACGTGTCGTCATGCATTGACGACGTTATTCGTCATGATTAATTTTACAATTTCCAAAGCCTGTACAACTTTCGGCTCACTGCCGATTACATACATAGCAACGTGTTTGTTGCGAAACATAATTGCGTGTAAACGTTGCTCACGCCTGGTTTGGTGTGTCTCGACAAATTCGAGAATATACTATCCATTTATTTATTTATTTAATAAACGATCAATAAGAAGCAGTGCCAATTGCAGCTTGTCGTTCAAATGCATTGATTGCAGTGTTCCGGGATGTGGTGGGTTTCCGTTTGGCGAGCGTCCTCCCTCTAAAAAGCCACAAAAGTCCGTTTAATAGCATGGCGACGTGGCGGAGGTGATTCGCCACAGAATAAGGTCGTGGCCAATAAGCTCACGCTGGCAAGCTGACCATGACAACTAACCATCATGATGGTACGCCCCGGCAATTTCTTATATGCATATATCGTCCACGAATTTTTCTGCGCATTCATCTTTATGCTTTACAATACACTCACACGAACCCAGCATATCGTGTAATCGCGATTGAGCACGTTCTTTACCAGCTCCTTTCTAATGGAGCAGTTTTAGTTCTTGATCTCTGCCTGCCTGAATTGTTACTGCACTGGCCGGCTATCCGAACAACCTCGTGATGTCAGCTGGATGGTTCGGATTTAACGCGTTCCAACAAATAGTTCGACGGCGGTGTTCCAGAAAGTGGTGGGTTTTGCCTAGCAAGCGTTCTCCCTATGAAAAGCCACAACTGTCTGTTTAACAACACGGTGACGAGACGGTCGCGATTCGCCAAAAAATAAAGGCACTGACCCGTGGATATCCGGATAATTCTATCCAACCCACAGACACCAATCTCCTACCCACATATTGATGACGATAGCAAACATTGGAGATTGGAGCAGCACAACTACAAGCACAAAATACACAGCGACATACACATACGCACACAATGACATACATACATACCCCCTACACAAACACAAACTGCTACGGCAAACACATCGGATTTTTGCACATTCTTGATCATGCATCGTTATGTCAAGATGATCATGCCTGTAAAGGCGTGCCTCGCCTTGTTAAGAATAAAAGATTTATTTATTTATTTATTTATGGCAGACCGACTGTGCCCACACGAACGTGTCCGAACTCACGTTAATGGACTTTCCTCATTTTTATTTCCGCCCTATTTGTACGGTGTCAAATAGGAACGTCCGAACAATCTTCTATTGTCACCTTTACGATCGTCATGACATGTATGTACAATTGCGCTTATTTGCTCACACCCTCGCGGGCATGCCTCGTTTTGCCGAGAATAAATGAGTATTTATTTATTTAGAACAAACCGCCCACAGCATGCTGCTCACGCGTCGAATCGCATTTCACGCGCTTTTGTCCCTTCAGACGTCATATTTGTCAAATGTGCCATAAGGGTTGGCTTAAAGTGGGGTGCTGCAGACATTTCTGGTCAAAGTAAGTGAATAAGTCTTACCGAAAGGGAAATTCTAGGAAGGATGGCGCAGAGTCGATGTCCACAGTTGCTGCGTTTTAAAGCGGGTGTAAACCGAGCCGGCAATTTATCAGTGTGTTAATCAATTGGATCCCAACGGAACTGAAACTGGACACGGCCGCAGACATCACGCTTATTTCCGGAAACCCAAAGACCCACACAAAGAGTCCAAAGATTGTCGAGTCTCAGAAAGTTGCACATAATGCCTCCGGCGGTGTGGTAGACTTAGTGAGCGAATGTGCATGCGGGCTTGCATTCCAAGGTGTGAAAAAGTGGGAACATGCTGCAATTCAGACTGGCCGAATTTAAGTCTTCTTCGTCTCGACTGGATTGGAAACCTGCAACTCCCCGATGTTCCCTTGAAGCAGACCTGCAACCAAGTTCGAGAAAGTGCAGAACTATCAACAAAGTCTGTCAAAGCTATGACACGTGCCAGGAAGTAAAAATTTGTCTCTGTCTTGCTGAATGGCTTTGGCCATTGTATGAACTTCAAGGCAACGCTGAGCATGCGGCCAGGTGCTAAACCTGTGTTCAAGACCAAAAGACCGGTACCATATGCAGCCAGGTCAACCGTTGAGCAAGAACTCTCTCGACTGGAACGTGCCGAAGTCACCACAGCCGTCAACTACTCATCATGGACCGCATCTATGGTCGCAGTGAAGAAAGCAATTGGCAGGGTAGGCGTCTGTGCCGATTACTCAACTGGCCTCAACGCGACGCTGGACGACCACCAGTACCCATTACCTGTACCGGAAGATATCTTTGCAAAACTGACTGTTGGTAAGTACTTTGCTAACCTTGATCTATCCAATGCTAACCTTTAAGTGGATGTTGACGAAGTCTCGAGGGAGTTGTTGCCAAGCAACCCTCATGGTGGGCTATTCCGATACAATGGCTTGCCATCTGGTGTAAAGACAGCGCCAGCCATTTTCCAACAGTTGCTGGGCACCATGCTAGCGGGCGTATCGGGAACCGCTGCATTTCTGGACGATATCATAGTGATGGGCCGATCCACAGAAGAACTATTTAACCGCCTGGATGAGGTGCTTGTTTGCATACAGTCGTACGGGTGCCGGCTCCATGAAGATAAAGGCGCATTTTTATACAGACCATCAAATATCTCGGTTTTTTCTCGAGAAGGACGGATGTCCACCAGATCCGGAAAACATTGGTGCCATTAGAAAAACGCACCACCAACAGGTCTACAGTCCTTGCGTTCCTATGGTGGGCTCATCAGGCACTACAGCACATTCTTGCCTGAGATGCGCCATTTGCGTGCCCCGTTAAACAAGCTCCTAGCCAAAGACCAATCTTGGAACAGGACATCAGAATGCCAGAGTGCCTTCGAACGGGTCAAGACACTGCTGTCTTCAAAGTTGCTTTTGGCTCATTTTGCTCCCTCCAAAGAGATTGTCCTGCCCACTGCTGCATCAAGCCATGGGATTGGCTAAGTAATTTTACAACGTACACCGATGGATCTCAGGAAGCCATCGCCCATGCCGCCAGAACACTTACGAAGGCCGAGAGGCATTACGGCCAGATTGAGAAAGAAGCATTGGCCATAGTGTACGCGGTCAAGAAAGTCCACGAAATGCTATAGGTCCGCCGCGTCAAGCTTTACACAGATCACAAGCCCTTGCTGGCTATCTTTGGATCAAAAAGGGCAACCCGACCCACACAGCCATCCGACTACAACGTTGGGCTCTTACCTTAATGGGGTATGATTTCGAGATGCACTACCAGTCAACCATTTCCATTGGCCAAATAGGATGCACTGTCAAGCCTAACCGATGCCCGGCAGCAAGAACATGAGGACACAATCATTGCCTCGGTCGAGCTAGAACCAGACGTCAACTTTCTGGTAACCGCTGCATTGCACGGTCTACCGGTTACCTCAAAAGCTGTACGAACCAAAACACTTCGGGACCCAGTACTCAAGCATGTTTCACAGTTCCACAAAACAAGCTGGCCACTTTCATGTCCATCTGCCGAATTGCAACAGTGCTTTCAGAGGAGACACTCGCTCTCTATTGTAGATGACAGCACACTATTTTCGGGAAGAGGGGTCATCCTCAAGGCACCTCAGGAGCGCATATTCGGCAACTCCACGTCGACCAGTCTGGAAACAACCAGATGAAGGCGCTTGCCCGCAGTTATGTATACTGACCCTTCATGGACAACCAGCTAAGAAATAGCTAAGCGCTGTCTAAAGTGCGTCAATGTCATGAAAGCGCCCCAAACTTCAGAACTCTATTCATGGCCAACAGTTGTTAAACCATGGTGCTGCATCCATGTCGACTTTGCAAGAACGATCAACGGCAGAAGTTTCCTCATTATAGTCGATGCATACAGCAAGTGACCTGAAGTATTTCTCGTGGATAGCACAACTACCAATGACACTGTATAAAAACTGCGCCAAACTTTTAGCAGATTAGGCCGTCCTGAGCCAGTTGTCACCGACAATGGCACATCATTTACCTCAGCAGCGGTTACGGATGTTTGCATGCAATGCGCCGTCCACACGTTTGCTCGCCGCCGTTTCACTCACCGTCGAATGGCCAGGCAGAATGAGTAGTAGTTGCGTTCAAACGAACTCTCCACGAATCAAAAGGGGAGGGACGTATAGAGGTGGTGGTTGACCGGTTCCTTTTCCTCTACAGATCAACCCCGAATCCACAATCGCCGAACGAAATCTCTCCAGCACAGGCTATGATGAACCTGAAGCTCTGCATGCCTTTCGGCACCGTCCGACCGCGCTCGGAATCCTCTGTTGATGAAAAGCCGCAAAATGGAACAGGATTTTAACCGGCGGCATAAAGCAAAGTAGCGATCGTTTACGCTTGGACAGAATGCGCTGGCACGTGACTTTTGCGAAGGCTAGGCGAAATGGACGCCAGCGAAGGTCAAAAGCAAGTGCGGAAACGTCATGTATGCCATGATGGCGGGCGCTCAGGTCTGAGCACAGCATGCAAACCAGTTACGACTCACATTGTGGCAACCAGAACAAGCAAGGCCTTCTGACCTCACGTTCAATTTACTGGTGGAAAGCTTTAATTTGCTGAAGGTAGCAGTGGACGACTGCACACAGTCGAGCAAAGCAACCAGGCCACGGACATCGGAACAAAGTTCCCAGTCACTTCTGCCAAGGAGATGGGCCGATGCGCAGGGAACACAGTCCAGAAAACTGCAAGTTAATCCTAGGTTTTCGTCATATACCTCCGACAATATCTTAGGAAGGATGGTGTCCTGGAGAAAGTAATACTTGCCTAGGGAATCCACTATTTCTGCGATTAATCGATTAGAAACGATTGCCGCATCGATTTCGAACGGCCCGGGAGGTTCTAGTTCTGCAGTGACGAAAACCCACCTGACACCTCAGCAAAAGATCTGGGGAACCACTAACCTTGCTGGCTAGCCAAACAACCTCCTCGTGGTGCCCGTTGGGTGGTTCGGGTAAATCCCGTTCCAGCAAATGGTTCGGCGGCAATGTTCCAGAATGTGGTGGGATTTCGCCTGGCAAGCGTTCCTCCTATAAAAACCACAGGTATCCGTTTAAAAACACTGTGACGTGGCGGAGGTGACTCGTCACTAAATAAAGTCACTGCTTTTTCCCTTCTCTGGAGGCTCATTCACGCATCATAAACGTTATCCGATTCAAAACGTTCCATTAATTCTCCAGTTGATGGCCAACCCAACGAACAAAAGCACACACAGTCACATTTACCGACTCACACAAAATGTCCCCCTTCAAATACACAGTTAAACATAGTTTTACATCTCAACACACACATAAACTCCTATGCTATTGATCAAAATGTACTAAATTGTGCAATTGCCGATCATATATGTCTGTATTACTATGATCACGCCCTTGGTGGTGTGCCTCGCAATGACGAGAATAAACTATTTATTTATTTAGTGCTGGCTGATTTTCCAATTCTAAAAGTCAAAGGCCAGTAAAAGACCTATAAATACAGCCAAGGTTCACAGTAGTTGTACAGGGCTTTTTGTCAACGATTGATACGTTATTTTGTCAAGGTCATTTGCGTTCTACTTTTTCCTTCGGTTGGACTAGAAGTTTTGTGGAGCAGTAAACTGTTATTTTTGTAATTGCGTGTAGTGTGAAGATTATAACAAAGACGAATAGCTCTTTCAGAAAATGTAACTTTCAGAACTGCCAGTGTCAACTGGAGCTCGGAGATATAACGGCTAACGACAACATCAGTAGTTGCACTTAGCAAACAGTCAGGCGCCGCCGCCACATGTGAGGAGGACAGGATAGACGATGTGTGCTGGTAAGATCCACGCGATTTGCAAGCCTTTTGAAAATGACCTTTCTTCGTATATGAATTGCGTATAGCATCGCGAGCCGGGCACCGAGAGCGTGGATGACGTGCATAACCACAAAAAACAGTTTCAGCAGATGACAGCTAGCGGAGTAATAGGACGGCGGCGGTTTCTTTAGGCGCACACTGGGCATCGGATGCAATTCCGTAACTTTGGCTGATAATGTGGTCAGTAGTCCCACGAAAGAACCTTGGAGTCCGCTAATCGCGGGAGTTTGTATACTGGCTTTTGCTCATCAGGACAACTGGTTTCTGAGTTCGCTCAATGTATGTGTCTTAATAGAGTACTTTCTTTCGACAAGTGTTTATAATGAGGTCAGGAACTCCAGAAAGCTGAAAAGTGTACTGTACCATCCTTAATTGTAATGT
This sequence comes from Dicrocoelium dendriticum, assembly GCA_944474145.2. Taxonomy (NCBI): domain Eukaryota; kingdom Metazoa; phylum Platyhelminthes; class Trematoda; order Plagiorchiida; family Dicrocoeliidae; genus Dicrocoelium; species Dicrocoelium dendriticum. The sequence continues at coordinate 10,655,284 of OX104065.1, read as the reverse complement.
CGTATAAAAGTGGAAAAGTTAATGTATAACAGTACGCCGGTGGTTAAAAAAGAAACAGAATGTAAAAAGCCGCTTAGGAGAGGCCGCGTTACGTCTCCGTAAAATGAAAGAAGTGCGCTCATGTATGGTAACCTTTTCCAAATATATGAGTGTCCATGTATGGCATATGGTTCGTAAGTAGGGATTGGTTTTTAGTGGAGGTTACCTGTGCGAGTCTTAACCGTGTAGTCGAAATGGTGACTAGAATCATTATTATAGGTAATGTACTTTGTGTGTAAACACGTCCCCTGCTCTGAAATAATATGGATATAAATAGGTATATATGAGACGAATAAGACTATATATATGTGCATATTTAGGTTAATGTAGTTAGTAAGGGATAATGGTATGTTCATAAGTGAGAAATGCATACGTGAATTTATGTTTAGGTGTAAGTGTATGTACTCCTACAGGTTTGATGCACATTACATAGAAAATTGGGAGCTTGAAGAGATTTCGGGAATGTTATGTTGCCTGAAAGAAAATTTGTGTTTAAATTCAAATGGCTTTGTTGTATGCAATCGCGGACGCAGACGAATGTTATATTTAAGAGTGGGGACTGCAGCTGTTTGGTATGGTGATCAGCAGCCCTTTCCTGCTGGGTGTGCTAAATGGAATGGTATTGAAGAACGCAAGAAAATATGATTTTGCACGAAGTAATGATAGGTAAGCATCGAAGTCGATGATTAGTCATTTCGGAGCTAAAGCGCCTTTTGAGAAAAATGGGTTATTTAAACCTTTAAAACCGTCTAAAGAATATTGCCTCGGGAAGGGTAACGGGGTTACTCTTGTGTACGCGGTGAAGTAGGGAAGATGGACTTCGGTAAAGGTTAGCATAATAGACAAATAAGACGTAGTGCTCTGTGTCCATTAATCGTCAATTAAGGTGCAGCCGGTTTTATATTACTTATTAGTGTCGTTTTGTATTTAGAAACTAACCCGCTGGGGTGTAGCATAACATGACGTACTGATTAGGAAGTGAATATTTGGAACAACGGATTGCCAGTGGAATGGAAAGGGATGCGCATGACTAGGTTGTACAGGTATATGCCGTGCGGTTGTAAGGTAGTATATGATTGCATCATGTGGGCAGAGGGAAGCACAAAGCATGTGCAAATATTCTCGACTAAGTGGAGAACGTTGCGAACGCTCATCACCCACCAAGCGGAGATACTGCAACATGGTTCAGAAGGAGGAAATGAGAACGCAAGGAGATAAACATTCAAGGGGCGGAGTGAAATAGGGTTACAAGGTTTACGAGTAAGGTACGGCTAAAGCGGCATGTTCATCGTTGAATATGACTGCATAAGGTGAACGTACCACGTCCTTAATTGTTCAGCATGTTGTTGGCATTCCTTGCTGTGTTGCGTCACACGTCAGGATGGAGGATTCGGCCCATATATTGTCTGAAGCTTACGGAACCCCTGAACCTACGAGCTTGTAGTCCGCCGCAAGGAATTTGCAGAGTTTGCATGTTTCCAATGCGGTGTTGTACGACAAGGCACAGTGACAGGGGGTGGCCCTGAAAAGGGACGTTGCTCCGTTCCATAAGGAATGTAAAATGTGTGCGAAACTGGAAAGCGAAGGAAAACCGGACCCGGTGCTATAGCAGGAGACGGCAAATGTAAGTAAGTCACAGGGTGACCAAGGGCGGTAATGAGGACAGCGGTTGGTGGCGCCTGTGTACTATGTCACTGAAAGCGAGGTCATCATTGAACTTGGATATTACCTTTGGCTAGCATTCACAAATGCTTGATATAATGGCTCCAGTCGGCGCGAAGAGGCCAGAGGCAGGGGTAACCTGGACGGTGGTTGTGGCACATATGTATTTTGGCTATGAAAGGGAGGTGAGCATGGAAATGCAACCTTACCTGTGCCCACGTATCACTAACGAACGCTCTGTCGGTGCCAGTACGGAAGAACAAGACAGTGGCAGGGTTCACTGGGGGTGGGCGCATGTTACCTGGGCTGTGGAATTGCTGTCATTAATAAAATGAAAACATCTGGAACTAGATGTCACGGATGCATCATATTGCGGCAGCTGTATGTTGGAGCAGGCGCAGTGGCAGCGTTAAGTAGGACGGCAAAGAGCGGCGCATAGCACTGTAGCTCTGAAAGAGAAGTGATCATGGAAAGCCAATGTACCTGTGGCTATGTATCAATGATGCATCATATGGAAGTTGCAGTACGTGGGAAGAGGCGCAGTGGCAGCGTTAAGTAGGACGGCTCATTTCACTTTGGCTCTGCTGTGAAGTCGCTGGGTATCGAAAGTCAGAATGAAATCGTACCTAACCTGTTACGGCTAGTCGTGGGTGCTTAATACGGTTGTACCAGCAAATGGGAGAAGGGCCAATAGAAGCGCTAGCCAATAGCTGAGCGTTTAGTGGCCTTTACAAGCCTAGTTCACCCTGGCAATGTAATGGATGAAAAGTGCTCCGAGACTTCCAGGCACTTCCTCAATGCTATTAGTACTGAGGTCATGGACCGGATAAAATGCCTCACGAAGGTAGTGGTCTATAATGTACCTGACCGGTTAAAAGTTCACACCATCAAGAAGGTACTGATGGATATCTGCGGTCTAGAAGGTAATGTAATCAGTTGCACCAGACTGAGGAAAAGGGCTATTAAAAACCAATGATGGGAACTGTAGTGACAGTAGAAAATTGTTCATATGTCCACGCTTGGGGACTGTGCCGTGATGGTGAACATGCGAGAGAACGATTGGGTGTAGTGGGATTCGGGATCCATTTGTTTGGACATAATCGGCTCTGCCATATATCGCAGTCATACCTCGAGTAATAATAGATAAATCCTGAGTGATCCATTGGAAGATAATTAAAGAGCAAGCTATCCAGTATGATGATTCTAATTGAGCTGCCAGTGTGAAGTTATGGGCTGTGACTTTATTCGGTGGCGAGTCACATTCGCCACGTTGCAGTGTTGTTAAACGGACATTTGTGGCTTTTTATAGGGAGAACGCTTGCCAGGCGAAAACCCACCACGTCCTGAAACACTGCCGCCAATCCATTGAATGGCAAGTTGTAACTGGCTATGTTTCTTGTTGAACGTTCTTTTGCTCCGTTATTCGCAGTCAAGTTGCGTCCCATTTTTCTGCTGACTGATGCGCTATGCGAGTGGCCATTGCGTGCCTGGGTCCTCTCCTGTTCCAGATCGGTAGGTCAGGAACTAAGCATTCTTTCTGGATATTTG
>OX104065.1:10606071-10651679 GCA_944474145.2 Dicrocoelium dendriticum | reverse complement strand
TGACCTATTCCCCGAACACACCGAAGTTTGCAGCGAACCGTCGAAGGGGAAGGGATTTAAATCGTATTGCCTGGACGAAGCTGAGTGGAGAAAATACCAAGAAACTCGGAGCTTCCGACGTTGGCTGTAGTACAAAATGTGTCGAAAGACGGCTATTAAATTGCAGCGGGAGGCGAAGTACTAGTATGAGCTGGGGTTGGCCAACTTTGCGAAAATAACTCCCAAATGTTCTTACTGTTATATCCAACCAAAGGCTTTTCTAAGAGAGGTGGTCGTCTGTCTAACCATGGAGGATGGCAGACAGGCTGTAGACGACGTTGCTAAAGTAGAAGCGTGCTACGTGCCTACCAAATTCTGCATTGGAAGGATAGTGGGTCAGCCTTGCCATCACAGTCGCACTGTTCAAGTAGCTATAAAATGCGGGAAATTATTTTCAAGGTGCCAGAAGTCTTCAAAGTGTTGGCTGTTTTGAACCCTTATAAAGCAGCCAGTACTGACAGTGCATATCCAGCCATAATTAAGCCGCTGGTTAATATCCTTCAGTATTCTGTCGCGAAGTTATTCAACCAGTCTCTTCAAGAAGGCGAACTGCCACGTGATTGGAAGGAGACGACTATTTTTGCCATCCACTAGGGGGTGCTAAGGAGGTACCTCTTAACTATAGACCTGTTTGTTTTACCAGCATCATGCTGAAGTGCTTGGAAAAGCTCATAAGAAATAGGATCCTTGAGCACGTGACTAAGCAAAATCCAATTAGGGTGGAACAGCAGGGCCTTCTTAAAAAGGTTGTGTTTTACCTATTTACTGTGCATTTTAAATGAGCTTACCCGATGCCTTGATGTCTTGTCTCGGTAGATGTCTGCTATTTGAACTTCAGTACAGCCTTTGACTCAGTGATCCATCGATTTTTAGTTGAGCAGCTAATATGGTTTGGATTGCATCCTCAACTATTACTGTGCCTCTCTGAACTTTTACCTGGAAGGGACATTCATAGCCAGGTTTGGGGAAGCGAGTTCTAGTGTAGGCCATGCCTACAGCAATGTTTCCCAAGGTTCGGTACTGGGTCCATTGTTCTTTCTTATGTTTGTAAATGATCTGGCTCTTCTTGAGAAACCCTGATATATCTTCGCGGAGTACTTGAAGCTAGTCATCTGGGGAAACCGAGCGACATTGGCTAAGGACATAATCACTGTGCTGAATTTGTCGAGCCAGTGAGATTTACATCTGAATGCCAATAGATGTCAAGTATTGACCAATACTGCTAGCTGAATTGCAGTGCAGTCTCCGGTGAGATCTCTATCATTGCGGTGTACTGATGAAGCCCGCGACCTAGGTGTCATCAAAGTGAACAATTTTAAGCCTTCGGCACAGTGTCGCCATGCTACCAATAAAGCGCGATAAGAGTTGTTTCGCCTTAGGAGGGCGCTGGGTAACACTAAAGCAGAAGTAGTCGCACCGTTATATAAAGCAGTGGTTAAGCCACATATAGAGTATTGTGTTCAGGCCTGGGAAATTTACTTCCGTCTTAACAGCATGTGTATAGAAAAGATTCAAAATCTTGCGAAGAGGATGATTGAAGGTCAACGGGGGAGGTCGTAGGAATATCGTCTAAGTAGCTTGGGATTATCTTCCTCGGAACGGCGTAGGTTCTGATGTCATTTGATAGACGTTTAAGGACATAAAGGGACTTAGTGGTATTAGTCCCATTCATCTGTTTGAGTTAGCTATGTCGGGCCGCCTACGTTAAATAAATAAATAACTAAATATTTTATTCCCGACAAAGCGAGACCCGCCTTTTGGGCATGATCAGCATATTGCATTATTGTACACGATAGCGGAATAAGCAGCACCAACAGTGGGAGTAGTAGAGTTGGAGACAGTAGTGTGGGCCCATAGAGCCCAAAGGTTGTATGTAGTCTATGTACACAGAATGCGAGAGGTAAAGACAGTAATCAGATCACTTATATGGTATGTTGATGAGGAACTAGTCCGATGAGGTCCCGTAAGCAATGTAGGTCAGTGAGTGAAGTATGAGGAAACGGGTGAAAAATACTTAAGAATAGTGGAATGTCACTAAGCAGGTATATAGGCGTGTTTGTGGGAGAGCCGATATATGCACAGAAGTTGTAAATGTAGTGTCGGTCAACTTGCCAATGTGTTAGGGGCGGTGACGTTATTGAGTGGCGAGTCACATCCGCCACGTCGCAGTGTTGTTAAACAGACATTTGTGTTCTTTTGTAGGGAAAAGGCTTGCCAGACGAAGACCCACCACGTCCTGAAACACTGCCGGCTGTTGATATAACATTGGCATGATTGTATCTGACCGATTACCCTCGCAAATGTTTGCAGTCACGTAACGCCAGTTTGTTTCCTTTGGCTGTGTAGTCGCCTTCGGAGTCCAGTACAAGTGGTTGGAGCTGTTGAAGTCGGACGACTCAGGTGACTTGTATTGACTTGATCAGTTTCCTAGGTTCTTTTGTGCGTCATGATTATGAAGTGCGGGTTTTTCTTTGTTCTTTATTGAATCCGTGCCCATGGGAGTGTCGCAGGTACGTCTTCAGCGGTGTTCGGTGCAGGTAATGTTATCCTGTAGAACAAGGGTGAGAAGAAAAACGTTGGCATTGCCTGAAGCTCAAACATCGTAGACTCGTTTGGACATCAAGGCAAAAAATTTAGGAACCGAGTAGATAACGCCTGGAGTAAGCTTCTATCTGATTTAGTAGAACGTGAGCGTGTCGAAACCTTCATAGGAACTTAGATGAGTTATGGTGTGTCCTTTTGGTATAGATAATGCCATCGCGTGGAAATATGTTGTCCACTTTGATGCTGACACGAGAAGGGCCAAAATTGCTCTTGTAAATTGCACATAAGTTCTCCGAGCTTGACGGTTTTCACGCAAACATTTCACCAACATGCAAAGTTGAAGCTTCACTGCAGGGATGCCTAGCGTGCAGACGCCGTAATGCAGAAATTGGAACGCGTTTCACTGCCATCTATCAGCCTAAAACTCTGGATACGATACATGGACGATACGTTTGTCATCATAAAACGGAACAGAGTACAGGTCACTCATGATTTGCTCAAGAGCACATTCGAGGATATCAACGTTACGAGTGAATTAGAGGAGGATAACAAGCTACCATTTTTGGCTCTTCTGGTCACTATGAATACATATGGATTTATAGAAAGGCGCGTATATCGGAAGAAAACGCATAAAAACCAAATATTAAACTACCACAGCAACCACCCGATGAATCACAAAGAGCTTCATTCAAACCTTATTCAAATGAGCGGGAACGCACTGCAGCACAGTCGAATCGCGAAAACAGGAAGGGTATCACCTATATGGAGTGTTTAGAAACAACGGTTATCCAAGATGTTGCATCAGAAAAAGCCTAAAGAAACGAATGCAGCAGCAGAAGTCATCTGAGCAATCAAACAAACGAATAGTGCTGCCCTACAGCAAGTGCGTCTCCGAACTAACAGGAAGGTTGCTGCAAGCACATAGAATCTCTGTGGCTCACAAGCCCAGTGCCACCCTAAGGAGATTAATCTCAAGACCCAAAGGAAAAGCCAACCAAGCCAACCAATGCAATGTCATCTACCAACTAAAATGCAATGACTGCGATAAAATCTACGTCGGACCAACTGGAAGAAAACTTTGTACACGAAGCACCGAACACAAGGCGGCCGTCAGCAGGCGTGATCCACACTCATTGGTTTCTGCGCATGAAGATCAAGAAGGTCGCCATTTCGATCTGGAAAATGTAAAGATCCTAGCACATGGAAGTACAAAACACGAGAGATAGTTTTTGGAATCCTGGTACTCTACAACGCATGCAACCAATCGACACATCAAACTTGACGCAGTATACGCAACACTACTGATGAACGGCCGCCAACTAGATCGATTGATTCCGGTGAAACGTGTGACTAGACAATCCGAACTGGCGCCAGACTCGCTCGCATGAGCAAGCAGACAAAGGAGGCGAGATCAAAGGTCACCTGCCCATTAAGCTAGCTGAATGCGGATCGAAGTCCCAACCAGTAGGATTGCTCGGCTCCATGGCCAACCACGACGGTGTAAAAACGCACGCACACAACGCTCAGTGCACTCTCATCGAGGCTCCTCTACGCTGCTGCACGCCACTCCCCTACGCACTGGTGACGTCACCTCGATTGGAGGCGAAACGCTTGCAACAAAATTGCCAAGCTCAGCGAACAGTTCACCAGCCATCTGAACCACCTGAGCTACCAGCCTTCAATTCTATAAAAGCTACATATCTCCAATGCGTGCTAATGAAACTGCAGAGGTTTCTACTCTAAACACCTCAACCTGTATTCTGGGGTACATGTCTTGGAGGCAAACATCCACTTGGAGCCACAGGCTTCTTCGCCTCTAGGACAAAAGAAAAATTGGAACAGCACGGCCCGTGCTTTCCATGCTAGTTTGAAAAGCGCCAAGGATGAAGTGTCAAACAAGACAGAGCATAAGACGTACGCTACATTTGCTTCAGCGTCGTCTGCTAACGTGAGCCTTGTCAAGTTGCTTGCGGCTAAGCCGGCTGCTGTTCTTGTAAACTCAAAATCTCGTGAGGTTAATACACCGTCGAGGTGATCCTTTCATGGATTGCAGCGTGATATTCCGTAACACGGTGGAAGCTACTAGCGCACCTCCTGCGGAACATACGTGGGAAACATACAGTGGTTTAAAACGAGCTTAAAGCCGCTTCTTCCACCTAGATTTCCCGGTGTTACTGTCAGGAAACGTCCCAGTTAATGCCCCAAACCCTCGACTACCTTTACTTCGTGTGGTTATATTTACCCTGGAGGAACTCACACCCATTGCGGTTTGCTTTCACAATGCAGGGTACTAATGTTAACGTTCAGCCCGACCCCCGCTAGCGGAGGCAGATGTTAAAAGAGGGCATCAAGTACCTCAAAACCACGCGAACGATCCTTGAACAAGATCTCTGGTTGGTGGGTTTTTGGGTGGTCAACCGGCGGTCCTTTTCCGCCCTACCAGTGACAGTGCTGGTAGCACAGGTCCTGGGCATGGCATTACGAATACCTTCAGACAGAGCTTAGCAATGTGCGCAGCCTAAGGAATAAGATGTGCGAAATAGGCCTGCTTGTTAATGGGTATCATCCCGACGTGCTCACTGAAACATGGCTGTTTCAGGGCATCATGGACAGTGAATTTACACAGTCTGGCTACAAAATATTTATATGTGATCACTTCGTTGGCCGATAACGTGGAGGCGTTGCACTTTGAGTTTGCCTTGGACGTTACGTTTTGTATACCTACATTTTTCAGTCGGCAGATAAACTTGTCGAAGCTCTATCGGTAGTGATTAGCACCTTCTCTGCTCAACTTACGGTTGTCATTTTGTACTTGACTTTATTTGCTTCTAATCCGCAAACGTGTATTTCTTACTGGGTGACTTCAATCTACCGGAACTTTGCTCGGCAGATCTTTCTTGAAACTCGACGGTAGATACTTTTGGTGCAGAACTTTTGAGCTTACGCTACAAGTACCGTTGCATCCGTTGGTGGACCTCTACTAGGTACATGGGTTCCCAAGTAAAGTTGTAGTGACCTGGACGTTGTCCTGCTTGTCTGTGTGAAATATTATTAAAATAGAACCTCGTTCTGCACACAGACCACTTAGGAAGCTTGCCTGTCCTCACGATGACTACGTGTGTTTTGAGTCATTCAGACAAAGCGCATTTGCGCGCTTTTGGCTTTTCCGCCTCGAAGAGCGTTTGCTGCGTCTCGGCTGGCAACCGTACCTTCCCTGGCTAGAACCATTTTGCCGCACTTTTAGCTATTGGGATTGTGGGTTTCCACAACGTCTCTCTCGCCCATATATCCAGCTTTTTTCGACCTTTCCTTGAAGAAGGACATACACGACTTATAGAAACCGAAAGATTCCGCTATACCGTCGATTATGGATCAGGTTTTTGCCAAGTCACTAAACTTCGTAAGCAATATCATTTACAACTCTCGCTTAGATGCCAGTGATCATGTCTGTTTATCATTCAGCTGTGCTCTGACCAGACGTTACCAGAGCAGCCTTGAGCCATATCCAAACATATACCCTGCGAACTATAAGCAACGCGTATCAAGGCTTCTGGGATGCGTTGCGCAACCTTTGTGGCCGATGCGGTTCATGCAGCCATAGGATAAATTTAAGTTCTATCTCACGAAAGTGTCGACTCCTTCCATCTTGCTTGCTAGTAGAAAAGAGACACGAGCACGCCCCCCGGTTAATAGATTCCACTGGTAAGTACCTGCGGCAGAAGCGTTCTGGGCGCTGGAGGATCTACCGTGCGGCTCAATCAACTAGCACATATGATATGTACCGGAAGGTTAGAAATAGATGTAAACAATACTTGAGGAAAGTTTGGCTGTTCTAGGAATAGCGATTGGCTGCTCGAGCTTCAAAATATCTGAAGTAGTTCATCGCTAGGTTAAGAGACGCTGTGGTTTAGATTCGGTAATTCCAGCTTTGATGCTGGCCTATGGAATTCATGCATATGCGGCTCGGACAAGGCTCGTGTACTTAGTGAGCAGTATGCAGGGGCTTTTGTACGTGTGGCCGTGTTTACTAGCGTGGAACTCGTCCCCAAATTCCCTGAGGGTTCTTATTTAGCTGAGTTTACTGTGGTGGAAACGCAAGTCCTCAGTCCTGATTCAATTCACTCGAACCATCTGCATGGGTTGGTGGTGGAAATAAGTGGACAGCTGACGATGGTGCTTCAGAAGTCACTTGACTGCTGTACATTACCATCAGACGGGAAGAAGGCTGCCCTCTCTCCCATCTTTAAAATGGTGACAGGAGTCTGTCTGCCAGTTATCCTGACTATCGTTGTGGTCGAACTGATTGAAACGCTGGTGAGAAATTCGTTGGATGGCCACCTGACGAATTTGTTGGTTGCTCGTGAAGCTTGGGCAGAAGCATTAACACTGGCCACATAGTGGATGTGCTTTCCGTCGACTTCTCCAACGTATTTGGTAAGGAACGCAGCCTAAAGCCGTCACAAAACCTGAGCTCCTACGGCCTATCTGGCCGTGGCCTTCACTGGGCGACTGCATTCTCGCAGAGAAGAGAGCAGTGTGTATGTGGAGGACGCAGCTGATTTTCTAAATGAATAAATAAATGCTATACTCTCGGTAAAACGAGACACACCTGTAAAGGCGTGATAAAATATGCATGTAAGCTCAGCTTCTTTGGAATGTTAAAACCTTTAGTTTTAAGGAAAGGTATAAACGGAAAGATAAATCCCATGTGAGTGAGCATATTGTCAGGTGATGGTCAGACTAAGGAACATGATGGCGCTGTGGCGCGCATAAAGCCGTCAAGATACAAGTTGGGGGTAATTTCGCTATGTAGTAATCCATGAGCACAAAAGCCCGAACCAGTTTTGGTGCAACCAATGACCATTACGAAGTCGAGATGATCTGTGCTCCATCAAACATTCTTCATAGTAAAATCAGTTACATAGGTTGGATGTAGAAGGCTGAGGACTGCCTCAGTGTGAAATGTTTAGCTGTGACTTTATTTTGTGGCGAGTCCCAACCGCCAAGTTGCAGTGTTGTTAAGCGGACATTTGTGGCTGCGGATAACGACCCCGGTCGAGATTTTTGCTCCCACTTTTCAGATTTCTGTATCAATACGGCCAACCACTATTTCATCCAAGTGCATAAGTTGTAGCAAACGCGTCACTTCTCGCTCAAAAGCTGTTCAGTGCCCTCTGTGTGTAGGGTGGCTGCACACTTCGTGCTGTAACATCGAGGAGGCCCTATATGAATGTCTTCAACGCACTGCTGCTGAGACCATGAGCTCACATTGTGACTCAGATCGAGTAATAGTGAATGACAAACACCTTCTGGCTAACCATCATCCTTTGAGTATTTGCAGCTCTGTCACCTTGGCCATGTACAATACGGAAGATGCGTCACCCCCATCATCCATTTCCCTACCTGCACCTGGGTCTGCTACACCCAAATCAACTGGAACCCGCACTCTCTCTGCTACGTCGGCCGAGTCATTACCGTCCAGTAAGATTATTTGTCGACCAAAGAATAAGCCCGCAACGTATGCTGCCGTGGCGAGCGCCACCGCTCTACGAAAGCTGGTATCTAAGCCCAAGGCGAAATCCAACACCGGGGATAACTCTTCCATAGTGAAGAGACATGTGCCCCCAACCTTTATCAGTCAAAGCCCAGCCACCAATGCTGTTAAGTTTAATCCCAAATCCGGGGATAACCCCAATTCTAAGCACTCAGCTTCTCAGTCGCGAATGAAGCTGGTTCTCAATAGACTTTCAGAGCTAGAGAAAGTACTCAAAGAAAATCCGTCCTCTCGAGGACCACAGATTCCTGAGCGCACTCCACCTTCTCGGGACCGTCGTCTCATCATTATGAACGCAGCCGAATCGAACAAAGCCACCCCAGCGGAAAGAATTCTGGATGACCAAATTCTTCTCGAGCGCTTGATCTCTTTGTTATTTGATGAAGGGGAACATGGGATTAACATCATCTCTGCATTCCGGCTCGGCAGGAAGCAAGAGTACCCATCCAAATTTCGTCCCCTTAAAGTCGTGTGTCAGACGGAGGAGGAATGCCGACGTATTCTGCGACTGACTTTGCGTCTCAAAGGTGAGCCACATTACGTACTACGTGATCTTCCTCCAGAGGATCGGATAAAAATGAAAAAGGATGTTGAGGAGCTACGAACACGCCGAGGAAATGGTGAAACTGACCTTCATATTGTGTATTTTTGCTTGGTTTGGAAGACCCTGAGAGCCCGTTGGAGACCCATTCTTCTCATCCCGGGACAATAAAACACACAAGTGAACTATTAGTGTTAACAGCCAATGTGCGAAGTCTGAGGAAAAAATTGGATGAGATTCAGTTGATTGCCTCAGAGACCTGCCCGGACTTAATGGCCTTCACTAAAACCTGGCTATCTACCGACATCACGGATTCAGAGGGGTCTATCCCTGGTTGTCACCGCTCCCGATCCCATCGACAAGGAGAGAGACCCGGCGGTGGTGTAATAGTCTATTGGAAGACTGATATTAAAGTGCACGTAGTTGAAGCGAGCAGTGACAAAATGATGAGTTTTATGCACTCTGGTGTCGTGTTCATGATGGTCGGAGTTCTCACTCATTTGGCGTTGTCTACACAGCGCCTTCAGGATCCGGAGCCCGATTGCTGGACTCGATCAAGAAGCATGGTGTACGAAAGGGTTGTCTTATCTTTGGGGATTTCCATGCTCCTTCAGTTGACTGAAACTGGTTTCTTTGTGACCGACCTACAGAATCCTTCGAGGCTAACTTACCGGAGACCATTCTTCATTGTAATTTGCTCCAACACGTCACTACATCAACTCGTATTCCTCCAGATCAGATGCTGCATATCCTGGATCTCGTGCTCTCCCCAACATAATCAGGCATCACGAACCTTTCAGTTCTACAGCCCATTGGCAGCAGTGATCACTGTACTGTCTCATTCCAGTGGTCACGTCGCCTCTCTGTTCACAGTCAACGTGCCGACCGTCGGAATTTCTGAAGTGCCGACACAACTCGTTTGAAAATGGCGGCAAGCATTGTCGATTGGAGTATCCCTGAAAACCTCAATGTTGACGAAGCATGGCATCATTTGTACTCCAAGCTGACGTTATCATTGAACAGATCATCCCCTTCTACAAAAGAAGACCCTTCTCCAAAGGCCCTCCATGGATCGACCGCGAATTGAGATCAATGGTGAAAAGAAGGCGAAAACTGTGGGATCGTTTCATAATTACGCGAGTTGAGCTTGACTACTGTCACTACAAAACTGTCAGGAATGCTTGTAACATAAAAAAACGCGAGAAACGCCAAAAGTACGAACTGTCATTAGCTGCACTTTCTAGTACAAACTCCAAGGCGCTCTTCTCTTACCTCAAACGAAGCACTAAAGCTGGAAGTGGTGTCCCTGCCTTGTCTCCCTGTGAGCATTTGGACCTAGTCTACGAAGACGCTGAAAAAGCTAGCCTTTTGGCCCAGCAATATTCCTCAATCTACTCTACCGAAACGCCACACTCAGATAGCGTTGCACCCACTTTTCCTTTTCTGCTGGAGCACGTGAATATTTCCACTGACGATGTAATGAAACTTCTACTTGACCTAGACCCGTGTTCCTCGACTAGTCCCGATCGTTTACACCCATTGTTCCTTAAGAAGGTGACCGGACACATTGCCGCTCCTGTGTGTCAAATTTTCCGTCGTTCCCTTGAGGTCGGGCGGCTTCCAAAGGCTTAAAAGATGGGAACGGTTAAACCCATTCGCAAAGGAGGAAACCGACAGAATCCAGCTAGCAATCGTCCCATATGTTTGACTTTGATTTTGTGCAAAATCCTGGAACAAATTCTGAAACGGGCTCTTCGCCTACATCTAGATGAGTTGGAGTTTCTATCTCATGCCCAACATAGTTTCCGAAGGGCGAGTTCATGTGCTACAAATTTGCTGGTAGCTAGGGAAAAATGGGCATGCTCCTTGGATGCCGGTAAGCGTCTGAATGCTGTGTTTGTCGATTTCAGTAAGGCTTTCGACAGGGTACCACATGAGCGGTTCCCCTTCAAACTCCGGGGAATCGGCGTCACTGGCAATTTTCTTTCATGGGTCTCCGATTTCCTGCAAGGTCGCTTCATGAAGGTCAAAGTTAACGAAGCGCTTTCTGGTCAAATTCTCATGACCAGTGTGGTCACCCAGGGTTCTGTACTCGGCCCCGAACTCTTCATTATCTTCATCAACGACCTGCCATCCGAACTGCAAACCGACTGCTTAATCTACGCGGATGATCTGAAGCTATGGCTTGAAGTTTCCTGTCTGAAAGACGCAGACATACTTCAAGCGACACTCGATCAGCTCCACGATTGGTCAATAAATTGGCAGATGCCCAATAACCATGACGAATGCGCTATCCTTCCAAGTGGTGCTCCTGAGCCTTTTGGGGCTTACGATATCGGGTGATTCCTGCTCAGAGATGTCAACCAAGAGAGGGACGTAGGGAAGATTGTGTCTCCTAATCGCAAATCAATCGAGGACACTCAGAAGAGGGTCTCATCCGCATACAGAATACTATACGCTATACGGAAAGCCTTTTCAAGCCTGACCCCAGCACTCTTCAGATTACTGTTTGCTTCTCATGTACGCCCAGTTCTCGAGTACGGATTGCCTGCTGCGTACCCACTCACTAAGTCCGAACGTGACATGATCGAGAACGTTCAACGGCGTGGATCCAAATCCGTTCTAGAGCTTCGGGACTTATCCTACCTCCTCCGGCTACAACGGTTGAACCTGTTCTCTTTGGACTATCGTCGTCGCCGCGGAGATGTGCTATTCACCCGGCGTATTCTACGAGGTGAGCTGGGGAGTGAGCTGCAATCGTTCTTGTGTCTAAACACAAGTTGTGCAACTCGAGGCCACCGGTGGAAACTTTCAAACCGCGGCGACTCCGTGTGCGGTCCGATCTGGCCCTATCTACCCGGGTAGTGAATGACTGGAACAGCTTGCCAGAAGCTGTCGTCGATGCGGAGAGGGAGAAATGTTTCAAACGACGGTTGGATACCCACTCTCTGAGCGCGCAGGGATTCTGCTGCCCACAATACAACTACAGCGATCTTCTGCTGAACCATGTTCCGCAATGATCCCAGCAGCCCTCGCAATGTCCAGGAAGCGACGGAGCTGACAAAGGAACTTCCTTCTGCTCTCTACTAACCAATGAACCAATGAGAACGCTTGCCAGGCGAAAATTCAGCACGTTCTGGAACACTGCCGTAGCATCTGTTGAACAGTAGTGCTAGTCCTCTATGCGACGTATACACCGATTTTGCACTCTATTATTCGCCGTCGGTTGAAAGCCAAAATTTCTCCTTGGTTCGCGGAATGGCTTAGTAATGGTCCGGCAGTAGTCGTTGAAGCCGGTCAATGTTGCATAAGAGTCGCAGAGTCGAATGCTAAACGATGCAGGTGAGCAAACACATTGTTAAAAGCGGCCGGCTTTTTCTATCATATATTTGTCCGGCTCGCAAACCGTGTACAGCTAACCACGCTGGACTTGTTATGGGGACAGTGAGTGCAGTTTTTTCTTGTGGCTGAATACCTCCATAACAGGCAAAAATGCCATTTTCCGCAGAGTGGATTGGAAATTCCTTCAAAGATAAGTAAGTGTAACTGTCTCCAAGGCCAAGTGGAAACTCCATGAAAAGCCATCGGAAAAGCCACTTGTAAGAGTGCAACGCAGTCCGTGAAATGACGTCAAAAAGGCTCCAGGTGACTGGAGAATCGGAATGAAGGTAATCACGCCAGAATTGTCTGTCATCCGTCGTGGAACAGGGGATCCATGTAAATATATTATTCCAGGTGAGTAAATTGTTCTACTGTGAGTACGAGGCGAGCTAAACCCAATTGTTCGGACCCTGTGAAAGTAGCGCCTCCAGAAGAGCGGAAAGAGCTCCATTTGGTACGGGGTGTGGGTTCTTCATCTCCCGGAGAAAGGATCAAGCGTTTAAAACAGCTGGTTATTGAGGATGGGTCGACCAGTCCCAGTAGATAAAGCTTCTTGATTTGGCAGATGTAACTGCGGAAATCCCGGGAAAAACGGGCAACGGACAAGAGGCAACCACACAGAGAGACAACATTGAATCAAGGAGCACTAACACAGACTGGTGGCGCGCAACGTTGCCTATGATACATTAAAACTTACGTAATTTTGTTTAGTATACATGTTTTGCAAGCGCTTTCTTTACATCACGTCGCTGGTGTGACTCAGAATACAACTACTAAATAAATAAATAAATAGTTTGTTCTCGTCATTGCGAGGCACACCATCAAGGGCGTGATCATGGTGTAGTGGACTCGGACCCAAAGAGAAATAAAGACGAATAAATGATGATCAGAAATGACAAGACTCACAGAAGGGTTTCGACGTGGGTTAGAAGTCCGACCACATAAAACTTCCTAGTCCTCTTGCATCAGCCAATCCGATGGATGACAAACGACGATGGTGAAACCAGTTGAGACGGAACGAGATATGTAGATGAATATTGCTCTAGGTTAGAATGTAGTGACCGACAATGCCATAAAATCCGTGGCACAAGAACACAGAGAGAACACGTTGATTTGTCCGAGTGATTTAAAAGGTGTGTTATTTATCAATCAAAACAAGTATACAAGGTTAATGTACAAGAATTGGTTGTCATAGGAAAGGAATGTACAATGAAAGATAAGTAAATTTACAGGCGCTACAGAACTCCCCCTAGAGCGTTGGAAAGAGAGAACACGCTCGATAGTATTGTTGTGTGTAGTCGCGGAAACGCACAGGATTTTTGTTAGCCCTACCAGAACGAGTATGTGTTGTAGGGGGTTGTGGTAAACAGGTAGAGTCTGTAGGCGTAGTTGCCGTTGGATGCACACGAGTGCATTCGGTCCGAGGATCAGTAGCAGAGGACGATGAGTGTGAGAAAACCAGAGTGGAGCTGGAACAATTATCCAGGTAGGCAACTTTCAAACGATCGAGACTGACAGAATCAGGCGTGCCGTTACGTTCGACAACATAATACATGTCACGTCGCAAAATCACTTTGAATGGCCCCTCCTAGGGCGGTTGCAGGGGATTGCGAACAGGATCAACGCGAACGAATACGAAGGGGCATGAATGTAAATCCTTATGAACTTGAGGTATGCGTGATGTCCTTTTCGTCGGCGTTGACTGGAGCTGACTCATATGATGTTTAAGCCGGGCTACATACGAAGTGGGATCAGATTCACCGGTGATGATGGAATCGATGATCACCTCACCAGGAAGTCGGGGCGTTGTATTGAAGGTAAGCTCAGCAGGAGAGCAGCCGATGTCTTCCTTGCCTGTGTTGCGTATACTGCGCAGTATGATAAGTAAGGATTCGTACCAGGACGTAGCGCTGGCTGTTAAAGCTGCCTTCAACTGTCTATGGAAACGTTCCACCAAACCATTAGAAGCAGGATGATATGCGATAGTGCGTAAGTGGTTACATCCCATGAGGCGGTTTAAGTCACGAAACAAGGTGGACGTGAACTGTGGTCCTCTATCGGTGGTAATGGTCACAGGTACACCAAAGACAGATGCCCACGATTCAACGAAAGTGTGAGCGACAGTTTCGGCAGAGGTATCACGCAATGGAACTGCATGCGGCCATCTTGTGAAACGAGCAACACAAGTCAATAAGTGCGTAAAACCGTTTGAAGGAGGCAATGGTCCAACTATATCCAGGTGAACGTGTTTGAAACGCGCTTCTGGAAGTGAGAAAGTTCCTGGAGTGGTAATGGTATGACGATGAACTTTACTCTTTTGGCATTGAATACAGGATTTTGCCCATTGTCTGATGTCAGTATTCATGTTTGGCCAAATACAGCGATCCGTGATGAGCTTAACGGTAGAACGGATGCTCGGATGGAAGAGGCCATGAAGATGATCGAAAATTTTCCGCCGGTACGACAATGGGACGTATGGACGCGGCTTACCGGTGGAAATGTCACAATGTATTTTTGAATCACAGTGAAGCAAGGGTAACTGGACGAACATCAGTGCTTTGTTATTGCGAACAGATTCGAAAACAGTGATTTGTGCAGCAGCAATGTCCTCTAAGTGGATGGCCGATGTCGACAGTTGGTGAATGTCGGTGCGGGATAACGCGTCAGCGACAATGTTGCCTGGCCCCTCGATGTAGTGGATGGCAGAGGTAAACTGCGAGATATAATCAAGATGCCTTGTCTCCCGAGGAGAATAGCGATCAGCTGGCGAGTTAAATGCATAGACAAGTGGCTTATGGTCAGTTAGAACGATGAAGTAGCGTCCTTCGAGGATTTGGCGGAAGTGCTTAATGGCGAGGTAAACAGCAAAAAGTACACGGCCGAACGTGCTGTACCTAGTTTGAGCCGGCTGGAGCTTCCGTGAGAAGAAGGACAGAGGCTGGACTTCGTTGTCTTTGACCTGTTGTAAAGCGGCTCCGACTGCTGATTGCAACGCGTCGGTTTTAAGTACTAACCTGGTGCTGGCGTTTGTGTTTAGATGATTCAGCAAAGTCGCGGTTGCTAGCGTTTGTTTGGCTTTTTCAAAAGCAGCTAGAGCGTCGGGTGACAGAATTAGCTTTCTCGGGTTACGCTGCAGTAAATCTGTAAGCGGTTTTAGGACATCGGAACAGTTAGCGATAAAACGACAGTAGTAGTTAAGGATACCGAGGAAAAGTTAGAGGCTCTTTATGGACTGAGGCACAGGGTAGTCAGTGATGGCAGTGACCTTGTCCGGAAGTGGACGTATACCTGTGGAGTCCATGTGATGTCCAAGAAAATCGATGCTAGGCATGTCAAAAATGCACTTAGCAGGGTTGATTGTGACACCAAAATGAGATAGACGTTGGAAAACCTGGTGTAAATGAGACAGATGTTCCTCTTCGGTTGCGCTGGCCACCAAAATGTCGCCGATATAGGCGAAGACAAAATCAAGACCACGAAGGACTTGGTCAATACATCGCTGAAAAGTCCGGGCAGCGTTTCGGAGATCAAACGGCATACGGAGAAACTCGTAAAGACCGAATGGCGTCGTGATTGCGGTCTTAGGTATGTCTTCTGAGGCCATCGGAATCTGGTAATACGCGCGGACTAGGTCAATTTTAGCGAAAAGGCGTTTCCCGTATAGACTCATGGAAAAGTCATGGACGTGGGGAATTGGGTATTTGTCTGGAACAGTGGCGTTATTTAGAGCGCGATAATCGCCGTACGGTCGTCAATCCCCTATGGATTTCTTTGAAACCATGTGAAGTGGAGATGACTTTGGGCTATTCGATGGACGAATAATGCCTAAATTCATCATGTGTTGAAATTCAGATTTGGCAATGGCGAGTTTGTCGGGAGCAAGACGTCGTGGTCTGGCGGTGACAGGATTGCCTTTAGTTTCGATGGGGTGGCGGATTTAGTGTTTGGGCTGAAAGTCGTCGCTGATCGGTTGATAAATAGACGGAAACTTGCGCAGAAGAGCAGTAAACTTATTGTCGGAAGGCAGAGCCAGACGAATGCCAATCGAGTCGATAGCGAGGACTTTGCCGGAGACAGTAAGTGAGGTGACGCTATTGCGGAGTTTCCTGTTTCCGAGATCAAGGATGGTGCCCAACTTCGTCAAGAAATCGATGCCAAGAATGGGCTTCCGAACGTCAGCGATTAAGAAAAGCCAAGGTAGTCGACGTCGGAGTCCCAGATCTAGGGTTAACAGTTTCTGACCGTACGTCTAAATTTTCGTACCATTGGCCGCCTGGAGTGTGACATGCCCCGGAGAAAGTTGGCGTTTGTGTGTACCTACGGGTATGACGCTAACTTCGGAACCTGTGTCGACGAGAAAACGGTAGCCGGTTGAGTTGTCAATCACGTGGAGAAGGCGACTATAGTGATGGCCAGCGGCAGCTGTCGCCATTACTGGCTGGCCGGCGAGTTTCCCTGTTGGTCCTGTAAGCGAAAGGCTTTAGGGTGCGAACACCACAACCTACAGTTCCGTGCAGCATCCCCAAATCGTTTGTGACCTATTGTGTGCCACCGTAGGATCCACTAGTAACTGAAGGCTTAATCCGAACTCTATTGCTGGCCATTCATCTTTCTCCTAGCACGCCGTTATCCGTCGTTCATCTTACTCGCCTCAACTCCTCTTGGCAGTAGCCAGTCATTGTTGGCCCCATGTAGCTTGCAAGGAGCCACTCCCTGACTCTCCAGCCTTCATTTTCCTCTGACGTCTTCTCTCTAATCTTCGCTGGCACGCTGATTACTTCATCGAAGCTGTAGGTATCCAGTAGTGGTCAAACGTCTTAGTGATACGGCTACACCAGCTACTGATACATTCTTTTCTAGAATTTCTATCTCTGCTTAGCAGCAGCTGGTCGCCATAGCTTCCATTTAACTTCGCGGATATTTGGAGTTCGTTCCCTTCTTACAATCTTCATTCTCTCTGATGTTTTGCGTCACAGCTCAGCTGGTTTGTTGACCTGTTATGTGCCACCGTAGGATCCACTAGTAACTGAAGGCTTAATCCTAACTCTATTGCTGGTCACTCTACTCACTCCTAGCGCGCCGTGATGTGTCGTTTTTCCTACTTGTATCAACTCCTCTTGATAGCAGCTAGTCATTGTTGGCTCCATGTAGCTTGCAAGGAGCCACTCCCTGACTCTCCAGCCTTCATTTTCCTTTGAAGTCCGTCTCTCTAAGCCTCGCTCGCGTGTTGATTTCTTCATCGAAACTGTAGTTATCCAGTAGTGATCAACCGTCTTAATGATATGGCTACACCAGCCACTGATACATTCTTTTCTAGAGTTTTATCTCTGCTTAGCAGCCGCTAGTCGCCATATCTTCCATTTAACTTTGCGGATATCCGGAGCTCGCTCCCTTCTTACAATGTTCCTTCTCTCTGATTGTTTGCTTTACAGCCCAGCTGGTCTGTTGACCTATCACTTACCTTCACTGGCCTGCTGACACACTCATCGACCCGGTTGGCATACACTAGTGACCAAGCGCCTGATTGGAATCGCTACATCTGGCCAATGTCTCTCCTAGCGCCACCACTTGCCGGTCGTTGTACATTTGGTATCTCAGTTCAGAAGTAGCTAGTAGCCATTGGCCCCATGCATATGCGATGATCCAGTTCTTGTTAATAGCCACTCCGTATCTCAATAACCTTTATTCCTATAGAATAGCTGCATCCAATGTTTCCGCTGCCCTGCCACCAATTGATCTTCAGGACTCTCTCGCGGCAACCTTTTTATTTTCGCTTATTATGCCCTTCCTCTCGGATTACGCAAACTACGTGCTGTTCATGCACCTGACAATCACTACCAATTTTCTAACTCTCTTTGCTCTCTCCCCACGCAATTATTGGCTCATACTAAACCGATACTTCGTACTTTACTTACTGGTACAACGCTCTTGTCTCTACGCAGGCGTTAGCAATCCACCCATATGGCTAATGATTCTATAGGATATTCAAAAGACATTTTCAGCATAATTATTGTTGCACAGTGTACATGCTTTTGTCTCAAGCCCAAATGTTGTAACACAAGACATTAACAATGTTCCACTCCATGCCTGTTCTTGCGGTCTTCTCTCGGTTGCCCCTCACTTTCCCTTTTCTCCGTGGTCCGGGACGTCTTGGAGATCTGGGATTGGACTGAGGAACAGTCTTGTCCCAAGACGGACGTAACAACCCACAAGGACTTACATGAAGCATGGTAGAACTCCGAAAAGACCGAACTACAACCACCACAACACTGTCCAGCATGGAGAACTGGACATATCCTCATACTCCCATACATTATACATCTGAAAAATCTGGACAGCGGAAAAGTCGAACTTTAGCTCACCTGGACATACAACAAGAAGAATAATCGCGATGTCCCTCTCCTCCACCGACCTCAAAAATCATTACGACCCCAACCAAATTACCTGTCCAAGTAACAGAGAAAATTAGAAGCCATTACTCTGCGAAAAACCGAAGGCAAAACCAGTCGTCAAGCGGCTTTGCCAGTTCAACATTAAGGTTCAAAAAGCTTTACGGCAGTGTTGCAGGACATGGTGGGTTTTCGCCTGGCAAGCGTGCTCCCTATAAAAAGCTACAAATGTCTGTTTAATAACACTGCGACGTGGCGGATGTGACTCGCCACTGAATATAGTCACTGCCCACAACTACATCTAGCAAGTCGACTAGACTCACACACCAACTCTTCCCGACACCGTTTTAACTACACACGATTGAACCCAATGTATCGTCGTGCTACACTTCTGTTTTCAAACCTTGATCACGCATAAGTTATTATGTCTAGGAAACTGAGAATAAACTATTCATCTATTTATTTATTTATTGTACTGTTCCAGTCATGGACATATGAACGACTTTCTACTCTCACTGTTACAGTTGTCATAAAATGTTTTACAGTTGTACATATCTGATCATGCCTCCATGGGCGTGTCTCGCATAGTCGAGAATTATTTATTTATTTATTTATTTAGAAACGATACAGTTGGTCACGGTTGGAGGGTAGAGCACGTGTGTTACGGTCAGGTGATACACTTCGACGGCGGTTAAGACGTTTGCTGATGACGGAAACTTGGGCGGTTAGCTGTTCATTCTGGTTCTGCAGCCTATCCATTACAGATGTACTTTCAAACGCGTTAGTAGGCTGCGAGACCTGATGAATGGGATGCTTGAAAAAGCATTCATGCACCTTGTCAGCTAGTTGAGCCAACTTATCAAGCAAAGTTCCATCACCTTGGACGGACCAAACCAGGACGGTATTAGGTAGTAGACATTTAGTCCAAAGTTGGCGCAGGACTGAGTCATCAACTTTGTAGCTACCAACCAAAGTTCTCATGCGTCGCTGTAACTGAGATGGGGAGCGGTCGCCAAGTTCAACACCAGATAGGAGTTGCTTTAAGCGAGGTTCGTCTGAAGCGGTCGTGCGATTTAACACAGCAGCTTTAAGGGTATCGTAAGGAAATTCTGTTGGCATTGGGTCTAGGACGTCGATCACCTCAGTGGCAATATCCGTAGGGAGCTGAGTAGCCACCTAGGAAAACATAGTCTCTTGCGTAGTAATCTTAAGGAAAAGGAAATATGCCTCAATTTGCGTGAACCAAACGCAAGGATTAGATGCACCAAAAGCAGGTAAATCAAAGGTAATAGGGCTTTCATAGCGAACCATACTCGAACTAGATTTGGATTCCATAGTAGTCGTGCAAAAAAAGAATATTGGGAATTCTGAGCTTAAAAAATGAAGTACTAAGAAGCAATTCGGGGTCACCAATTATGTAGTGGACTCGAACCCAAAGAGAAATAACGACGAATAAATGATGATCAAAAATGACAAGACTCACAGAAGGGTTTCGACGTGAGTTAGAAGTCCGACCACATAAACCTTCCTAGTCCTCTTGCATCAGCCACTCCGATGGATGGCAAAGACGATGGTGTTATCAGTTGAGACGGAACGAGATCTGTAGATGAATATTGCTCTAGGTTAGAATGTAGTGACCGACAATGCCATTAAATCCGTGGCACAAGAACACAGAGAGAACACGTCGATTTGCCCGCAAGGCCTAAAAAGTGTGTTATTTATCCAACAAAACAAGTATACAAGGTTAATGTACAAGAATTGGTTGTAATAGGAAAGGAATGTACAATAAAAGATAAGTAAATTTACAGGCGCTACAATGGTATTATGGACATGTATGATCGACAATTGCACAAATTAGTACATTCCGACCAATAGCATAGGAAGTTATGCGTGTGTTGAGATGTAAAACTATGTTTAACTTTGTAGTTGGGAGGGGACATGTTGTGTGAATAGGTAACTGTGACTGTGTGTGCTTTTGTTCGTTGTGTTTGTCAACCAAGGTGGGATTAAATGGAATGCTTTGAAGCGGATGTCGTTCTTGCTGTTTGGATGATCCTGCGAAAAAGGGAAGAGGCAGTGACTTTATTTAGTGGTGAGTCACGTGCGTCACGTCACAGTGTTGATAAACGGATACTTGTGGCTTTTTATAGGGAGAAAGCTTGCCAGGCGAAATCCCACCACCTCCTGGAACACTGCCGTCGAACCATTTGCTGGAAAGGGATTTACCAAAACCTCCCAGCTGGAACCACGAGGAGGTTGTTCGGCTAGCCAGCTAGGTAGGAAGAAGGTTCGGCAGAGCCCGATATAACAAAGCGTGTTGACAAATTGAAGCGATTGATGCGATGGCTAGAGAGAAACAGGTAAACCGATGATGATAACAGCTGTCCGAATGCGAGAGTCATCTTAGGTCAAACTAAGGACAACTAGGTCAAGACCGAATGCGGGAGCAAAATAAGTAAATCAAATTTCTTAGGGGAAAAGGAAATTGAAAGAATCGGCTAAGAGCGGATGAATGCGGACGGCAGTGCGAAGAGTAATTCGTGAGAGTATTTACGATAAAGCGCTCATGATTTCACAGTCCAGAAGCCGTCAGAATCTGGAGCAAAGGGTCGCGGAAGGCCAAAACTGCCGTGCAATGGAGTCGTTATGCTACGTACGGTCTAACGAATACACAAATGCGAACGTAAGGTAAAGAGCAGAGGCATATGAAGAGTGGTAAGATGAGCATATTAATGAAAGTACTAGTCAAGAAACACTTATCAATGATCCGAGTGCCGCCAATAATCAGGAGCGACGTCGGAGCGGAGGAGACCATACGCACGAGGATAAGTTGGCTAAGCGCAATGGGTGTAAGCCGTGGGAATAAAAATGGAATGCAATAAGAGAGAAGGACATGGATAAGATGAAAATAAAGTCAACAGGTTTCTAGACACAAGTGAAAGAGAGCGAAGTCGCTGCCAGACCCCGGTCGGAAATGGCAATAACATCTGGGAGTAAAAGGGAGTGCAGAAGAACGTTCAGATAAGAATAGATTAATCGGCGCACTGAGATTGGTTCGTACACTTGTGGGGAGAACAACTGTGGACGGGTCAATTAAGAATAGACCTACAGCCGGGCAGTGAGAACTGGTCCTCCGTTGGAAGAAAGATTGAGCGCATAGATCATCATAAGAAAAGGTTAGGAGCGGGATGAGAAACGTTTATTGCTAGAGAGTGGAGGAGCCCAAGAGGCATTCCAGGTGATGTGAACGAAAGGTTGGGTCAGCCGAATCAAGAAGTGTAACTTCGAAAACTCTGAGTGAAATCGGATAATAGGTGGCCGATCTGGCGAGATTGGATTAGTCCGTGCGTAGGAATAGCACATGCAATAAAGGCAGAAAGAAGGGCCGCAAAGATAGAGGGTGAACGAGTCTAGCAGCCTCACGGGTAGGGGAACAAGAGCGTTGAGTTTGTATAGGGTCAGGATGAGAAAGGTTTATTGACCAAAGTTGGGAAAAGCCCACGAGGCTCTCCAGATAATGTATTCGGGTAATTGAGTCAGACGAACTTAGAAAGATGACGTCTCAGAAGTCTGAATGAATCCGGAGAGCAGGAGGCCGATCCGGTAAGACTGAATTAGCCGGCGTGTTTGTATAAGGAAATATAGTAAAGGTGAGAAAACAAACCATTAATGGTAGGCAAGTCTATCAGGCTCAAAATGTAAGGGAAACATCTTGTTTAGTCTGCGGAGAGTATACCGGTTATGTCTTAGTAGCATTGGAGGAGGCAGAAAAAAAGAGACAGATGAATGAGGCTTGACCACAACAGGTCAGTGCGAGTTGGCCATCCAGTAGACAAGGGAATGGAAACAGCAACCACATTGTTATACCATTAAAGTGCGTAAACAAGCTATACCAATAAAGGGTGAAAAATTTAGCAGGCTCTCGTGGGGAGCGGAACGGCATCAAGTCTATAGCGGTGTCCCACAGAGCTCGGTTCTTGGACTGATGCTGTTTTCCACCTACGTAAACGATCTCCCTCGAGAGCTTGGGGTATCATCCCTGTTGTTAGCTGATGACCGTAAGCTATGGAACGTTGTAAATGTCCCTTGGGGTTCTGCGGTAATTCAGCATGCCCTGGACAGACTCTGTGCATGGTCTACTTTGTAGCTACTGCCCATTAAATAGGCTGTGTTCCGTCCTTCGTATAGGAGCAACTTACCCACCAAGGTACGTGCTTGGTGGGGTCGAATTCCCGCTTTTCTCCAACCGGTTAAACCTAGTCGTCGTCCTTTCCTCTTCTTTGCATTCTGGTGGCAACTAGCAGAAGGCCGCAAGTAAAGGTTTTAACACATTGTGGTTAATACGCCATTCGTTCGGGGTCTTAACTGCCGACATATTTATGAAGCTGTTCTCAGCTTCCGTTTGGCTCTATCTAGAATACTGCGTCCAGGCTTGCCCGCCCTGCCTTGTTCGGGACAAAATGGAACCTGAGAGGATTTTGAGAGTAGGTCCCAAACTGGTCGAGGGGCACCGAGGGCAAACGTACCCCAAGCGTCTACTTAGCTTGGGTATGCAATCACTGCACTACTGACGGCTTCGAGGAGACTGAATCCTTACTTACCGTAATTTAACAAGGAAGGTTGGACCGGACTTGAGCTGGCTATTTAGCCCGGCTAGGTTGGCTTGGCTTCGTGGTCATCCGATGAAGCTACACAGGCAGCGTTCCGACAGGATCAGAGTGGTAACTCGATTATCGCGTAGAGTTATCGAGCGCCGGAACTCGCTTTAGAAAGTGGAGTCAGTGAACTTACGGTTAAAATTTTCCAGCATCAGTTAGACGCTCTTGGGCGGCAACACAGAACCTTTCCCTTCTCCTGACCATATCCATCTTCCAAGTTTGAGTTCATGTTCTGTCATTCGCCTCACTCCTTGGGGTTGTCCTTCATCTAAATGACCTCCATTGCGCGTCACAATCCAAGGCACACGGCGGGTGCTCCAAAAAGCCCGAACGTCTACTTCTAACCGCTGCGTCAGACACTGCTCGCGGAACTCAATGGCCTAGTGATCATGGCGGCAGCCGCCAAGCACTATGCCACGAGTTCTACTCCTAGCTCAGTTATGTCTACCTGATGAGCCTAAATAGACTCTTTCAGGAAGTCTCATTTCTCCCTGCACGCTATAAGATCATTGCTAGAGACTTCAATACGCCTCATGTTTCGTGGCTCAGACAGTCGGCCCCACCCAAATACAGGGCCCTTGTTGACACTATTTCCACTCATGAATAGACACAGCATGTGAATGCACCGGCTAGACAATCGAACACGTTGGACCTTATATTCACTAACGGTATCTTGCGCGCATGCGCCGGCGTGTTAGACAATATACCGGACAGCGATCACAAGGTGGTGAAGCTGTCCTTCGCGCTCCCTAAATCCCGTCAACATGCAGTCACAAAATATGAGATATTTCAGCCCCTCCAGCGTATTAACTGGGACATTTTCTCCTCCCTCCTCCGATCATCACCCTGGGACGACTTCTTGCTCTCGGACAACATAGATACTGCGACCAACGTGCTTTACAACAATTTCACCAACTGCTTAGATGTCCTTACTCCAAAACAGAAGAAAATGAAAAAGCGTCAAAATCTTGATGAAACCTCTACACGCAAAGTGACCAGCAGGCTCAAGAAAATGCGCTCCCCCTACATCAAGACCAAAAGCTTTTACCTAATCATCCGTATGAACGAATTGCTAGCCGACTGGAGAAATGCACAAGGTACTGCGCGTACATTAGTAGAGCATGCAGCGCTTTGTACTAAAAACAAAGCAAAGTCTCATTCGACTACTGAAGCAGCGGGGTGGCAGTAAAGATATCCCGATTACTACCTTAGTGCTTCCTGGTAAAAGTATAATCACTGGTGCGGTTGATCTCTGCGCGTTCATTAACACACATTTCCGCAACTCCTTCACTAGCAATGACTTGGCACTGCCAAATACGATTCCCAAGTTTACTGAAGATCAAATACATACTATTGACTTTGACCTATGCAATATCAAGCGAGCACTTTGCTCGTTGAAACTGTCACACTACCCAGGTCCTGACGGTATGCCTTCTTCCATTGTAAAACTCGGTGGCCCAGACATTTCAGTCCTTCTCCTCAATGTCTGCACTCTCTCAATGAAGAGTGGACACTACCCGCCCAATTGGAAGCACGCAATCGTCATACCACGACACAAACGAGGCTGTCGCCTAAATATTGACGATTATCGTCCCATCAGTCACACAGCTATTGCGTCTCGACTCATGGAAAGAATAACAAAGGACGCGATGCTTTGCTTTCTGTTGCCACGCAACCTTATCAATGGGTCCCAACACGGGTTCCTGCCGACTAAATCCTATCAAACCTGCCAGTACGAATTATTAAACCACGTGACACACTCAATCGACCTAGGTCAGGCACTGGTCATTATCTTCCTGGACAGGAAAAAGGCGTTTGCTCGGGTCCACACAATGGTTTAATGACTAAACTAGCAGCATATGGTGTCTCCAGCCAGCTCCTTTCATGCTTTTCTTCCTACCTCTCCAACCGAATGCAGTCAGTGCAACTGGGCGACATCCATCCAAAAAGGCATCCGTAACCAGCGGAGTATTCCAAGGCAGCGTCCTGGGTCCTCTGCTGTTTTAAATAAATAACTACATAAATAGGTATATTTCTAGACCTGCTAGCGGCTGCACCCTAAAGGGTTCAGATCAATGCTTACATAAATCCGATGCGCTTGCATGGAAGTAGGTAAAATATAATTATATATTTATCGTCAGCAATTACAAATGCATTGGCATTGTTTGATATACAGCTACTGGGTCGCAGGCCCCCACCTTGACATGTTTCTGGTCCCTGCGGGCGATATGGAACTCCTTGTTCTTTTGTGAAAACTTCGCGGAAGTGTAGTTGTGCCTTTTCTCCTTGGAACAGAATCCAATTCGCCGAAAGTGCACTTTAAATTGCTTGCACATTAATTGGCCACTCAGTTGCCCCAATTGTGCGCACATGGAAGAAATGAGTGAAGGGATTATAAGGCATATGAAAAGTTGAAAACAATTCCAATAAATGCGGACAAAAATAGAAACAATTTGTTAAGAGAGAGAATAAAGCTGCGTGCTTCAGTAGAAAAATACCAATTAACAAAAAATACATCCCTACTTTCCACACGCTGATATTGCTCTCCGGCGCGAAATTTCAACCTGAATTATTCTCAGATAAAAGAAAAAGCCTTTCTACAGTTAGAATACCGCTTAAAGTAACACAAAATTACACTGGTCTGGACCAGCTGTAGCGCCTGAATACGTTGAACGTAAAAGCAACACAATACGTGCAGTAGTTTGCGAGTTATTTGCAATTAAATGATGGTCTACGAATAAGGACATTTTTATTTTTCGCTAAACACGGCTTGCTGCTTTGCAAGCAGATAGCAGAAAAAAGAAAAGAAAGTATAAAAAGTAGGGAAGCGGCGTATGTTCTAGATAGACATAGCTATCCAGAAATGCTCTAATTAGCCCGTAATACCCTGCGACAACTACGGACTGCGCAGGTGGCCGAAAATTAAACTTTGCAGGCATACATGACAAATATATGCAGATAAGGGATGAGCTTGCGCGAAAACGCTAGAAATTCAGCAAGAAATATTATATCTACATGGGAATGCATGGGAGATTGTAATTAACTCACGGTTAAGAGGCCACAGCACACCATTTTCAGTGGATACTGAGCCACATAAACAACCAGTAAAATAGAGTTTAGCATTTTTTAAGCCTCTAAGCTTTTCTAAAGCTTACAACAAGCCCGCATGAGCCAGGCCTACCTGAGTAACCCAGGGGATCTTTCAGATCCGTTGACAGATTTCGGCCTAAAAAATACACACATTACTTAGCTAAACATCACAAGATTTATCCCTTAGAGCCGATTTTCTGTATTCATGAGGCTCTGTCTCTAACATCAGTGAGCTATAGGAGCCTGCCACCAATAATAAAGAAATAAGTATGGGAAAATTTAGTACAATTTAGCTAATTGCATTTGGGCGTGAAATCCCTTTTGGTCTACATTGGTTGGGCTTTAACAACTCTACTTCTGGTGGTTCAGCTTGCTCATACTTGAGGTATTGTTATGCCTCATGTGTAAATGCACACTATTGTGCAGCTCTTTGATGAATTTCGATTTATTTCTCTCCACTTTTAAGTTCCGAAGATAGTGCCGGCGGTGTTCGTCCAGTTGGCAATGTTAACTGGTACTCTAATGTCACACCGACTATTTCTTTTGTGATTTTCCTGGCAAGAGCTGTTCTAGCACCCTAAGCAAAGAGCGAAAAGGTAAATCAGGAGTAGAATAGTAACAAAAATCAGTGGGAGCTGGTAGTTCACCCGCCATTACGCAAAGCGCATGGTAGGCTTCGGAGCCAGCTAAAAGATGAATGACACACGGACGGCCAAGATAACAAAAGTGGTGATGGAAAGTTTCTGGTGCTCCAGCCAGCCAGTGTGACAGGGGCCTCTCTGTCATTGGTTAGCTTTCGTGCCAGTGAAATGAAATCTGAAAATGCGAGTGCTTTACGAGCAAAAGCAGTTAAAGAAGAGGATCTGATTTTCATTATGCCTGTCTACTAGTGTTGACAATAGCGTAAGGCACATGTATACCAGATAAAGCTAAGTATATGGGGCCAAGAGAGTATAAGTGGAGTGCAAAATCTCTGATTATTGGGTCTAGAACTTTTAAAGTGCGCTCATTGTCAACAATAACAAAGATATATTTTTTATTTTGCGGCTTACCTACTGATAGTGTTTGGAAAATGTTGACTATAGTAACTAGTGCTCAGACTTAAGGAAAAAGCTTCAATTAGGGCAACAACGCGAGAACCTGGCATTTCACATGAGGCTTAATGTTGTTAAAATGTTTTTAGTAGACGTGACTCATAGGTCACAAGTATAAGTATTTGCAAGAGACCAAGTGGACTAGGTATTTGGGAAATAATAAGGGGTAAGATGGAGACGAAGGAACCAAAGTGTAGAAGAGAAGGGAGAAGTGAAGTAAAGTTTGTCCGTTCGGATTGTTTCCCCATTGCTATGCAATATCCTACCTGGTCAGTGCCTACAGTCTTACGATGCTCCCATTCAATAGTACTAGGCTGCTTTACGTGCTGATCTGTTGAGCAGTAGGAAACTGGGCGTCGAGAAGGAGCTTTCAAAGGGTTTGAGCTACCGACTAGCGTTTCCAGGTTGCCTTTGCGGTAGCGTCTACTATATCAAGACTTCCCACTAAACTAATTGTCGGTGGGAGCCAGTAAAGCGCTCAGCTACCACTGGGGTAGGCTGAATACCTTTCGTGGTCGGATTAGCAGTCCTACCATATGTAAGATGCGTGCAACTGATCGGGCCAAGACCTCTCACGTAGTGTGACAGGGACCGCAAAGTATGGGGAGGACCGGTGAGCCCAAGATGCTCCTGCCATGGAGCATAGTTGAGCGCAATACAAAGTTGCGCTAGGGCTGACCAAAAGGTGATCTATGCCCCATCGTGGCCGGTCTCAAAAGGGTTGTCATCAGAATCACAGATGTTGAAAAGGCGTCTTATGTTATCCGGGCACATAAACTTTCGTACCTCCTGCTTGAAAGCCTGTGGATTGTGAATCTGCCGCAGCTGTGAAGGTAATTTCTTCCAGATATTTACATAAGCGACAAGGAAGAAACGTGAACGTAGTTTCTTTCTCGCTGGCAGCGGGGCAACTGTGCAGTGCTTGTTTAGGAGGTTGAATTCTGATCCTCTTCTCAGTGTCAGGCTGGGGATATCACTGTGCACCACTTGGAATATTAACTTATGTAAGAAGCACAGGATTAAGATAATGCGCCGCAGCCTTAGAGGCTGGAATTTGAGATGGTTACACCTCTGTAGGTAACTAAGCTCCAGGCCTTGTGGAGCTACTATTTTGGAAAACCGCCGCTGAGCCTTTTCGAGCAATATGCGGTCTGATTTCCGCAAATTACTGAAGATGAAGGGGCAATATTCCAGCTGCGGACGAACCTGACTGCGGTAAAGCTCCAACCGTGCTTCAGCCGAGTTAATGTGGCGGCCTATGTGGAAGACCATTCTGCGTGCTTTTGCTACCTGATACCGCACATTCTCTGAAAAGTTGAGGGTCATAGAATAGCGAATACCTAGGTCAGTAGCTAACGTTTTTAGTTGGATGGGCGTACCATTCAATGTAAACGCACCATCCGAAATGGAGCATTTGTGGGTCAGAATACTAGGTTTATCAGCAGAGAATGTCATTTGCCAATTTTGACACCACGACTCTAAGGTCTTCAGGTCTTCACGGATCTCTTGTAGTGCGGATACTTTAGCGCTTGGTGGGAAGACATATACGACCCTTATATCGTCGGCAAATAGGAATGGGCGACCATGGCGCAGGCTGCTACAGATGTCGTTCACATAAATCAAAAACAGGTTTGGTCCAAGCACGCTGCCTTGCACAACACCGCTGGGTACTGTGACAGGGATGGACTCAAAGCATGTTACCTTCACGGACTGCGTACGCCTGCTCAGGTAGGATTTAAGCCAGTCAAGCAGAGGGGTGACTACACCGTAAGCCTTGAGCTTGTGTAATAGGCGTTTATGGGGGACCCTATCGAACGCCTTCTGCATGTCGAGGTATAGCGTAATAATCGCCAGACCTGAATCAATCGCGCCAGTGACCAGGTTGAGAAAATCAAGCTGGCAGGTTGCGCAGGATCGTGCGCTTAGAAAACCATGCTGTGACCTGCTAACGTGGCCTCCTGCATTCAAGCAGGCCATGAGCGCACGCTTAACCGATTTCTCCATCACACGTGAGAGAATAGATGTGTGGTTTATGGGTCGGTAGTTGCTGAATTCCTGTACGGAGCCACCTTTATGGCACGGTGTGATGATAGAGTGCTTCCAAGCCAATGGGGATTGGCCCTTCTCCATAGAGAGTGTGAAGAGTTTCAAGAGGAGTATGGAAAGGTCATCGCCCCCATACTTAAGTAGTATGGGTGGAATTCCATCAGGACCAAGTTTGGTGGATGGTTTTATGGTTTTCATAGCCGAACGGATGCCTTTTAGATCGAACTGAACCGTGGAGAGCAGCTGGTTTGTGGACACCACCAGCTCAGTAGCGACCGGAGACAGTTATTCACACTGTAACTCTTTGAAGTAAGAGTTGAACATCTCACATATAGTCCGTGGATCTTCACTTGCTTTGCAAGGGCCGACGCGTATGGAAGTGATCTTTGCTCCATAATGAGGAGTGCGAGAACGCAGCAGCCAGCTGAGGTGCTTGGCTTTGTTTGCACTGGCCACGACTGCTCTTTCTTAGGATGTTTTAATCAATACAGACCTGGACGATAGCTGGCTCGCAATCTCGTTGGAGCTCAGCACATGCGCAAAGTTGAACGTCTTGTAGTAGGAACGTCGTAGTTGCCTCAACCTTGCATGCAGCTTAGTTTGCCTCCTAATTTTTCCTGAACTTTTATTTAAAGGAGTAAATGGAACCAATAGGTCTAGACAATAATGCAATGCGCCATAAAATATTGCGGACGATTGCTCCAGGGAGTCGGACAGAAAGAACTGTTCTCAGTTCTTTGCTCGAATAATCGTGGCATATGTGGGCCAGTCTATGGAGCTTATCGGCCGGTATATCTCAATGGCCTCTGATCTACTCTTACAGATTGCCGGGATGTTTGCAAACAGCTAGCAGTATACCACTCTGTGGTCGCTCCCCGGAAACTCTAGGCCTACAGATGCACGTATATTGGATATGCCCAGTGTAAATATTAGGTCTAACAGGTGTTTAGACCTGGTCGGCGTTGATACATGCAGCACCCATCCTCCCAAGTTGATGCAGGCTAATAGCCCACTATACTTCGCTGGGGCAGTGGGTGGAAACCACTGGATATCAGGAAGATTGAAGTCGCCCGCCACAAGCTTGCATGCACATGGATGGCTCGCAGCTAGCTCAAAAGTAGTTATTAGCACTTTGTCACTCACAGCTGATGTATCAGGAGCCCTGTAAATGATCCAATTAGTAACTTGGGTCCCATGGCATCAACCGTGATCCATATAGAGTCCAATATTTCGGTGTTATCTAGGACTTCGATATTAGCAGAGAAATTTTGCTGCAGATAAATGGCACACCCTCCACCTCGTTTGTGTGTACGCGAATGTGTATACAGTTGGTAGCCTTGAATGAAAAAGGAATCATCGAACGTAAAGGCACCAAAGCATGTTTCGGTGACTAGTATTGCATCAGGCGCAGCAAGAATAGCCAAAGGGCATAGAATATGCATCTTGTTGTTCAGCGACCTGGCATTTATGAGTACATAGGAGAAAAGTTGGCCAGTGTCTCCCAGTTTTATGGATGACATAAAGGGAGCACGAAGAGCTACTGGGCCATCTGTAGAAGCTGTAGGAACTGGGTCCAAAGAAGTAAGAGCGTACTTTTCGTTGGTGACGTATTGGGTGTCGGGATGAGCTTGTCGCGGCTCATCCCTACCTGGGATAAAAAAGGCGCGTGATGTGGTGTAGAAAGAAGGGAATTTGCCCGCTCAGGTAGTTGTTGTGGCAGTAACAACCGATGGGATAAGGTAGGTATTCCAGAGTCCGGACTATCTGGAGCATAGTGAGAAGAACCTTGAATAATATTGGGTGATGTACCAGCTGCGGAAGCCCGGTGTGTGGATATGGGACGTGTGATTGTTTCCCTGTTATCGCGGGCTATTTTCATTACCGCTAGCTTTCGCGGTTTGAGAAAAAGTTGATCCATCATGGTTGCACTGTGTAGTTGTTCAAAGTTTGTTACGACGGTATTTAAAGTTGTTTCATCCTTAAAATATATTTTGATCGTGGCAGGGAATTTACTGCTTCTTTTAGGTAGTCTCTCAACACTTACCGAACGTGTTTCTAAACCAAATACTGTAAGGATAGCTCTCGTAAATGCATCCAAGGAAAGATCCTCGGGTACGTTAAGTACCTGGGTAGTATACGGCCAAATACCCCCTTCGGATGTCGGCTGGGAGGATGCCTCACACTTGGCTGTTTCATGAGTGTGTGGTTTGGGTAGCTGCCTTCGGTGACTTTTTCGGCGTCATCCTTACGCGAGGCCATTTGGCTCTGGGTGCCATCATCGCTTCAGGTGGAAATTTTGGTTCAAGCTCACGCGTGTGTGGCTTCTGTGATGAGAATAGAATGGGAACCTGTTGATCACTATGGGTGTGAGATACCCGATCTCCAGGCTCGAAGTGTGATGGGCCTTAACGTAGGTTCACCCTCAGTGGCCCAAAATATAGCTGTTTCAGCTCTGTTCTATTACGCAGCTCTTCAAAACTTGTCATTATACTTCAGAGAGTTGATTCGTCTCTAGTACTTAATTCGAGTGGTACCGCGAATTTACTTATTTTTTTGTTCATTCGCACAACCTCTAGTGGGTTTCTTTGGATTCCATTGACCTCAAGAATCCAGCTCTTGAACACTTCCAAGGACGTGTCATCAGGAACGTTAAATGCAATAGTACAAAATGTAGTATTTCTTCCTTTGGTACCCGTGTGCAGTGCGGCTGCCGGCTTGGCTGTTTCTGACGCCGAAATGAATGGTATGGCCGTAGCAGGCGAGCAGTATGGTGAATTTTGCTCGCGAGGCCATTAAGTTGGAGGAGCCGGCGTGTGTCGATTCCAGACAGGTGACATACTAGATGCTCGCCGACCAATTTGGGGTACTTCGGGTGGCAAGGCGCAGCTTGCTGCGTTGATCGTCTTTGAGAATGATGCTTCTGCGACTTGCCCACCTGGTCCATTGGGATGATCCGTACAACCGAGTGGAAACTCTGTTGTAGGCGAACAAGTCCCGGGTTTTTTATCAAGACAACTACTTATCTCCCAAAGTCGCTTGGGGTCATGGGTATCCGTAACCTCCAGTTTTAGCATTTCTGCCACCGAGCAATGGTTTTGTACCATTTGCTTGATCTCACCCTGAGTTACATCCTCTGAGACATCTAAATCAACTATGTGGGAGGCCTCCAGGGCGACAAAATCCTGCAGAGGATCAGAAGATATTCCAGTGGTCCGCTCATTAGTAGTAGGCTTGGATGCAGAAAGTTTTTCGTAACGGCGTTGTATGGCTGTCTTGGCGTTCACTAATTTTAACTGGACACAGGTTGTGCGCGACCGGAAGTCTTTTTGGTATGACAGGAATTTACGGGCCGAACGCTCTGTATCAAACCTGAATAGCACGGGACATTGGTTTTTAATAGCCCATTTCCTCAGTCCGGTGCAACTGATTAAATTACCTTCTAGACAGCAGATATCCATCAGTACCTTCTTGATGGTGTGAGCTTCATAACGGTCAGGTACATTATAGACCACTACCTCCGTGAGGCATTTTATCCGGTCCATGACCTCAGTACTAATAGCATTGAGGAAACGCATGGAAGTCTCGGAGCACTTTTCATCCATTACATTGCCAGGGTGAACTAAGCTTGTAATAGCCACTAAACGCTCAGCTATTGGCTGTAAGCTGTTAAAGGTCACTTTCATACTCACTAACTCCTGTTGCAGTTGCGCCATTTCTCGGCGCATAGAAGAAAATACGTCCATCACCCTAACGAAGCATGGCATGGTCACGTTGATCGCTGTATTGCCCCCCATTTTACTCGCTTTGTTTACACGACGGCTAGTAGATATTCCCTTTTTACCGCAAGCATTTGAGACCAAGTTAGAGAGTCAGCCACGAAGGAGAATAGTAATGGAAAGGGGAGAAGTAACAAATAAAAATACAACGATATTGCCAAGGAAAATACCAGATGGCGGAAGTCTGATAAATACCAGAGTAGATATAAAAGATTTCTAGTAGGCCGGCGGTAGACTGTACCAGATGTATAACCCCACAAAGGTACAACCAGTCGAGAGCGAAACGAACCAACCTGTCAGGGTGACCTTGAGGGCGTTGTACATTAATGATGTATTCCAGGACTTCAAACACGGCACGCCGTACCTGTTTGTCTCTCACCTTCCCTTTCTCCGAGGTCTGGAACTTCTTGGGGATCTGGGATCGGAACGTGAAAGAGCTTGTGCCTGGGACAGGACATAGAAACCCCCAAGGACCTACATAGAACACGGCTGTACAACGAGTGGATAAAAGTGCACTCACTACCATGACCGTCGTCCAGTAATGGTAGCTAGACATGACGCCTTCATACTCCTGCGAAGTATACATAATCCGGTAAATTCTAGAAGCAAGAATCGGAAGTTTTGCTCACCTGAACACGAAGATGACGAAGGTCTAACCCTCCATAGGCCTCAGCCATTATGGCCGCCCCGAGCAAAAATAACCTGTTCAGCTAACAGAGGAAATTAGAAGGCAATTGACGGCGGTTAACCGAGGGTTAAATCAGTCGACGAGCTGCTCTGCCAGTTTTACATTTGTGTACAAACGGATTTCTGACAGTGTTTCAGGACGTGGTGGGTTTTCGCCTGGCAAGCGTTCTCCCTATAAAAAGCCACAAATGTCCGCTTAACAACATTGCGACGTGGCGGATGTGACTCGCCACTGAATAAAGTCACTGCCCACAACTACATACTGGCAAGCCGACCAGAATCCTAATGTAATATTTTCCTGACAAGTTTTCTCTACAAACGGAATGCCCAGCCTGTTTACACTACGCCCACTAGAACCCAACTTGTCATGTTTTGACGAATTTATACCTCAAGATTAATTTTACAATTTCCAAAGCTTGAACAACTTTCGGCTTACTGTCGATTACATACATAGCAACGTGTTTGTTGCGAAACATAAATTGTTTGTAAACGTTGATCATGCCTGATCAGGTGAGTCTCGGAAATTCGAGAATATACTATTTTTTTATTTATTTATTTGCCGATGACCAAAAAGTTATTTTGTCAGTTGACCCTAGCTGTCTACGTAATAGCCTCTCTAGCATTCAAAGCGATCTCAGTGCTCTTGAAATATGGTGCGTTCTATGGAAACTAGAGTTTTCGCTAACGAAATTCAATGTCCTTTCCTACCGGAGCTCCATACCCCCCAAACTATTAACTCTTAATGGCACACCATTTGATAACAGCTTCACTGTGCGTAATCTCGGTATACACTATTCCTGCTTGTTGAATTTTGCGGAACAAGCGAGCTATAGCTCTGCAAAAGCCAGGTCTATCATTGGCTATATACTGAAGTCACTGTGCTTGTTAGAGTCTCGACTCATGCTCTAAAAGTTGTGTGCCAGGCCTGTTGTAGAGTACTGCTTAATCGTTGTTACTAACTCACGTAAAGGTGACAGAATGGTTATTGAGAAAGTCCAGCGTTCGTTCACTAGAAGTCTATTAGGAGCATCTGCGCTCAACTATCAAAGCCGCTGCAAGCAGCTTGGTCTGGAACCGCTTTGGCTGCGACGACTTAAAACCAACCTTGTTTTCCTATATAAGCTAATCAAAACGTCGGATTCAAGTGGCGCTAGTTTTTTCAGCCGCCTGGCGATACACGTTATCCTCTACGCCATAAGGCACACACATTTGCCCTATCCATCAAACGTCGCTCCATAAGTTCTAACTTCTTCCTCCATAGATATGCGCATGTCTGGAATAAGCTACCGGAAGCCGTCAGAGCATCTGATAGTATCACGCAATTCTCCGCAGTCATAAATAGACCATTAAGCGTCCCCAAGGTAGCAGAGATCCTGGGTATCTGCATCCCCGAGGACGAGCTCTGGGAGAACGGCCCCGATCACATATAGACACACATTCTTCAACCAGCACCAATAAAGCTCCCTTCATTACGAAACCGTTCGCTCCTTATCGCGCTCTTTCCTTTCATTTCTCTTGCAATCGGATGGCAAGCTCAGTGCCCTTCATGACCTAGCCTCATTTGACCAGTCTGACTGCATCCATGACTACGGAGTTGAAAATGGTCTGGGACATGCAGTCAATGTTAAGTCTACTACACCTTGACAGTCTGCTGGAATCGCTTACACTTATGCAGTTTATTCCTGCCCGTTTCTGCTGCCCCTCCCTATTTGTCTTCTCACCTTAACTATACGCTTCAACCGCAACGCGCTGACTAACTTAGTCCTATCTGATCGGCGTCCTGCTCTATGACCACCGTGAATTCAATGGCCAATACCCGGAACACTGAACACTCTATACCCCTTTACACGAGTGCCTCTATGACTTTCCCACACATTATCAGTAAAGTACTTCCTATCCCAACCATTTTCCTCCCCTAATCGCTCTTTTTGCTCTTAAGACGCGAGCATTGTTGGCTTCTTTAAATCCCAGCAGAAAACTTTTTCCATCCCGATCCTATCATTTGCTGCTTTGCCATCTGTTTCCAATCCTTCTTCAGTCGGACTACCAACTCTCAGTGCCCTGCAATAACCTAGTCTCAGTTGACCAGTCTGCTTCCCTTTGACTTCTTTCACACTACCGGAAAGTTAAAGTTCCAGGCTCTGTAGACTCAACGCAATGCCTCCCCCACCGCGACAGCCTGCTGCGCTTGCTCACCCCTTTTTACGGCAGCCATATACATCTTTTACTGTCCACCTAGCGATTCACTCCAACTGCCTCCCCAAATGAAATACAGCTTCAATCACATTGCGCCGACTAATCCAGGCTCAGACTTCTGTGACATTACTGGCCATCATTCAATCATTCTTCAACCGGACGGCCATCTCTCAGCGCCCTGCCCTAATTTAGCCTAATCCCATAAGCCAAATATTCTGGGACTACAGGTTAACGGGATGTTAGCGGTCTAAACTCGGTCGATTCAAAGCCTTGTTTCCATCCCTTCGACAGCTTGCTGGACTTCTGTGACGTTGCCGACCATTGCTCGGAAGACTGAACGCTCTGTCTCCATTACCTCGGGAGCCACGTTAACTGTCGCATTTCTTAACCTAAAAGTTTACTCTCGACTCTGTCCTTCCCTCATCACGCTCTGTCTTTATTTCTTCTTCATCCGGAGAGCGTGCCCTCAGTTGCGCGCCCTACTATCCACTTTGATTGCTTCCTGACTAACGAACTGTAGTTCTACGCTCTGCTTCACCAACACAAAACTTCTCTCACATTGCGAGCCTGCCTGACTTGTATATCTTATATTCATTTACCCTCTTCAATCCCTAACCTGTCCATCTATGTCGAATCTTTATTTATCTTCTCACCTCAACTGTACGACTTACACTAAGTGTGCCGACTAATCCAGTCGCGCCCGATCGGTCCCCTGCACTCCGAGTTCTCTCAGACTGTAGTGACCTTACTGGCGTTTCTTCGGAAGACCGAACGCACTGTCCCTAATACCTCATGAAGCTCATGAACTTTTCACACCTTATAAGTAAACCTCTTTCTATCCGGACCGTCTCTCCTCCTTATGGCGCTCTCTACTTTCATTCATTCTCTAATCGGACTGCTAACCCACAGTGCCCTGTAATAACCCAGTCTCATCTGACCGGTCTGCTTCTTTGACATTTTCCAGATCAGCAACATTTAAACGGTCTAGACTCTGTAGACTCAAGCTATGTCGCACTTACGTTGACAGCCTGCTAGACTTGTTCACTCTCTATTTATATAGGCACCTCCACCTCTAACCTGTCCACCTCTCGACCCACTCCATTTGCAATCCAAAAATTAGCTGTTCGACTCAATCTCGTTTCGCCGACTAATCCTGTCTCGTCTGATCGGTCTAATGCTTTCCAACTTCTCTCAGACACCTGCATGACTTGCATACCTTATATGCATGTAGCCTCTTGCATCCCAAACCTATCCGTCTCCGCTGACTCTTTACTTATCTTCCCACCTAAACTGTTCGACTTACTCTCAATGTGCCGACTAATCCAGTCTCGTCTGATCGGTCCCATGCTCTCCGAATTCACTCAGGATGCTGTGACGTTACCGGCATTTGATGAGAAGATCGAACACTCTG
Source organism: Dicrocoelium dendriticum (assembly GCA_944474145.2). Classification (NCBI taxonomy): domain Eukaryota; kingdom Metazoa; phylum Platyhelminthes; class Trematoda; order Plagiorchiida; family Dicrocoeliidae; genus Dicrocoelium; species Dicrocoelium dendriticum. The sequence goes on along the minus strand of OX104065.1, from coordinate 10,614,273 downwards.
TCTCCATTACCTCGCGAGACCCATGGACTTTTCCACGCCTTATAAGTAAACCTCTCTCCATCCGGACCGTCTCCTCTCCTTTTGGCGCTCTCTACTATCATTTCTTCTCTAATCGGGCTGCCAACTCTCAGTGCCCTGTAATAACCTAGTCACATCTCACCGGTATGCTCCTTTGACCTTTCCCAGACTAGCAAGTTATACAGATCTAACTTCTGTAGACTCAAAACTACGCCTTGCTTACATGGACAGCCCGCTAGACTAGTTTACCCTTTATTAATATAGACCCTTCCATCAGTATCCTGTACACTCCATCTTTCTCCAATCGGACGACCATCTCTCAGTGCCCTGCAATAAACTAGTCTCATCTGACCGGTCTGCTTCTTTGACCTTTTCCAGACCAGCAACGTTTAAGCGGTCTAGACCCTGTAGACTCAAGTTATGTCGCACTTACGTTGACAGACTGCTAGTCTTGTTCACCCTCTATTTATACAGGCACCTTCACCTCTCAACCCACTCCATTTGCAATCCAAAAATTAGCTGTTCGACTCAATCTCGTTTCGCCGACTAATCCTGTCTCGTCTGATCGGTCTCCTGCTTTCCAACTTCTCTCAAACTCCTGTGACATTACTGGCCATCCTTCAGATGACTGAGCGCCGTTTGTATTCAATCATTCTTCAATCGGACGATTGAGTCTCTGTCATCCGTAACTCAGCCTCAGCTGATCAACCAAATTCTATGAGACTGCTACCAGGCTACCGGGATGTTAGCGGTCTAGGCTCCGTCGACCCAAAAGCACTACCTCCCTCACCTTGATATCCTGCTGAACTTGTTCGCCCTATGTTAATATAACCACTTCTATCTCTGACCAGTCCAATCCTACTGACTCCACTTACCTTCCCAAATGAACCATAGGACTCAATCACAATGCGCCGAACAAATCCAATCTCGGCAGATCGGTCTTCTTCTCTCCTACTTCTGCGACGCTGCCTGTCATGCTTGGAAGACTGAACGCTCTGTCACCATTACCTCGAGAGCCACGTTAACTGTCGCATCTCTTATCCGTAAACGTAAACTCTCGACTCTGTCCTCTCCTTATCGCGGTCTGTCTCTATTTCTTCTTCATCCGGATAGCGAGCTCTCAGAGCCCTGCCCTATTATCCTCTTTGACTGCTTCCTAACTAGCGAAATGTAGTTTTAGGCTCTGTATCACCAACACACAACTTCTCTCCCACTGCGAGCCTGCCTGACTTGTATACCTTATATTCATGTAGCCTCTTGCATCCCAAACCTATCCGTCTCCGCTGACCCTTTATTTATCTTCCCACCTTAACTGTTCGACTTACTCTCAATGTGTCGACTAATCCCCTCTCGCCTGATCGGTCCCCTGCTCTCCGAATTCACTCAGACTGCTCTGACGTATCCGGCGTTTAGTGAGAAGACCGAACGCTCTGTCCCCATTACCTCGCGAGCCCCATGGACTTTTCCACACCTTATAAGTAAACCCCTCTCTATCCGGACCGTCTCCTCTCCTTATGGCGCTGCCAACTCTCAGTGCTCTGTAATAACCTAGTCTCATCTGACCGGTATGCTCCTTTGACCATTTCCAGACTAGCAAGGTATACCGATCTAATCTCTGTAGCCTCAAAACTATGTCTTGCTTACATTGACAGCCTGGTAGACTCGCTCACCCTTTATTAATATAGGCACTTCCATCAGTAACCTGTACCCTTAAACCTTCAATCGGACGACCGACGCTTAGTGCCATGCCGTTCTTTGTCATCATCACATCAGCGAAATTCTCTGGGACTACTACGAGGCCTCCGGATGTGTCGACTATTCAAGTCTCGTCTGCTCAGTCTCCGGCTCTCAGAGTTCTCTCAGTCTACCGGGATATTACCGGTGATTTGTCAGAACTGAACGATTCATACTTCGCAAGACAGCGTCCTTGGCTTCACCACTTTAGTAGTAAACCTTTTCATCCTGACTATCGTCTCCTAATTACTCTCACGAGTTACTCTTCGCACTGCCGTCCGCATTCATCCGCTCATAGCTGATTCTTTAAATTTCCTTTTCTTCTTGGAACGTTGCTTTACCTATGTTGCTCCCGCGTTCGGTCTCAACCTAGTTGTCCTTAATTTCACATAAGATGCCGCTCGCATTCGGACTGCTGTCACCACCATCGGTTTAACTGTTTATCTCCAACAATCGTATTAATCGCTTAACTTTGTCAACAAGTGTTGTTATATCCGTCTCCTGACCCTGCGCGTGCAGATCCTTCTTCCTACCTAGTAGTTGTAGTCTGAGTCACACCAGCGACGTGATGTAAAGAACGCGCTTGCAAATCATGTATACTAAACAAAATTACATAAGTTTTATTATCATAGGCAGCGTTTCGCGCCACCAGTCTGTGTTTGTGCTTCTTGATTTATTGCTGTTTGACTGCCTCTTGTCCGTTGCCTGTTTTCTCCCGAGATTTCCAGCTACATCCGCCGAAACAAGAAGGTTTATCCGTTGGGACTGATCGACCTACTCTCAATAGCCAGATGGTTTAAACGCCTGATCTTTTCTCCGGGAGATGAAGAACCCACACATCGTTCCAAATGGAGCTCTTTCCGCCACTCTGGAGAAGCTACCACCACGGGGTCTAAACTAATGGTTTTAGCTGGCCTCGTACTCACAGTAGAACAATTCACTCACCTGGAATAATATATTTACATGGATCCACTGTTCCACAACCGAAGACAGACAATTCTGGCGTGATTACTCTCACTGCCTCAAACATTCCGATTCTCCAGTCACCTGGTGTTTTTCTGATGTCATTTCACGGACAGAATTGCGCGCGTATAAGCGGCTTTTCCGATGATCTTTCATGAAGTTTTCACTGGCCATGGAGACAATTACACTTACATTTGAAGAAATTACTAGTCCACTTTGCGGAGAATGGCACTTTTCCTGTTACGGACATATTCAGACACAAGAAACAAATGCACTCACCTTCCCCATGACAAGTCCAGCATGGATAGCTGGACTCGGGTTGAGAGCCGGACAATATAATAGAAAAAGCCGGCCTCTATTAACAATGTGTTTAGTCACTTGCATCATCATCATTCAACTCTGCGACTCCTTTACATCATTGACCGGCTTCAACGACTACTGCCGTATCATTACTAAGCCATTCGGCCAACGAGGGAAGAATTTTGGCTTTCAACCGACTGCGATTAATAGAGTGCAAAATCAGTCTATGCGATGCCTAGCCGACTAGCACTACAGTCCAACGGAAGCTACGACAGTGTTTCAGGACGTGGTGGGTTTTCGCCTGGCAAGCGTTCTCTCGATAAAAAGCCACAAATGGCCGCTTAACAACACTACAACGTGGCGGACGTGACTCGCTACAAAATAAAGTCAGAGCTATACGTTTCACACTGACGCAGTCCTCAGCCTTCTACATCCAACCTGTGCAACTGATTTTGCTATGAAGAATGCTTTAATGAAGTACAGAACATCCCGACTTCGTAATGGTCATTGATTGCACCAAACCTTGTTTGGGCTCCTGTGCTCATGGATCCCTACATGGCAAATTTACCCCCCACTTGTATCTTGACGCAACAGATTTCGCGCGCCACAGCGCCATCATGGTCCTTGATCTGACTATTACCTGACAATATGCTCGCTCATATGGACTACATCTTTTCGTTTATTCCTTTCATTAAAACGAAATGTTTTATTATTCCAAAGAAGCTATGCTTGTATGCATATTTGATCATGCCTTTAGAGGTGTGTCTCGTTTTACAGAGAATATACCATTTATTTATTTATTTATTTAAACCGTAGGTCGTGGACAGCAGTGACAGGAAACAACCACACAGAAACCCTCCACTTCGGTGACGGTACCAGTGACCGTATTGGCAGCGGCTGACTTCCAAGTCAACCTTCGCCACTAGTGAGATTGCGCGTCGCAATCCAAGACACACTGCGGGTGCTCCGAAAAACCCAAAAGTCGACTTTCATTCACTTTATCTTCCATTTTCTTTCTACGTCTTCCTTGCTTCACGTGACCTGCACAGCAGAGTGCTAGTGCGGGGAACGTGGGCAGTAATTGCTTGACTAGCGTGTGGTTCGCGTTTTGGTCTTAGCTCCATCAAGACCGCGTAGCCCCTTATCATTTCCTGGCTGAAAGGTCCGCTCAAGGAGGAACACTTAATGGATTTTCCTATCGTTCCAGACCCATCAAAAGCGGCCCCCGGCACTTCGGCGTTGGATTGACTCTTTTTACTTCTGTCAAAAATGGCTCAAGAACAGGAGCAAATTTTGCACGTTCATGTGTCAGAAACAGAATACACTACATTTTCCAGTACAATTACAATATCTCCGGCAAATGGACAGACCTACACTCATCAGACTCACATTTCACTAAATCGGAAGGAAGTTTACTCCAGGTGTTAACTACTCGGTGTGTAAAAAGCTTTGCCCTGATGTCCAAATGAGCTGTATGTTCTTTGAGCTTCAGGCAATACCCTCGCAGCCGGACCGACGTAGTTAACCCAAACGGATGGTTAGGACTAATACCAAAAAGTCCTTTAATTATCTTTAACGTCTAACAAACCCCCACTTAACCTCCGCCGTTCAAAAGCTACTTAGATGATCTTCATGCCATTAACCCCGTCGGCCTTCGACCAAACTCCTGACAATTTTCTGAATCTTTTCTAGACGCCTGGCGTCACTACGGAGGTACGGTGCCCAGGCGTGAACACAGTACCCCAGATGTGGCCTAACCACTGCTTTATATGACGGTAAGCATACTTTTGCTTCTGTTGTAATCAGTGTCCTCCCAAGACGAAACAACTCTTGCCGCGCTTTATTGGTAGCTAGCGGCATTGTGCCGAAAGCTTAAAACTGTTTACTACGATGACACATTGATCGCGGGCTTCATCAGCATTCCACAAGCAGCAACAAGGTCCCCGCAAAGGCAAAAAGTATTAATCCAACTAGCTTTTGAAACATTCCTCTGTATGCGCGTTGGAATTAGGCAAGGAGTTCTATTCATTCACCACACGAGGCGATATAGTAAAATAAGAACGAAACATGAGTCTCCCAGATTTAACCAGTTTTCAGCAGTGGCCCACGGTGGTACACCTAGTGTTAATCTGGAAGAAACCTGGAAGCTCAATTTCTAGTTCACCTCTGTAGTGCACCGGAAAACCAGCTCTTTCAGTATCTTGTAACGTTGGATTTTATGGTTGTTTTAACCTTTGATTGGTGACCCTGACAAGGTCACGGCGTGCTTGTCGAGTTTCACCGTTCGAGGTTTCTTTACTGAAATCCTTATTTGAGGACAGCAGTTAAATAACACTACACAGAAAATTTGACTTTGTCAGTTTCCTTGGGATCCGAAAGAACTTGACGTTCCAACGTACTCGGAATTACTTGTGTGCCTTCCTTTGTCACGGCGTGGTTGTCGTGTTGCACCGCTTGAGTTTTCCTTCTCGGAAGCCTTTTTGGAAATTGTGTTGAATAACACTGAGCAAAAAGCTTGACATTGTGTTTCTTTTGGTTCAAACGGGCTTGAAAAAGCTCCTTCGTTCCTTCAATCTCGCTTAGTTCTAACGGCGAACTTGCCTGCTAGTAAACTTGGTCTTTGTTTCTTTGTTGTCAGCCATTCACTGTGTCATTACCCGTCTTTTGACCACTGTACGCTATCCAGCTACCTCGCCTCTTGTGCGATCTTTTCCATTCGTCAAAAGCGGATTTACTTGATCCAATTCTTGGTCGCACTGATCAGTGTATCTTCAGTTATCCGTGGGTCAGCCTCTGCTCCCTCTCAAAGGTCCCGTTTTTATATCCCTGGAGTCCACTTCGGCAATGTAACTTGGTGACTTCATGCCAATGCACTCGTGTCACACTTGGTCGTTCCGATTGGTGCTCTCGTCGCTTGCATAAGTTGTCACCGTAATCCGGTTCACATCTTTGCTTCTTATCTATCACATTCACTTCTTTCTCTGAACCCTCTCGGTCACGAGGGTTGTCAAGCGCTGCTTAAACTCGCCGTGTCCGCCTTCTGACGACTCAATGGTTATGTGTGGTAAACTGGGTTGTCTAGAAGCGGTTACAGATTCGTCCGGGGGCATGCAGTGCGATATCTGTAGCCGTTGGTTCCATAAGGCCTGTACTGGTTTGGATCGTAGACCGTACGCTCTTCTGTCCAGTAGCGAGAGTTTACTCTACAGTTGTAATGACTGTTGTAGGCCCAGGACTGAGCGTTACACGCCAGTAAAGAGCAGTCCTGTTTCTTTGGAAAGTTTGTTGTCTCTGATTGTCTCGTTAGACAGGAATGTTGAATGGATTTTGCAGGGCCTAGAACGCTCAGGTCTTCTCTGTCAGGAGACAGTAGAAGACACTGGCAAGTTGTCTGATCCTGCATCTGCTTGTTTACTGTCGAATGTCAGTTAACCTGTAAGCAAAGATCTTGTTAGTAACGAGCCCTCAGACAGCGTGTTTGATTCGGCTGTTGGCGAAAGAGAGCAGCAGGTTTCTGCCCTTGTCAAAAGAAGGCGAAAGTGGGTTAAAAAAGCGGCAAAACCAAAGGCGGACATGAGAGGTCCGTCGGGCGCCTATTCCCCTCAAATTCTACCACCGGAATCGTTGCAACTGGAAACATCTACGACAAATACGACATTAGAGTCTATAAAAACGGACACTAAACTGAAACCACCGACGTCCATGGAGCTTTCGGTAAATACTCCGCTTCGCGTAGACTCGTATACCGACTGCAGTGTTATTTTCAGAAACGCCACGGAGTCCTCTGCTGTTTTCCCAAAAGACCGTATGCTAGATGACCTTAAGCGGTTTAGAGTATGCATTACCAAACTCCTGCCTCCCGGCATCCCCGGTGTGACTGTGCGCAAACTAACCAGACTCGGTAACTTGCCAGCCGACAAGTCTCGCCCTCGCTTGTTGCGAGTTGTTCTGTCCACTCCGGAGGAGCGCCAAGCACTTCTGCGTTTCGTCTTTAAGCTCAAGGGCACTGGTGTCATTGTGCACCCAGACCTCCCTTTGGCGGATAGGCTGAAATTGCGGGAAGCTGTGAAGGATCTTAAAGCCCGCCGTGAAGCAGGAGAAAAAGGTCTCCGCTTGGTGGGTTTTCGGGTGGTGAGCCGGCGGTCCACTTCCGCCCTACCAGAGCCGGTTCTGGTGGCGCACGATCCCGGACTCACAATGTTAAATCCCTTCAGGTGATCTTAGGCAATGTGCGTAGCCTGTGAAACATGCTGTGCGAAGTCGGCGCTCTTGTCGACGACTGCCGTCCAGATGTTCACGCATTCACTGAAACGTGGTTGTCCACCGACGTCACGGACAGTGAAGTGTGCTTGCCAGGCTACGCACTGCTGAGATGTGACCGCACCTCTGATCGGCGCGGAGGTGGCGTTGTTTTGTACGTTAACTCCGCACTTACTGTCTGTAAGACGTATAGTTTCAGATCATCAGAGGGTGATGTTGAGGCACTCGCAGTTAAGCTGTGTATTGCCTCCGCGCAACATAAAATAGTGCTGGTCTACAGAAGCCCCGACAGCGTTGCTAAGGGGCTTGCTGATTTCATCCGCGGGCATTCAGCAAATAGGGGTTTAGTGATGGGGTACTGCAATCTTCCCGACGTTGACTGGCAGAATTTTTCCTGCGACGCTGTTACAAGGAGTTTGGCTACCGAGCTTCTCGAGCTGGCCTTGCATGCTTTCTGGCACCAGCTTGTCGATCGGCTTACTAGATTCATGATGGGTCATAACCCGTCCCTCTTGGACTTGATCTTCGCTAAATCCATTGATTTTATCACCGATATTGTATACGACTCACCTTTTGGTGCTAGCGACCACGCATGTCTCCCATTTAAGCGCGCCCTTCGTCGTCAGAATAATGATCATGCCGACCGCGTACCAAATATATGGCACGCAAACTCAGACAATAAAAGCCAAAGCCGCAAAGTCGCCTTGTGTCATTTTGGAAAGTTACAACATTCGAACGGCCTGGGCCAGCTTTAAATCATACTTGAGTGAGCTCTCTCTCCCCCCATATACCACCATCTGACAGGAATAAACCTAGGGCAAAGCCACCCTGGTTTGATTCTGCTGTATGCAAACAAATTAACAGACGTGCCAGATGTTGGCGTACTTCCTTATCTGCCCCTTCATTATGAACAAAGAACAATGAAAA
>OX104065.1:10552513-10605573 GCA_944474145.2 Dicrocoelium dendriticum | reverse complement strand
TCCCCAACCACAAAAAGGGCAGTCAGCAGAACACGGAAAACTATCGCACCATCAGCCACACGCCTATAGCTTTAAGAATAATGGAACGAATAGTTAAAGAAACCATGCTCACCTTCCTGCTTACTCGCAACCTCATCAATCGACAACAACATGGATTTCTTCCGTCTAAATCCTGTCAGACCTGTCAATTTGAGTTCCTCAACCATGTAACTCAACCGATTGACAACAAGCAAGCGCCAGCCATCATCTTCCTAGACATGACGAAAACCTTTGACAGAGTACCATATACAGAACGCTTGATGAAGCTGGAATCATACGGTATCCCCGGCAAACTGCACACTTGGTTCTCATTATAGCTTGCAGCTCGCTCACAGTCAGTAATGGTTAAGGAATTTATGTCACTTTCGAAACCAGTCAAAATTGGCGTAATTCAAGGTAGCGTTTTAGACCCTCTACTTTTCCTGCTCTATATCAATGACGTGTTCCAGGTTTTCAAACATAAGGACACCCTACCTATTTGCGGACGACATCAAAGTTGTCTTCCCATTTTATCCGGCAAACATCCACACCGCCATCTCTCATTTACAATACGACTTAAGAGCTCTAACTGCATGGTGCGACATATGGAAGTTGGCATTCACACCATAAAAATGCAATGTCGTTACGTACCGATGCACCATGCATCCCAATACCTTAATGCTGCAAGGCACGCCATTGGGAAACTAATTAACAGTGCGTGACTTAGGCGTGCACTAGCCCTGTTCGCTGAAATTTGCGGAACAAGTAGTTTATTCCTCAGCTAGGGCACGCTCTCTCATCGGATACATCCTCAAAACCATGACAATACAGGAATCTAGAACTGTGCTCTACAAAACATGTGCCCGGCCTCTGCTAGAATACTGCTCTATGGTATTCACCAACCTTAGAAACTGCGACCGAATAGCCCTCGAAAGGTTCAGGGTACCTTCACAAGACGCATCCTGGGGCACTCAGGTCTAAGCTACCGTGATCGGTGCAACACACTTAAGCTAGAACCGTTATTGCTGCGCCGATTGAAAACCAACCTCGCTTTCCTATACTCGCTCAGTAGCAACATCAGTGGGAGCCAACTAACCCCTGTCTCAGATTCATATATCACTTTGTACCCCCTACGTGACAGACCCCACTCCATTATCCTACCAAGAACGCGCAGCAGCATTCGCTCCAACTTCTACCTCTCCAGATACGCACACGTATGGAATAGGTTACCTCTCACAATAAGAGCATCTATGAATATAAACCAGTTCAGCTTCTCTATTAGCAAATACCTCTCTGTCATGCAAGTTTCCAAACTACTGAATATCAACTGTCCTGTAGCCGAGTTTTTGAAACTAGACCAGACCACTTATAATCGCCTCATCTTACCTTCCTACACCATCCTCTTCCCGACTCCTCATCTCTCTCCTAGCGCGCCGTTATCCGTCGTTCATCTTACTCGCGTCAACCATTCTTGGCAGTAGCTAGTCATTGTTGGCTCCATGTAGCTTGCAAGGAGCCACTCCTTGACTCCCCAACCTTCATTTTCCTCTGACGTCTGTCTCTCTAATCTTCGCCCGCATGTTGATTTCTTCATCGAAACTGTAGGTATCCAGTAGTGGTCAAACGGCTTAATGACATGGCTACCCCAGCCACTGATACATTCTTTTCTAGAGCCACTATCTCTGCTTAGCAGCAGCTAGTCGCCATTGCCTAAATTACACTTCGCAGGTATCCGGAGCTCGCTTCCTTCATTCCATGTTCATTCTCTTGGGTTGTTTGCGTCACAGCTCAGCTGGTTTGTTGACCTATTATGTGCCACCGTAGGATCCACTAGTAACTGAAGGCTTAATCCGAAATCTATTGCTGGTCACTCTTCTCTCTCCTAGCGCGCCGTTATCCGTCGTTCATCTTACTCGCGTCAACCATTCTTGGCAGTAGCTAGTCATTGTTGGCTCCATGTAGCTTGCAAGGAGCCACTCCTTGACTCCCCAACTCTTATTTTCCTCTGACGTCTGTCTCTCTAATCTTCGCCCGCATGTTGATTTCTTCATCGAAACTGTAGGTATCCAGTAGTGGTCAAACGGCTTAATGACATGGCTACACCAGCCACTGATACATTCTTTTCTAGAGCCACTATCTCTGCCTAGCAGCAGCTAGTCGCCATAACTTAAATTACACTTTGCGGATACCCGGAACTCGCTCCTTTCTTACAATGTTCACTCTCTTGCATTTTTTGCGTCACAGCTCAGCTGGTTTGTTGACCTATTACGTGCCACCGTAGGATCCACTAGTAACTGAAGGCTTAATCTGAACTCTATTGCTGCTGACTTTTCTCTCTCTTAGCGCGCCGTTATGTGTCGTTCGGCCTACTAGCATCAACGCTTCCTGATAGCAGCTAGTCCTCGTTGGCTCCATGTAGCTTGCAAAGAGCCACCCCTGAATATCCAACCTTCATTATCCTCTGAGGTCTGCCTCCGTAACCTTTGCTCGCATGTTGATTTTTTCATCGAAACTGTAGGTATCCAGTAGTGGTCAAACGCCTTAAGGACATGGCTTCACCAGACCCTGATACATTATTTTCTAGAGCCACTATCTCTGTTTATCAGCAGTTAGTCGCCATAGCGTCCAGTTAAATTTACGGATATCTGGAGCTCGCTCCCTTCTTTCAATGTTCATTATCTCTGATTGTTTGCGTCACAGTTCAGCTAGTCTGTTGACCTATCACTTACCTTCACTGGCATGTTGATACACTTAGCGACCCTACAGGCATACACTAGTGACTAAGCCTCTTATTGGAATGGCTACATCTGGCCACTGAGTCTCTCCTAGCGCCACCACCTCTCGGTCGTCGTAAATTCGGCATCTCTGTTCCTAAGTAACTAGTGCCCATTGGCCCCATGCATATGCGATGATCCAATGCTTGTTAGGAGCCACTCCGTATCTCAATAACCTTTATCCCTATAGAATATTTGCATCCAATCCTTCCGCTGCCCTGCCACCAATTGATCTTTAGGACTCTCTCGCTGCAACCTCTTTATTTTTCGCTTATTATACCCTCCCTCTCGGATTACGCTAACTACGTGCTATTCATGCACCTGACAATCACTACCAATGTTCTAACTCACTTTGCTCTATCCCTACGCAATTATTGGCTTATACTAAACAAATACTTCGTACTTTACTTACTGGTACAACGCTCTTGTTTCTACACAAGCGTTAGCAATCCACCCATACGGCTAATGATTCTATGGGATATACAAAAGACATTTTCAGTATAATTATTGTTGCACAGTGTACATGCTTTTGTCTCAAGCCCAAATGTTGTAGCACAAGACATTAACAATTTTCAAATGCATGCCTGTTCTTGCGGTCTTCTCTCGGTTGTCGCTCACTTTCCCTTTTCTCTGAGGTCCGGGATTTCTTGGAGATCTGGGATTGGACTGTGGAACAGTTTTGGCCCAAGACGGACGTAACAACCCACAAGGACTTACATGGAGCATGGTAGAACTCCGAAAGGACCGAACTCGAATCACCATAACCCTTGTCCGGTATGGAGAACTGGACATATCCCCATACTCCCAAACATTATATATCTGAAAAATCAGGACAGCGGAAAAGCTGATCCTTTTGCTCACCTGGACATACAACAAGAAGAAAAATCGCGATGTCCCTCTCCTCCACCGACCTCAAAAATCATGGCGACCCAGATCAAAACTACCTGTCCAACTAACAGAGGAAATTGGAAGCCATTACGCTGCAAAAAACCGAAGGTAAAACCAGTCGTCAAGCGGCTTTGCCAGTTCAACATTGATGTGCAAAATGCTTTACGGCAGTGTTGCAGGACGTGGTGGGTTTTCGTCTGGCAAGCGTTCTCCCTATAAAAAGCCAAAAATGTCTGTTTAACAACACTGCGACGTGGCGGATGTGACACGCCAATGAATAAAGTCACTGCCCACAACTACATACTGGCAAGTCGACTAGAATCACATATCAACTCTTCCCGACACCGTTTCAACTACACACGATTGAACCCGATGTATCTTCGTGATACACATCTGTTTTCAAACCTTGATCATACCTACGTTGGTGTGTCTCTATTAAACTGAGAATAAACTATTTATTTATTTATTTATACAATGTCTGTACATTCGTACATAGCTCATCATGCCTCCATGGGCGTGCCTCGCAGAGTCGAGAATAAAATATTTATTTATTTACTTATTAACACTTACATAGGAATATTCTAGTATACACGCCTAACATTTGACGTGAATTCGGCCCCGGCAATCTTGCAGCAGCTCATTGATCCGATGCTAGGCCAAATACCTTATACCGTTACATACCTGGGCGATCTCCGTTTCATGGAAACTAACCAGGAAGAACTGCACCAACGAACGCAATTCGTGTTTGACAGCATAAATGCAGTATGGATTTTGCCTAGGAATGGACAAGTATGAGTTTTCATGAACATTAAATACCTGGGCTTTAGCAGTGACCAAAATGAACGAAGACTTTCTCCCTCATATAGCAGAGCGATCAAGGAAATGTCTCCGCTGAAAGACGTAGAGACGTTAAGATCATCCCTGGGTATGGTGAGTTGTTACAGTACCTACCTGCCACCCACGCACGATCTACGCGGACCATTAAACTGGTTGCTGATGAAGGACGTCCCGTGGGTCAGGACCACCGAATGTCAGGTAGCTTTTAAACAGTAACCAATTGTTCCTAAGCTCAGAATTGATGCTAACGCACCACGATCTAAAACTGCCATTTGTAGTTGCATCTGATGCATCCAGCTATGGAGTTGGAGCAGTCATCGCGCAGTTTTCCTCAGATAGGTTTGAGAAACCAGACACTCGTGCCGCTCGTTCACTGGCGGCAGCAGAAAACAAAGATAGACAAATTTAATAGGAGGCTGTCGACATTACGTTTGCAGGGAAACAGTTCCACGCAATGTTGTATGGCCGTCACTTTACACTATTAACGGACCACAACCCGCTCCTTGCTATATTCGGCTCAAAGAAAGGAATTTCTGTATTTGAGGCCAAGCGTCTGCAGAGATGGCTCACGACTTTGCTGAGGTACGGTTGCAACAGCAAGTAACGAGTGACAAGCGACATTTGTCAGGCCGAAGCGCTGTCACGATTTTTAGATAAATAGCACCAGCCAGAAAGCACTGTCGTTGAAAATGTCTCAATCAGAACGATGGTAACCATCTACTCTACACCCATGTGGAACTTACCCCGCCCTACTATCATTTCCTTAACGACCAGCTCCTCACGTATGCATTATCTCCACTTCGGACTATCCGTTTATATGGTTTACCTTTGTGATTGAACGCATGCTGCTATCAAATTTGTTTGACTTCCTTCCCGTTTGTCTTAACTGCTGCGATTATCCTTTGGCTTATACTGACTTGAAACCTATGCCGGCTCACAGTACTGCCCCCATGTTCGGTTGGAACACTAGATGCTAAGAGATCGACTTTCACGTTTCTTTCCTATCAAAACCAATTTATAACCCGCACGCAGTCCGTCTACGTAAAGATAATGCCAGCAAGAACCGCTTTACAACGTCTTTACGTTAGTCTATAAGTGTCTTCCGCGCAGACCAGATGTCTGCAGGCAAATTGGAACAAATGACCGGCGCCTGTGAACTTTAGTAGCTTACCTACTGTGTATCTTGACATTTCGTCTGATATGGATACTGGATTGCCTGATTCCTGTGATGAAAAGGCAAACACAGGGACCAGTACTATCCATAAAGCCACATCATATATGGATCAAAGCAGACAACCGGAGAACGATATAGGAAACGCCTCAGCTAATACTAAGTGTTTAGCTGCTGATACCACTCTACTCTCTATACCGGAAGGGACAATGACTGACGAGACGCAAAGGCAACGTTTAAACTCCACAATTAACTCGGGTAGGTTAGGAAAATTCTACGACGATCGTAGCTTTTCAGCATAACCTATACTCAGAAAACAAAGACGTCAGTGTCTAGAGCTAAAAGACCCCGTGTATGGACCGCACCACTGAGTTAACCTCAGCCACTGAGAGCAACGACACCACCTTTCAAAATAAATAAAGCGGAGGCCTTAGTACCATCTAACGCTGCGTGCGGGAGTGGATTGTGTAGCGCACTAGTGTTCAAGGTTATAGGCGGTATATTGATAGACGCATTTAGGCGTGCAATCAAAGCGGCTAATGACATTGCAGAGAAGGCACTGCAGGTTTAACGACTGACCAAGCGTGTAACCAAAGGTACGGCTCCCATCAAACTGCATGTGAAATAAATAAATAGTTTATTCTCGAATTTGTCGAGACACACCAAGCAAGGCATGATCAACATTTACATACAATATTGCTTCGCAACAAACACCTTGCTATAAGTGTAGGCGCCAGTAAGCCGAAGGTTGTACAGGTTGCGGAAATTGTGTAACTAGTCATGAGGGCTAGAGTCTTCATTGAATGACGAAACGTTGGGTTCTAGCGTGCGTAGTGTAAACAGTCAGGGCACTATATGTGTAATGAAAACGATACATATAAACACAGTGTAACTTATTATTGTGAGTGTCAGGGCAATATTGAATTATGATTCTGGTCGACTTGCTAGTAGGTAGTTCTGGGCAGTGACTTTACTCGGTGGCGAGTCACATTCGCCACGTCGCAGTGTTGTTACACGGATATTTGTGGCTTTTTATAGGGAGAACGCTTGTCGGGCGAAAACCCACCACGTCCTGGAACACTGTCGGAAATTTTTTCGTGCACTAATATACAACTGGCAGACCAGGTTGTCGACTGATTTCACACTAAGATATCCGCAGTCAAATGACCTTCAATTTCCTCTGTTAGTTGATCAGGTTTCTTGGGCAGGGCCGCCATAATGGCTGAGGCGGATCGAGGATGGTGGCTTCAGGAAGAATCGACTTTGTGGGTATCCAAATGGGCAAAACGACAGTTTCTTGCGTCTGGATTTTTCAGGAGTATATATTCTTTTCAGGTGTGTGAAGTTCTCGAGTCCAGCTATCATCACTGGACAACGGCCATGGTAGTGAGTGCTGTGGTATCCGTTTGTTGTACTGCCATGTGCTTCATAGGTCCTTATAAATAAATAAATAAATAAATAGTATATTCTCGGTAAAACGAGACACACCTGTAAAGGCGTGATCAAATATGCATACAAGCATAACTTCTGTGGAATGTTAAGACATCTCGTTTTAATGAAAGGTATAAAAGAAAAGATGTTGTCCGTATGAGTGAGCATACTGTCTGGTAATAGTCAGACCCAGGGACATTATGGCGCTGTGGCGCGCAAAATTCCGTCAAAACACAAGTTGGGGGTAATTTCGCCAGGTAGTGATCCGTGAGCACAGGAGCCTAAATAAGGTTTTGTTGCAACCAATAACCATTACGAGATAGGGATGATCCGTGCTCCAACAAAGCATTGTTCATAGCAGAATTAGTTGCACAGGTTCGATGTAGAAGGCTGAGGACTGCGTCAGTGTGAAATGCATAGCTGTGACTTTATTTTGTGGCGAGTCACATCCGCCACGTTGCAGTGTTGTTAAGCGGACATTTGTGGCTTTTTATAGAGAGAACGCTTGCCATGCGAAAACCCACCACGTCCTGGAACACTGCCGTAGCTTTCGCTGAACAAAAGTTCAAGTCGGTTATTCAGCGTATAGACCGATTTTGCATTCTATTATTCGCAGTCGGTTGACAGCCAAAATTCTTCGTTCGTTGGCCGAATGGCTTAGTACTGATACGGCAGTAGTCGTTGAAGCCGGTCAATGATGCAAGATTCGAAGAGTCGAATGATAATGATGCAGGTGAGTAAACACATTATTAATAGTGGCCGGCTCTTCTATTATATTCTTGTTCGGCTCGCAAACCATGTCCAGCTATCCACGCTGGACTTGTCATGGGGTCGGTGAGTGAAGTTGTTTCTTGTGGCTGAATATGTCCTTAATAGGTAAAAACGCCATTCTCCGCAAATTGGATTTGGGATTCCTTCAAATGTAAGTAAGTGTAACTGTTTCCGTAGCCAAGTGAAAATTCCATAGAAGGCCATCGGAATAGCCACGTATACGTGCGCAACGCTGTCCGTGAAATGACATCAGAATAGCTCCAGGTGACTGGCGAATAAGAATGTTTGAGGCAGTGAAGGTAATCACGCCAGAGTTGTTTGTCTTGGGTTGTGGAACGGGGGGTCCATGTACATATATTATTCCAGGTGAGTAAATTGTTCTCTGAGTACGAGGCGAGCTAAACCCATTTGTTTAGACCCCGTAAATGTAGCGCCTCCGGAATGGCGGAATGAGCTCCATTTGGACCAGTGTGTGGGTTCTTCATTTCGTGGCGATAGGACAAAGCGTTTTGAAGATGGGTCGGCCAGTCCCAGTGGGTAAACCTTCCTGTTTTGGCGGAAGTAACTATGGGAATTTTGGGAGAAACGGGCAATGGACAAGAGGTAGTCAAACAGAGACAGCAATGAATCACGAAGCACTAACACAGACTGGTGGCGCTCACCGGTGCCTATGATACATGTAAACTTGTGTACTTTTGTTTAGTATACATAATTCGCAAGCGCGTTCTATACATTACGTCGCTATTGTGAATCAGACTACAGCTCCTACGTGGGAAGAAGATTCTGCACGCGCAGGGTCAAAAGACCGACATAACAGAGCGTTTTAACATAAGTTAAGCGAGTGATGCGATGGTTGGAGAGAAACAGGTAAACCGATGATGATGGCAGAAGCCGGAATGCGGGAGCAAGATAGATAGAGTAACATTCCAAGAGGAAAGGAATTGCAAGAAATCGACTAGGAGCGAATGAATGCTGACGGCGGTACAAGGAGTAGTTCGTAAGAGTAATTACGCTAAAGCGTTCATGATTCTACAGTCCAAAAGCCTTCAGAATCTAGGAAAATTGTCACAGGGGGCCAAAACTGCCGTGCATTGGGAGTCGTTATGACACGTACGGTCTCAATAGTAGACCAGTGCGAGCATAAGGTAAAGAGCATAGGAATAGGAAGAGTGGTAAGTTGAGCATACTAATGGAAGTACTGGTCAAGCAACACTTAGCAATGGTCCGAGTGCCGCCAATACTCAGGAGCGAGCTCTGAGCGAGGGAGATCATGCGCACGAGGATAACTTGGATAGGCGCAATGAGTGTGAGCTGTGGGAATAAAAAGTGGAGCGCTATAAGAGAAAAGGACATGGATAATAGGAAATAGAAGCAGGCAGAAAGTGACAGACGGCTCAGGGTTGTCCTGTCCCGGACAAAAGCGGTTTCTCGGTCCAATCCCAAATCCCCAAGAAGTTCCGAACCTCGGAGAAAAGGGGAAGGTGAGATGAAGTAGTATTGCGAACTCTCCTAGCTAACTGTGAACAACTTCACAATGCAGTGATGCTGAGCCAGCTTACGTTTGGGCCGCTGTAAAGAAGCATTAGTTAAGCTGCGTCAAATCCTAACCTCAAACTAGGCTTTAGTCAACAAAAGCCCAATGCCTCCAGCAATAACCGACCAGCGACATATGACCTCTTAGACGGAGCCTTGTCTAAACCTACGAAGGATTTTAGTGCTAAGTGTGTTTGCTGAGGGAACACAACCAGTCACCCACCTATGATAGTTATGTCGCCTACATATACTTTAAATATATCATGATCCGTAGACAAGCGGTCGCAGCAACCTGGTTAGGACGATCTAAAGTTCAGCGCAATTGCGTTTAAGGTTCCGGAGATCGTATCAGCTGGCATGTTTAAGAGCACAATTGTTAAAGTTAATTTTATTGCGGAAAATTCGATACAAGTTGAGAGGATGACTAAAAGGAGCAGCAAATTTCCAGCTCCAATCAAACTGAGAACAGACGATAATAAAATCTTACGTACTATAATATTGAATTGTGAAAAACTCCGCAATGATACCAAGTTAAGGCAGTTGTATTTCGGCCCTCCAAGACGGACGCTACTAAACCATACCCCAGATGCTAGGGTAACGGTACGCGTGCTACCTTCGCAAACCATAAATTAAATTAATAAATAAATAGTTTATCCTCGAACCTGTCGAGTCAAAGCAAATCAGGTATGATCAACCACAGCGATTACTACGTTTGACAATCTACACAGCTCCGCTCAACTTCACGCCCATCCAGGTTACTGCGCACCTGTTGCATCCCTCAGGCTTATGACGCCGGTCTAGATACATAGACCAAATACTCCACTATAATATTGAATTATGAACAACTCCGCAATTATACCAAGCCAAGGCAACTGTGGTCCGGCCCACCAAGACTGGTTCCACCGGACCATACCCAGATACTTGTGAGACGGCACCACGTGCCACCACCGCAACCAATTTACCTACGGCGAGCACTACACTTAACAATCTACACAGCTTCGCTCGATTTCATGAACATCCAGGTTGTTGTGCACTTGCTACATCCCTCAGACTCATGCCGCCGGTCCAGGTACTAAGGCCGAATAGTGCACTGCTTTCTACCCCGCAACCTACGCATTTTTAAGACCAGGTGGGGGTGAGCCTCGACAGTTTCATCCCGGCACCAAACATCTCGTCGCCTAACGACCCGCTGCAGTGTCTTCTCACTCCCTTCCTACAACTACTTTGATAGCGAAGCAGCTATCAACGGCTTCGTTTCGTCATCCCTGAAGCTAGTTGACCGCAAATGTTCTTTCTCACTTTTACTTATAAATGCTAGGTCCCAACGTAATAAAACACATGTGCTGCGTCCTCGATGACCCTGATGCAGTATTTGTCACGGAAACACGGTTTTCCCCTTGCGCTTCAAAGGAGCAGCCTATCAGCTGTTTTTACAATCTCGGGTGCATAAACGCTGGGGCGAGCGCGCCATTTACGTTAAAAATTACGTACCCAGCAGCAACGGCCGAAATAATGAACGCACCTAAGGCGACAAATTCAGTATAGGTAGCGGTTGACATTCTGGAATCCACAGTACTATTGGGTGTGTTTATAGACCACCTGATACATCAGTGAAGGGTGAAAACGCACTTATGGTTATTTTTGCCCAGACATCAAATCATTTGTGAGAATACAAACTGATCGCAGGAGATTTCAACTTGTCTGCGTTAACCTGGTTCCCACCTTCCCCAACAACGAAGTATGCAGGCCTACCTGCACGCAGCAATTTAGGCGGTTAGATGCAACGTGTATCTGCTCCAACCAGGGCGAAACTTGTCCTTGACCTAATATTTACTCTCGACATCCTATCAAGGCGAATGTCAGTCGGCCGGGAGTTCCCGGGTGGTGCTCACAGATTAATGCATTGCTCGGTTTACTTAAAGCGACACAATGCCTACCCATCGGAAACAGATGCATCGTAGTATACCGTCAAACACACATCGTTACTTCGACAACCTTTGCTGTACTCGTCAAATAAAGAATTTAGGAAACGTTCTTTATATCTGATCCTGTGAATCCGTCGGCTGAGCTGTTTCATGAAGAAATACTCAACTGTCTCGACTCGCTAGCTCCCGTTTTACATTTAATAAGGCAATTATCTAAAGGTGTAACTCAAACCAATATGCACAACAGAGTGAATCGGCTTAGACGAGCCTACCACAAAACCTTCAATTTACCCACATCATGAGAGCAAATGTGATTGCATATCAGCTTTCCGCCAGATCTAAGCAGCAGCGAAGCAATCAAGAAAAGCCTCAATAAATAGTGCAAACAAAACTAAGCAGAGCTCTCGGACCCCTGACTATGGACAACAGATCTCTACCCTAAAGCTTAGTCCCAATTATACTACCAATAAAGTGAGAAGTTTATGTAAAGACTTCAGCGCACACTTTAATGAACCGCAGTGTGCAGAAATAGGTTCAACCGTTGAGGCCCTGCTAGTGCCCGGTAGCCAGTTCCTGTCCTCTGAACAGTTTGACATAAATAGTGTACGCTCTGTGTGTTCAACCATCAAGTCATTCTCGAACCCTGGTCAAGGCGGACTACTGCCCAGTCCAATTAAGAATAGTGGTGAAGATATCCATATGCTTCTTTGGAAATTCTTTACTTTATCAATGCAGAATGGTCAATGCCCGACCGCTCGGAAACATTCCATCTTTATGTCACAGTATAAGGGTAGAAGCCTACAGGAAGTTGGTAACTATCGCCCTATTAACCACACTTCTGTTATCTCGCGAGTAATAGGGAAGTTGATTAAAAAGGCCTCATGACTCAGCTTTACGCGGGCGAGAACATAAATGAATCACAGCACGGATTTCGAAGGGCTCGGTCTTGTGCAACCTGTCAGCTGGACCTCCTCAACTTAGTCACTGAAACCATTGCCTCCAGGCTTTCAGTTGGCATTCGTTACCATGATATGCAAAAGGCATTTGACAGAGTACCACACCTGCGTCTGGGGCAGAAGGTAAAGGCTTACGGGCTAAACAGTCCTCTGTTAGACTGGCTGGGTTCCTATCTAAGAGGCCGTACGCAGTCCGTTAAGGTTGAGCAGACTGTATCCACCCCGACATCCGTCACCAGTGGCGTGGTGCAGGGCGCATTCTTGGTTCTACCCTATTTTTAATTTATACCAATGACCTCTGCAGGAGTTTGCAGCACGGTCTCTCCCTCATCTTCGATGATGACGCAAACGTAGTATGCGTCTTTCCTCTTGGTAATGAATTATCCTCAATTAAAAGTACCTGTGAGGAATTTAAAGCATTTGAAAAATGGTGTGAACACTGGCAGATGACTTTCTCCGCTCACAAATCTGATGTCACGACCCACAGATTTTCTATACCTGCTGGGTCCCTAACAATAAACGGCAGCACTACCAGACAGAATGCCACGACAACAGATCTCAGCTTGCCCTACTCCACAGGTCTCAAGTTTGCAGAGCAAGTTCATTAGCAACTGGCAAGAGTAATGAGATTAGCTTTCCACAAACGCCGTTATATAAAAATCGCAGAAGCAAGGCTAGAGCTTTATAAGAGCCACGTCCATCTACCGCTGGAAGATTGTTCCGTTGCATGCAGTGACCTAAGAAAGTCGGACCGTGTTCTACTTGAAAAAGCTCAGCGGCGCTTTACGAAGAGTTTGACTCTATCACAGCAGGCGTTGAGTTACCAACAAAGGTGCGAGCACCTTAAAACTCACCCCTTTTGGCAATGGCGCATTATCCTTAATCTGTGCTTCTTGCATAAGCGCATTCATAAAGTGTTGCACAGTAATATCCCTTGTCTTAATCTATGGACGGCATCTGCATCTAAACGCTTAAACAAGGACCATTCCATTAACGGGCTTACGGTAAAGAGGAGACTGCGCTTGTTTATTTTAAGTTGCATACGTGAACACGTGGAAAGTGTTACCCTCTAGACTAAGAGAATTTCAAAACTTGCAGGCACTCAGAACCGCCATACAAAGATTCATATTGGTTGACAATATAATACGCATCCTAATATCTGCGATGCACATTACCACTACTTCGAAAGTAATCGCATTGTGGCTTAACGAAGCCCACGATACGGTGCATGACAAGTATAAATAAATACATATTTTATTCTCGACTATGCGAGACACGCCCATGGAGGCATGATCAGATATGTACAACTGAACAAACATTTTATGGCAACGGTAACATTGAGAGTAGAAAATCTTTCATTTGTCCATGACTGGAACAGTAAAACAAATAAACAAATAAATAAATAGTTTAATCTCAGTTTCAAAGAGACACACCAACGTAGGTATGATCAAGATTTGAAAACAGATGTATATCAGGAAGATACATCGGGTTCAATCGTGTGTAGTTGAAACGGTGTCGGGAAGAGTTGATATGTGAGTCTAGTCGACTTGCCAGTATGTAGTTGTGGGCAGTGACTTTATTCATTGGCGTGTCACATCCGCCACGTCGCAGTGTTGTTAAACAGACATTTTTGGCTTTTTATAGGGAGAACGCTTGCCAGGCGAAAACCCACCACGTCCTGCAACACTGCCGTAAAGCATTTTGCACATCAATGTTGAACTGGCAAAGCCGCTTGACGACTGGTTTTACCTTCGGTTTTTCGCAGCGTAATGGCTTCCAATTTCCTCTGTTAGTTGGACAGGTAGTTTTGATCTGGGTCGCCATGGTTTTTGAGGTCGGTGGAGGAGAAGGACATCGCGATTTTTCTTCTTGTTGTATGTCCAGGTGAGCAAAAGGTTCAGCTTTTCCGCTGTCCTGATTTTTCAGATATATCATATTTGGGAGTATGAGGATATGTCCAGTTCTCCATACCGGACAAGGGTTATGGTGATTCTAGTTCGGTCCTTTCGGAGTTCTACCATGCTCCATGTAAGTCCTTGTGGGTTGTTACGTCCGTCTTGGGCCAAAACTGTTCCACAGTCCAATCCCAGATCTCCAAGAAGTCCCGGACCTCAGAGGAAAGGGAAAGTGAGGGACAACCGAGAGAAGACCGCAAGAACAGGCATGGATTTGAAAAGTGTTAATGTCTTGTGCTACAACATTTGGGCTTGAGACAAAAGCATGTACACTGTGCAACAATAATTATGCTGAAAATGTCTTTTGTATATCCTATAGAATCATTAGCCGTATGGGTGGATTGCTAACGCCTGCGTAGAAACAAGAGCGTTGTACCAGTAAGTAAAGTACGAAGTATTTGTTTAGTATAAGCCAATAATTGCGTAGGGATAGAGCAAAGTGAGTTAGAATATTGGTAGTGATTGTCAGGTGCATGAATAGCACGTAATTAGCGTAATCCGAGAGTGAGGGTATAATAAGCGAACAATAAAGAGGTTGTCGCGAGAGAGTCCTAAAGATCAATTGGTGGCAGGGCAGCGGAAGGATTGGATGCAAATATTCTATAGGAATAAAGGTTATTGAGATACGGAGTGGCTCCTAACAAGCATTGGATCATCGCATATGCATGGGGCCAATGGGCACTAGTTACTTCGGAACAGAGATGCCGAAGTTACGACGACCGAGAGGTGGTGGCGCTAGGAGAGACTCAGTGGCCAGATGTAGCCATTCCAATCAGACACTTGGTCAATAGTGTATGTCTACAGGGTTGCTGAGTGTGTCAAAAGACCAGTGAAGGTAAGTGATAGATCAACAGACCAGCTATACTTTGGCGCAAACAATCAGAGAGAATGAGCATTGAAAGAAGGGAGCGAGCTCCGGATATCCGCAAATTTAAATAGAAGCTGTGGCGACTTGCTGCTGATAAACATAGATGGTGGCGTTAGAAAATAATGTATCAGTGTCTGGTAAAGCCATGTCCTTAAGGCGTTTGACCACTACTGAATACCTACAGTTTTGATGAAGAAATCAACATGCGGGCGAGGATTAGAGAGACGGGCGTTAGAGGAAAATGTAGGTTGGATAATCAGGGAGTGGCTCCTTGCGAGCTACATGGAGCCAACAATGACTGGCTGCTGCCAAGAGGATTTGACGCGAGCAAGATGAACGACGGATAACGGCACGCTAGGAGAAAGATGAATGGCCAGCAATAGAGTTCAGATTAAGCCTTCAGTTACTGGTGGATCCTACGGTGGCACATAATAGGTCAACAAACCAGCTGAGCTGTGAATCAAGCGATCCGAGAGAATGAACATCGTAAGAAAGGAGCGAGCTCCGGATATCCGCAAAGTTAAAGGGAAGCTATGGCGACTGACTGCAGCTAAGCAGAGATAGTGGCTCTAGAAAAGAGTGTATCAGTGGCTGGTGTAGAAATATCATTAAGGTGTTTGATTACTATTGGTTACCTACATTTTCCATACAGAAATCAACATGCAAACGAAGCTTAGAGAAACGCACCGCAAAAGAAAATGAAGGCTGGGGAGTCTTGGAGTGGCTCCTTGCAAGCTACATGGAGCCTACAATGAGCAGTTGCTGTCACGAAGAGTTACTGCGAGTAGGACGAACGACACATAACGGCGTGGTAGGAGAGAGAAGAGTGACCAGCAATAGAGTTCTGATTAAGCCTTCAGTTACTAGTGGATCCTACGGTGGTACATAACAGGTCGACAAACCAGCTGATCTGTGACTCAAACAATCCAAGAGAATGAACATTGTCAAAATTGGGCGACTACTACCGAGCTCCGGATATGCGCAAAGATAAATGGAAGCTGTGGCGACTAGCTGCTGCTAAGCAGAGATGGAGGCTTTAGAAAAGAATGCATCAGTGGCTGGTGTAGCCATGTCATTAAGACGTTTGACCACTACTGGATACCTACAGTTTCGATGAAGAAATCAACATGCGAGCGAAGATTAGAGAGACAGACGTCAGAGGAAAGTGAAGGTTGGGGAGTCAAGGAGTGGCTCCTTGCAAGCTACATGGAGCCAACAATGACTAGCTACTGCCAAGAATAGTTGACGCGAGTGAGATGAACGACGGATAACGGCGCGCTAGGAGAGAGATGAGGAGTCGGGAAGAGGATAGTGTGGGAAGGTAAGACGAGGCGATTATAAGTGATCTGGTTCAGTTTCAAATACTCTTCTTCAGGAGAGTTGATAATCACCAGTTTGGAAACATGTGTGACAGAGAGGTATTTGCTAATAGAGAAGCTGAACTGGTTTATATTCATAGATGCTCTTATTGTGAGAGGTAACCTATTCCATACGTGTGCGTATCTGTAGAGGTAGAAGTTGGAGCGAATGCTGCTGCGCGTTCTTGGTAGGATAATGGAGTGGGGTCTATCACGTAGGGGGTACAAAGTGATATATGAATCTGAGACAGGGGTTAGTTGGCTCCCACTGATATTGTTACTGAGCGAGTATAGGAAAGCGAGGTTGGTTTTCAATCGGCGCAGCAATAACGGTTCTAGCTTAAGTGTGTTGCACCGATCACGGTAGCTTAGACTTGAGTGCCCCAGGATGCGTTTTGTGAAGGTACCCTGAACCTTTCGAGGGCTATTCGGTCGCAGTTTCTAAGGTTGGTGAATACTATAGAGCAGTATTCTAGCAGAGGCCGGGCACATGCTTTGTAGAGCACAGTTCTAGATTCCTGTATTGTCATGGTTTTGAGGATGTATCCGATGAGAGAGCGTGCCTTAGCTGCGGAATAAACTACTTGTTCCGCGAATTTCAGCGAACAGGGCTAGTGCACGCCTAAGTCACGCACTGTTAATTAGTTTCCCAATGGCGTGCCTTGCAGCATTAAGGTATTGGGATGCATGGTGCATCGGTACGTAACGACATTGCATTTTTATGGTGTGAATGCCAACTTCCATATGTCGCACCATGCAGTTAGCGCTCTTAAGTCGTATTGTAAATGAGAGATGGCGGTGTGGATGTTTGCCGGATAAAATGGGAAGACAACTTTGATGTCGTCCGCAAATAGGTAGGGTGTCCTTATGTTTGAAAACCTGGAACACGTCATTGATATAGAGCAGGAAAAGTAGAGGGCCTAAAACGCTACCTTGAATTACGCCAAGTTTGACTGGTTTCGAAAGTGACATAAATTCCTTAACCATTACTGACTGTGAGCGAGCTGCAAGCTATAATGAGAACCAAGTGTGCAGTTTGCCGGGGATACCGTATGATTCCAGCTTCATCAAGCGTTCTGTATGTGGTACTCTGTCAAAGGTTTTCGTCATGTCTAGGAAGATGATGGCTGGCGCTTGCTTGTTGTCAATCGGTTGAGTTACATGGTTGAGGAACTCAAATTGACAGGTCTGACAGGATTTAGACGGAAGAAATCCATGTTGTTGTCGATTGATGAGGTTGCGAGCAAGCAGGAAGGTGAGCATGGTTTCTTTAACTATTCGTTCCATTATTCTTAAAGCTATAGGCGTGTGGCTGATGGTGCGATAGCTTTCCATGTTCTGCTGACTGCCCTTTTTGTGGTTGGGGATGACGATGGCATGTTTCCATGTGGTTGGATAAATCCCGTTATTCATGGAAAGCGTGAATAGATTGGGAAGTAGGGCTGGAGCTTCCTTGCCACGGAGTATCAGTAATGCAGATGGAAGACCAGGGGCCCAGGATATGATGAGCATTTGACTGAGCTGATTACTCGGGTGATAGAACGCATGTCAAACTTAATATTGTCGTGAGAGTCATTGGTGCGCCTAGATGGCAGAGCAGGCGCAGTTCCATTAGCATCAGTGAAAGAATTGCAGAAATATCCATTGAGGGTCTCACATATATTTGATGGATCGCTAATAATGGGTGTCAGGAAGCCTGATTGAGGTAACAGATGTGGATTTTTGACTGCGTTTTGTCGAAGTATTTGCCCGAGTGACTTGGTTTTATTGCTAGGTTTGAGGGCGGCATCTTCTTCAGCAATCTTGGCTGATTCCTGCGCAGTTTGCCAGTTGGTTAGGATTTCATTCATGCGAACAAGGATGTGAAATTCCTTAGTTCTGGAGTATCGCTGTCGCATTTTTTGATCTTCCTAAGTACACCGTATGCCTTTGTTGATTTCGCTGTCATCTTTAAGCGGCTTTTGCAAGTGAGTGGGGCGAGCACCTTTAGGCAGCTGAAGAGATTTAGATATAGGAAGTGTGCGGCTGCGTCTACATCGGTAGCTAAACAGAAGTTGTCCCAGCTCGCAGCATGCACTAATATCTCAAAGCTGTTCCAGTTAATGTGGTTGAGCATTCGAAACTGTTTGACAGAATAAGAAGTGGCGCAGTGTGGAGTAAAAATTGTGAATATGAGTTTGACCACCTTGTGGTCGCAGCCATTTATATTATAAATAAATAAATAAATATTTTATTCTCGACTGTGCGAGGTACGCTCGTGGAGACATGATCAGATATGTACAGTGGTGAAAACATTTTAATGCAATTGTAACAGTAACGTAGAAAATTGTTCATATATCCATGATTGGAACTGTACAATGTTGGAAATGCGAAACAATAAGTTGGCTGTCATGAGATACGGGACCTCAGCTAATAAGAGATTTATAATCCTGAATGATCCATTGAAAGGTAATGGGAGAGCCCGCACACAAGGAAGGAAAAGGTCCACGTATCGTAGGATGTAAAACGACAACAGTATATACAGATGTAGAAGTCCCAGTGTAACGATTCTATGTAGAATTGTGACGTTAGTTGAACTGCCAGTGTAAAGTTATGGGCTGTGACTTTATTCGGTGGCGAGTCACATACGCCACGTTGTAGTGTTGTTAAACGGACGTTTGTGGCTTTTTATGGGGTGAACGCTTGCCAGGCGAAAACCCACTACGCCCAGCAACTGCATCAGGGACAACTTGCGTAAAGGTTAAGTCTAGGGTGTTAGAATGTCTGGTGTGATCGTGAACCTGTTGGGTCCAGTTATTTACGTGGACGGTGTGGACGAAACTTCTGTATCTGAGTGGGGCAACCTGTCGTTGCAGGGGAGAAGTGGCATATTGAAATCGCCACCCACTATCTTGTGCCGTGGGGGCATTTGGGAGATTTCAGTGAAGAGCTTAGTGAGTTTATTAATCGTTTTGCTAGATGTGTGTGTGGGGTTGTATACGCAACCGGTGAGATCAAGTTGGCCTCCTGTCGTCTGGATCCAGATGGAGTCTTCAGGGTCACCTACAGCTAACAGTTCGAAATCAGATGCACCAAAATCGTCCCGGACATAGATAAGACAACCGCCACCCCGCTGGTTGTCTCGTCCGTTACAGAATGCAGTGTAGCCAGGGATACGTAGTAGGCTGTCAAAGGCATTTGAGGGGTGCCACGTTTCCGTGAGGAGAACCAGTTGTGGGTATGAGCGCAGGATAAACGTGCCAATGAGGTGCATCTTGTGTGAAATAGATCGCGCATTAATAAGCAGCATACTGTAGGATTCCACGCAAGGCGAGTTGAAGGGGTTAGATTGTGTGAGGTAAGTTGCACAATAGTGTGTAACAGGCGTAGCGTACATGGAAGGGGTTAGAAATGGTGGAGTGTGTGATATAGGATTGTGATCAGGAAGTGAATGAGGAGGTAGCTGATGGTAGTCGGCCGCTAATGGGGCTGCGGTAATATTATGGACTATAGAACCTATCCAGAGGGCTGAAGCCAAACGTGGGGGTTGGTTGCAGTGAGAATATGAGTTGTTGGAGGTAATAGAGAGTTGGCGAGAATGTTTGGTGGAATGGACGAGGTGGGTCGTGTCCTGCTTCATCCCATCAAAAGGGTCCGTAGATGGCATGGCCCGGTTGTAGTGCCTGTCATCTGGATATATTTTTCATTTAGGAGAACGTATGGTCAGGGAGTGTGGGGTAGTGTTGATGGAGCGGTAGAGCTTTTCAGAGAGGCGCCGTCCTTGGGAGGGTGCTTTGTTCCCCACTGTTTCGAGAGTTTGTGGGGATTGGTAACGGAGTTGTGCACTTGACGTTTGGATGGCATAGCGCTTTTGTAGGGCCGGCTGGGCGATAGCGTAACAGGCGGATAGTTAGTTCTTAGGGGAATCACTGCGTTAATGCTGTGCGGGCTGTTCATAGTTTCATTTTGTTGTAGTGCCTGGTAGAACGTCCTCGGCTTTTGATTGCCGTGGCTTTTGACACATTTCTGGGGCATAATAGCATTGTTGGGCGTCACGAGTAAGTAGGGCTTGCGCAGCGATGGGGCCGGTTGGGTCGAAATCTGCGTGGGGGGCGGCGTTTGGGATCGGAAGGATTTCGACCTTACGCGATCCATTGTTACAGACGTTGCTTGTTGCTTATCAGCTGTCCGTTTGTGCCACGAGAACATTGCTTGGGTACGGTTATCTTTGTTGTGGTGATGCATCAGCGGGGAGTGCCTTCCATAACGAGGCGTGCCGTGTTTCAGCGGTTGACCTTTGTTGATAGTCGGTCGTGTTGCGAGGGTGGTTACATTTTTGCACGAGGGGGAGGGAAGGGAATTGATCCTCAGGAAGTCTACAGTGATAGATTCGGTATCGGTGTCACTCATGTCGTAGGTGTTATGTGTTGACTCCGCTTCTTGTATCGTTAGCGGGGGCGAGTCTGGAACGTTAGTTGACTTTTTGTCTATTAGGGCCATGAGCTTGAGTCGGGATGTAGTGCTGTCGTGGACGCGTGACGCAGGGGAGTTAGGTCCAGATCCACGTTCGTGCTTGCCCTAGAGCAAGCGGTAGCTCTGGCAACCGGCGATGAATCATGAGGCTGTTGTCTTGCTTTGGCATTAGTAGCCGGTGGGAAAGCTCTATGAAACGGCGTTAGATCACCCTTGATAAGAATAGGCCCAATGTTTGCGTTTGTTCATAAGGTAAATTGATTTGCTATGAAGCTTGTAGCCAGTTCTGGAGTTTTGAATGCGATAAGGATAGGGCAATTGCGACTGATCTTCGATTTCCTGAGCCGCTTACTCACGCACATGTCAGGAGGGATGTTACACATGGACGTAAGTAGGCGGGTGACTTTCTTCAAGGGAAGTTTGTCACGAACCTTGAAGACGATCACGTTTCGGGGACAGCGGGTGCGCTCGTTTATCTCAATAGTGATGGTAATAAGAAGGGCGTCGGCATCTTTGAGCTCGTCAGCGTTGCCACTTGTCCTTATTCCTGCGAGTTGGGCCAATGGCATAAATTTTGCTAGCTCTGTTTTGGTAACTGCCATTTCCTTTTTGAGAGCAACCATTTCAGTTGAGAGTGCACTGATTTTGTTAAGTGCATCTTTCAATGGGTCTATAAGCTGGACACTGCAGGGGCGCAGTTTATTCAGTTTATCTTTAGCAGAAGGATGTTTGGTCGCCTTATCCGCCTTTGCAGTGCATGAGGCAGAGCTGTGCTCGACAGCTACTGCGCCATTCGAATGAGTACTTCTACGTTTGCCCCGGAGTTTGGCTCGGGCGGCTTTACCTTTTATTCTATTTTTGTTAGTCATTATGGAATAGCCCGGCTTCATAATTCGTGTTCCAGGAACACTGTTTTGCCGTATATAGAATCTAAAAAGCTTGGAGTATAGCATGTCTAAATATCGAGACAATGCGTATAATTACTCTAATAAATAGTTGCTAAATGGCGGAATAAGCAACAAAAGTCGAAAACGCACATTTTCTAACTTCACGTGGTCAAGGTCAAGGTCAAGGCACCTTGAGCTCGAAACTCAGCCACCTCTATTGTCTTTACCGTCTTGACACCTAAAAGGTTTTAACGGTATCCGTCGCACTAATTTCCTAGGTTTTAATGAAGGTGTCCGAGTTCAAGATAACCTTAGTCTTCAAGGACCTCTGCTTGTCTCGCTTGATTTCTTCTACGGACAATTCCACCTTATGACAACACTACAGGAAGAGTAGGCGCCACCACTAAAGCATCCTGTAACGGATACTCAGAAGCCCAAGGCCAGGAATTGTCTACAGAAATGACCGTACGTTCTCATCTTATCCATTACCGCAATCACAACACCCTGGATGTCTCGGTTGGACCAGTCGCACCCATCTTACAGATGTTAAGATTTGAAGGCTGAATGCAAAATATATTTAGCCCCTTGCTGCCTAGTTCCTTACTTGCTTTGTTTCTTTCACTGACAAGCTGGCCAAATGGTTGCATGGACCAACCGGTATCTACAACTTTCCGGCTTCTCCGTTTCAGTGGTCGCATTGTCAATGTTTAAAACATTCAACAAAACAGTACAGCCTAGCCTACTTACGAGCAGGTTCGCAAATCCATGGGTATTCCTCACCTAGAATTTTGCAGGGCAGAACGAAGTGATCCGAGCACATCAACTTTAATCTTTACATCTTGTCTACATTTTCATTCCTTTTCTGCAGCTTTACCTTTTATTACTTTCTAAATTCTTAAACCACTGTGTCCTTGCATAAGACGTTAAAGCCTACTTTTGCTGTCGTTACGCTTAAGGTTAGCATTAAAATTGTCCGAAACATCGTTTAAATACCAGCTTCAGACGTATCGCTGTGTACCTTCGTAGATGTCAGGTGCCAATTGGCCTAAATTGATGCGTTTTCATTAAACCAGAGTAATAGCTACTTTAATCCGCCGTTTCCAATTACCATCGGCAGGCATACCGCTAAATAATGTATATAGCTTCCGTCTTGTCGATAAAGAGATTACTTTAAAGTTTATAGGCCCATAAAGCAGACATGCTGCGTTTCACTTATCCTCTTGTAGCGTACCGGAAAACCCGCTCTCAGTGTTTTGCAACATTGGATTTTACCATAGTTTTAACAAGCAAAACCTCTACTTGTTTTAATGACTGCACATCCGTTAACACAAAGCCTTTTGGTGAGTACATTGCTGCACCGTTTGGCTCCCTGGTTGATTGCTTCCTATTTTTGTAGCCTGCACAATATACGTTTTGTTCTGTCGCCTCCCACTTCTGTACTGTCACATATTTGGCACGGCTCTTCCGTGTCATCGCATACCAGGTGCCGCCCAACAATTATTGACACCGGTCAAGAACGCACCGTCCGCCATTTTGAATTTTCATTTTGGTGAGCTTGTTCTTGACCTTGCTTTCTTACTCGATATCGTTTTGTTTTCTCACTTACCGTATGTACTTATTCATTTCTCACGATGAATAGTCCTAATGATAAACCACTTGCGGAGGTGGTTAGTGCCTCAGAGCTAACCTCCCACCTTTTTGTGAGAATGACCCATTTTTGTGATTTGCGCGTTTAGAATCCACTTTGCGATTGCTTAACTTAATCTGATAATGCTAAATGTTGCAAACGTATCTCCCGGCTTTAACAACGTGTATCCTCCCATACATCATAGCTTGCCCGCCTCCCGATGCAAAATATGCGACTTTAAAGCAGGCGATCATTCAGCAATTCACGCCCGCTAACAGGACCCGACTGCAGCAACTGTTTAGGGATCTTCAGCTAGAGGAAAGTATGCCTCCAGCCTTGTTGCGGCAGTTGCAACAGCTCATAGGCACATCTAGCATGGCCGCAGGTAAGCTCCAAGAAATGTGAATGCAATCCCTCTAGGAAAACACACAGGCCATCCTTGCCGTGGCAAGCGCACTGCCTCCCGTAGCAGTTGCAGCGCGAGCAGAAAGCGTTGTTGAGTGACATCAGCCAAAGAACGAATCTAGGACATTCACTCGACTTAGCCCCGTCGCATCCCCAGCGACATCGTTTATAGTAAACCGTCAGCAATCGACGCTTTATCGTCGCAAATAGCCTCACTACAACGCCAAGCCGAGCATCTCTCCCTAGATCGTAAGCAGCGCAGCCGCTCTAGCACATCTCCTCGCACAAGGAGTAACAGTTTAGACCTTTGCTTTTACCACTCGCGTTCTGGTAACAAAGCTCGTACGTGCGAGCTACTATGAAGTTGCTCCGTCGCAAAGCAGGGAAACGTTCAGGCCGGCCCGTACTGGCGACTAACGATGTCGGTAAAGCCTATAGTCGTCTCATCTACATTAGGGATTATGCTGCGGACATCCAGTTCTTAGCTGATACCTAGGCAGAAGTCAGGGTCACTCCCTCTGCCTGGTGAACCTATGGCTTCCTTTTCGACAAGTCTCAGTGCCACCAACGGCACGCCAGTAGCCCCTTACGGTCATCGGTCATACACCCTGGACCTAGGTCTTCGGCGCACGTTCCGTTGGGTATTCAGCGTCGTTGCAGTCTCCTTTGCCATCATCGGCCTTGACTTCCTCAGGCAGCTGGACCTCCTGCTCGATGCGAAAATTTAGATGATGGTCGACACTGCAGCGAAACTCAGTGTACGTGGCATCATTGCTGAAATCGCATCTATAACACCAGTCTACACCTTTCCTCAGACCAAGTCCGACTGCGCTAACCTGTTTTCTTAGTATTCCAAGCTCATTCAGCCAATGAACGCAGCTTTGCCTGCGGCAGCTCAAGTCACGCACTACATTCGGACGAATGGCCCACCTGTGCCATGCCGTCCACGCCGACTATCGCCCGGGAAATTACAGGTAACTAAGGCGGAGCTTGTGCACATGCTTGAAGTTGGAATAATCCGCCTTTCAAACAGCCCTTGGTCCTCGTGCTTTCATATAGTCCCCAAGAAATCTGATGACTGGCACCCATGCGGTAATTACCGCACACTCAATCGCGTAGCCGTCCCAGATAGGTATTCCATCCTACGCCTGCAGAAGCTTACCGCATGCCTCACAGGTAAGACGATCCCCAGCAAGATCGAACTGGTTTGTGCCTATCACCAGACACCTGTAAAAGAAGATGACATTTCTAAAACGGCCGTTATCCCACCGGTAAAATTCCTAGGCCGCCTCGTTTCGCTGTCTGGTATCGAAGTCCGTCCTTATAAAATCTAAGCGTTCAAGGACTTCCTAGCTCCGACTTCGTTCCAGCATCTACGTCGATTTTGGTATCAGGTCAAATACTATCGACGCTTCATTCCGCGCGGCGCTCAGCTCATGCCCACACTGACTGACCTCAGATGAAATGAACGTAAGTTCGCGTTCCCTGACGCAGCACAGACGGCTTTGCCGAGCTCAAGTAGGCTACCTCAAACATGGACGTCCTCACTCATTCCGAATCTACTGCACCCCTTTCTATTACGACTGATGCCTCAGACGTCGCGGTAGGAGCCGTCTTCCAACGACACGATGCTGGAAGATTTAACCACTTGGGTTCGTTTCCAAGGGCCTGCAAGGAGCGGAAGCCCGATACAAAACGTTTGGCAGAGAACTTTTCGTCATTTACCCAGCCATTCTTGACTTCCGGCACACACTCGAAGGCCAAGCTTTCACCGTCTACACTGACCACAAGCCTCCATCTTTGTTTTTAACTCTGCTTGTGACAAATATTCATCAGGGGAAACAAGACTCCTAGACTTTGTCACGCAATTCACTGTTGACATATATTATGTCCCATGTGTTTACAATCTCGTCGCCGGCGATCTCTCACGCGTCAGGCACACACGCCACACTTTGCCTACCGTCGACCTTGCAGCCAAGGTATCGGCTCAGGCTCAAAGCGAAGACATACAGCGCACTCTGCAATCCACTTTGCTGCATGTGCAAACTGTTCCTCCTCAAACCACGGAAGGATCCATTCTCTGTGAAACTTCTACATGTTTTCCTAGACCCCTCGTGCTCGTCTCCTTCAGACACACTGGCTTTGACCCCTTGCACTCACTGTCAAATCCCGGTATTCGTGGCTCTTTGAAACTGGTCACCGAACGTTTCATTTGGTCACGCGTAAACAAAGGTGTTCGTACCTGGCCTCGCGCCTGCCTTCAATGCCAGCGCTCCAAACTAAAGCGTCACACCCACAGTCCACATGGTTCATTTCCTGCTTCGGACACGCGGTTCTCGCATGCACACGTAGACATGGTAGGTCCATTACCCCTTCACTCGGATTCGTATACATTCTTACATGTGTCGTGCGCTTCACCAGATGGCCAGAAGCCATTCCCGTAACAGACTGCACAGCTGAGACTTTTATCCGGTCTTCTTAGACCGGTGGGTCTCGTAATACGGATGCCCACGCACCATTACAACTGGCCGAGGAAAGCCTTTCGGATCTTGACAATCCGATACGTTACGCAACTTTCCGGCTGTCGTCGCATTTATACCACAGCGTATCACACAGCAACCAGTGGGTTAGTTGAGCTCCACCACGGAACATATAACACCTCGCTCTGCGCCTCCTCCGACCCTAGTTGGAGCGATAACGGTTCCTTCGTACTAAGGCATTCGCAACAGCATCAAAGCTGACTTGCAATGTGCTCCAGCAGAGCCGGTTTACGGCACAACGCTTAAGTTGCCAGGAGAATTTTTTCACCTTACCCATCGTCGGGTGTGCCTCCGTCTAAATTTGCGTCCTCCCTAGCTCAACTCATGAGTTCACTACGCCAGACTCCGCCCCATGAGCAGACTGGAGATGTGCAAATGCACAGCGGACTCTCTATCTGTATTCACGTCTTTCTCCGCACCAACGCAGTGCGGCGCCATCACCACCCTAACTACGCTGGCCATTTCAGTGTCTTGCAACGGACTCCGAAACATTTCATTATGGTCCAGAATGGTCACCGAACAACGGTGCTCATCGACCGAAGCAAGGTGGCTTTCTTTGCCGAGCCATTTGCAACCCAGCTTGCTGCTATTATACAAGCATCCGCACCTGCGGAGGCTTCCCCAGCACCGGGTTTCACGAAACCCACCGTTCCTCTTGACCCTCAAACTACCCCGCTTAAACCACAAGCAACCGACCGACTAGGTGGACAGATCAAATATCCGGTCCGCTTTTCAGATTTTGTAACTGTTTGCTAATTCCATTAACACGCATTTTTCGTCTTTGGTGGTAATCGTGCGTCTCATCCACAAACGTTTTGCAAAATCAACAAAAGGAACTCAAACGAATTTGGAAAGTTAATAAGCGTATTTGCATGTAACATGCATGTCATGTACCCACTCAGGCCTCAAACCACTCCCCTCGCCTTTTATGCCCCTCTGAGTTCTACCTTCCGAAACTCAACCACCGGAACTGCCAGGGCAACCCCCGAGTGACCCGCCAGCCGACCTAAGGCCCTCATCCTGACCCAAGGGACAACCAGTTGCCTTCGGCCGCAGACCGCCTCGAACTGGTGGTTCCCCAAAAGCCTAGCTAGGTTTTGACGGCGAGGACGCCTGGATTTCTTTGTGGGACGAGGACCGTGGACGGCAGAGCCCTGAGGGAGTGACACCTCCCAAGCGCGCCCTCGGGTCTGCAATATAGGGAAGGTCTTGTCGGCCTTTTTCCTGGAGTGGCCAGTCTTTTGCAGTCCGACCAACCCGCCCAGACAGCCCACCGATGATGCACTCTTGTCCACACGACCACCATAACTAATAACTAAAAATGCCTGGACCCAACAAAATCTGCTACCCACCCCAGCTTGGAAGCTCTTGCTCAAGTCAATGCAACTATTCGCACAGATCTTCACCTTCCGTTTTCGCGAATAATAGCTCCATCGAAGGCTTTCATACTTCAGCCTTCTAGGGAAGGTCCTTGTGGTGTACCTGGACTCACGCCCTTTCAGTTATTTTGCAACATTAGATCCTACGATTGGTTTAACCTTCAACACGTCCACTTGTTTTACTTACTGCGCATCGCTGACACAAAGCGTTTTGGTGACTTCCTTGCTGCACCGTTTACGGCTCTGGTCGGGTCGTTTCCTATTTCCGTAGCCTGCACAATCTACGCTGGGTTCTGTCGTCTCCACCTCCACTGTCCCGTATTTGGCACGGCGCTTGCTTGTCACTGGCTACTGACTAGTAGCCTAGGCTCCACCCAACACTCGCATGGCCCCATATACTTAGCTTTAGCTGTTACACATATGCCTAGCACTATTTGCAACACTAATAGACACATAATAAAAACCAGCTCCTCTTTTTCAACTGCTTTTGTTAGTAAAACATTCGCATTTCCAGATTACATTTCACTGACACGAAAGCTAACCAGCGAGAAAGAGGCTGCTGTCACACTGGCCGGCTGGACATCCGGAAAAATTCGTCCACCACCTCGCCTTATCTCGGCCGCACGTGCGCTATTTAGCTTTTACCTGGATCCAAAGCCTACCATGCCTTATGCGCAATGGTGGGTAAACAACCAGCTCCCATTTTATCTTTACCATCCTAGGCTTGATTTACCTTATCACGCTTTGCTTAGGGTGCTAGAACAGCGCTTTCCGGGAAAACCAGTAAGGACATAGCTAGCGCAACAGTACAGTAATAGTTAATATTGCCACCTAAATAAACACAGCTGGCACTTGCTTCGGAACTTAAAATTGGAGCGAAATAGCTCGAAACTAACCAAAGGCTGCACAATAGCTTGCATCAAACACATGCGGCATAATTATCTCTCATTTTCGAGCAACCTCAACCCCTATAAGTAGAGTTGATAATGCTCCAACAACGCAGACCCAAATAGGCTTCGCGCCCCAAAGCCGTTCTCTAAATGTTGCTAAATTTTCAGACAATCCTTTCTTTTTTAATAATAACAGGCTCCTCTAGCTCATTGGTGTTGGAGACATAGCATTATGAATGTGGAAAATCGACTCTAAGAGATAAAACGTGTTGTATTTATATAAGAAATGTGTGCGTTTTCAGGCCAAAACGTGTTGAATGATCCTAAAGGTCTCCTGTATCATTCAGGTAGGCCTAGCTTAGGCAGCCTTGATATAACTTTGCAACCACCCAGAGGCTTTTTGACCGTGGTTTGCTTATAAGTTGTCCTGATGTCCCTTACATATATAATATTCCTTAATGGGTTCCTAGTGTTTTTACAAAACATTATCGCTTATTTGCTTATATCGGCTACGTATACCCGAAAAGTATGTCTTCGGCCACCTACGTTGTACCTAGGTATTGCGGGGTATTACAGACTATACAGATCATTTCCAGATAGCTATTTCTAGTTAGAACTTATACAGCTGCGCCAAATTTTACACGTTTTTCTTTTTTCTGATATCCGTTTGCAAAGCAGAAAGCCACTTGTAGCGAACAAAATAATAGCGTTATTAATAGACCACCATTCAATTGCGAATAACTCGTGAACTACTGCACCTATTGCATTGCATTTAAGTTTAACGTAATCAGCGGTGGAAACTTGTTCTGCGCAGCATATTAATGTGCTACATTTTTTAATATTCTAGCCTTAAACGTGGTTTCTTTCGTTTTGAGATTTACTAAGGT
This sequence comes from Dicrocoelium dendriticum, assembly GCA_944474145.2. Lineage (NCBI taxonomy): Eukaryota > Metazoa > Platyhelminthes > Trematoda > Plagiorchiida > Dicrocoeliidae > Dicrocoelium > Dicrocoelium dendriticum. The sequence continues at coordinate 10,576,021 of OX104065.1, read as the reverse complement.
TCAAGGGAGTGGCTAACTTTTGTACTGAAAAATTGGCCTGGAGGGGCATTGTGTTCCGGTACGGCAGGCCAAATGGTGACGCTTTTATAACTGGAGATGAAAGAGCTGTATATATCTCGCTTTGTTCGTAAGTATGTAAAGGAAATGGTATTCTATAAGATTTATTAGTTTTGAATTTAGCGCTGTTTTAAATGACATTAAATGGAGGAAGTCTAATTGGTTATCTAGCGCTATGTTGGATGACGGCTGCTTTTTCCGTATGGTCTGAGATCGATATAAAAGCTGTGAGGAAGTGGAAGAAGTTGTTCGCAACTTCCAATTTGCGACTGCCTGTTGTATTTTCAAATATCGTACGTATACTGCTAAGCAACATGAGAAGTCTTACTATGTAACTCGACTTTTTGGCGTGCAGTACGGACCGATCGTTTTAGCTGCAATATGGTGGAAACCAGTGTTTGAATAAACACTTGTAACGGAATTTTCCTATTGTCAAGGTTCCTCTGATCCAAGGTATCTCGGATGGAGTAAAGCTATTCTGGTCAAAGCGTCCTTGGCACTTACGGGTAATTTTTCCGCTTTTCCCCAGTTTTACTCCCGCCTTGCACTCAGCTTTTGCCTTTATAGTGAGGTTGTCTAACTATTGTATAGGTGTTATAATTCCACGCTCTTTTCCACTACGTCCTTCCTGCAATGCTCCAAGGCTGTTGTTCCTGGTGGCTTGGACTCTGAGGTTATCGCACTTTGCGGCAGTCCACGCTGCATTATACTAGTAACTGACTGTGCCGGCGGTATGCAATGCAATATCTGCAACCGTTAGTACCATCAGCCTTGTACGGACCTAAATCCGGAGCAGGTGTACGAGTTGGGTCTGCTTGTGGACGGGTCTCATCCCGATATACTCGCATTCACTGAAACGTGGCTGTCTCAGGACATCACGGATGGTGAAGTATCTCTTTACCTGTGCATATTTTATCCACTATTTTGGTGACATCCGTGTAGCAGAACTATTTAGGCAAAAACTCTATAACTTAGATATTAAAAGCTGCGGCGACATTTACACATCTGCATAAGAATATCTTGCACTTACAAATCTATCAATCCACCGCCATTCCCTTGCCTCATTCATTCTTCCAACATGAAGCTCGACTGTCACATACGTAAGCATTACTTCTCAGCTATTTACTGGTTTTCATTCAGTGGGATTTGGTTGTCTGCATCCGCCTACTCATTTCGCCGCCACCGTTCAAACAAACCGCCTATCACACTTAGCCGGTGATTATATACCACGCGTGCGTGGTTTGTAATGCACCCACTCGCATTTCCAAACACGCAACGCCAACACAGTATGAAATCCGAGGATATATGACACGGGGAAAGGTAATTGGGAAAACGGTCTCCGTTTAAAAGTGGATAACTAATACGCCTAGGAACATCATCGCGATGTTTTCCAGATAACATAACCATACGGCCATTCGCTGAACCACAGTCGTTGCTAGGCTTTGTGTATGCCAGCGTCACACCATCTCTTCTAGGACAACAGGGCATTCGCACAGAACAAACTAACCAAAATCTACAGACCCTTGTAGCCAGCTTTGATGAGGTATTGCTGCATAGACGTGCACTAGCCTTATCAACATGCATATGCAGGGCATGACAAACAGGCTATCACTAATATTAAAATTAAAACGTAACATGTATATGTCCAGGCTTTCCGCTATGCCGATTTACCTCCACCCTTAAATCGCATAATAGGTAATTTACTTAGCAAGCAAAACGCACTTACTTGAAACCGCCATTAAGTTATCCAAATTATTTATTCCAATAGACAAAAGTTCAACAATATCTCCACAAGCACTCTATGGTACGTGAACGGCATCATTCCAAACAAGAACCATCGCCAAAAATATGTAACATATACGAATATTTATCCACCTTAAAACTACCTATGTTAAGTATCGGTGGCATTCCACCAACTGAGGGGATAAAAAACATAATTGCAACCTACCCCTCAGCATAGTGCCCCTGGTAACATATCGAAGTATATGTACCTATTTACATATACACATATATATGTATATATTCTAATAGAATTACAAATAAATAAATAAATACTTTATTCTCGACTACGCGAGGCACGCCCATGGAGGCATGATCAGATATGTACAACTGAACGAACATTTTATGGCAACTGTGACAGTAACAGTAGAAAATTGGTCGCATATCCATGATAAAATAAATAAATAAATAGTTTATTCTCAGTTTCATAGAGACGCACCAACTTAGGCTTGAACAAGGTTTAAAAACTGTTGTGTATCACGAAGATACATCGGGTTCAATTGTGTGTAGTTGAAACGGTGTCGGGAAGAGTTGAAAGATCAGTCTAGTCGACTTGCCAGTATGTAGTTGTGGGCAGTGACGTTATTCAGTGGCGAGTCACATCCGCCACGTCGCAGTATTGTTAGGCAGATATTTATGGCTTTTTATAGGGAGAACTCTTGCCAGGCGAAAATCCACCACGTCCTGCAACACTGCCGTAAAGCCTTTTGAACATTTATGTTCAACTGGCAAAGCCGTTTGACGACTGATTTCATATTCAGTTGTTCGAAGACAAATGGCTTCCAATTTCCTCTGTTATTTGGACAGGTAATTGATTTGGGCCGCCATGATTGTTGAGGCCGGTTGAGGAGGGGAACATCGCGAATAGTCCTCTTGTTGTGTGTCCAGATGAGCAAAAGTTCAAATTTTCTGTTGTCTGGATTTTTCAGATGTGTAATGTATGGGAGTATGAAGCTGTGTCCAGTTCTCCATACTGGACAAGGGTTGTAGTGATTGTAGTTGGGTCCTTTTGGTGTTCAACCGTGCTTCATGTAAATCCTTTTCGGTGGTTACCTCCGTCTTGGACGAAAATCGTTCCTCCGTCCAATCCCAGATCTCCAAGAAGTTCCGGACCTCAGGGAAAAGGGAAAGTGATGGACGACCGAGAAAAGACCGCAAGAACAGGCATGGAGTTAAACATTGTTAAAGTCTTATGTTACAACATTTGGACTTGAGACAAAAGCATGTATACTGTACAACAATAATTATGCTAAAAATGTCTTTTGAATATACTATAGAATCATTAGCCGTATGGGTGGATTGCTAACTCCTGCGTAGAAACAAGTGCGTTGCACCAGTAAGTAATCCACGAAGTATCGGTTTAGTATGAGCCAAAAATTGCGTGTGGAGAGAGAAAAGAGAGTTAGAATATTGGTGGTGATCGCAAGGTGCATAAACAGCAAGTAGCTAGCCTAATACGATAGTGAGCGCAGAATAAGTGAAGATAAATTGGTTGACGCGAGAGAGATCTAAAGGTCAATTGGCGGTAGGGCAGTGGAAAGATTGGATGCCGATATTCTAAAGGAATTAAGGTTATTGAGATACGGAGTGGCCCCTAAAAAGCACTGGATAATCGCAAATGCATGGAGCCTATGACCGAAAGCTAGTTCTAAACAGCGGTGCCGAATTTAAGACGAACGACAGATAGTGTCGTTAGGAAAGACAATCAGTGGCCAGATGTAGCCATTCCAATCAAACGCTTGGTTACTAGTGTATGCCCATACGGTCGCTGCATGCATCAACAAGTCAGCGAAGGTAAGTGATACAGACATCTCAAGAGATTACAGGATGCAGCGACACGGGATGTCTCCTAGTAGCTCTGGATATGCGCAAAGATGTATGGAACCTGCAACGAATCACTAAGGAAAATGTGATGAAGATGAGAGGAACGAAGGATAATGGTGCCAAAAGAGAGAACCAGTGGACAGCAACAGAATTCACATTAAGCCTTCTAGTTATTAGTGGATGGATACAGTGACAGAAGTGTCAACAAACCGGCGAAGGTATGTGATGCAAACAATTCAAGGGAGTAAGTGTTGGAGAGCTAATGAATGGCTCCTAGCGCAAAGAGGTATGCTATCTACAATGACACGCTGCAGCTGAAAACTGGTGACATAGGTAATACGAAGAACTGATAATGGTTCTAACGGAGAGAGAGTATCAACGGCTAGCAATGGCATTGGGGCGAAGACTTCTAGTTGCTAGTGGATACCTAAAGCGTCCCAGAACAAAGCAACAAGCAGCAGGTGTATTTGACACAGACAGTCCTAAAGAATGAAGGTTGGAGATAAAAGAGAGTGGCTCTTTGCAAGCTTTGGATATCCGCAGAGATGATTGGAACCTACTACCACTAGTTGCTATTAAATAGAGGTGCTGAGGTTAACATGATCGACAGATACTGGCGCTATGAAAAGGTTTCGGTGGCCAAATGTAACCATTGCATTAAACAGTTTGGTCACTAGTGGACTACTGCAGTGTCACAGAATGCAGCAGCAAGCCAGCGAAGGTAAGTAATACAGACATCTCAAGAGATTACAGGATGCAGTGACACGGGATGTCTCCTAGTAGCTCTGGATATGCGCAAAGATGTATGGAACCTGCAACGAATCACTAAGGAAAACGTGATGAAGATGAGAGGAACGAAGGATAATGGTGCCAAAAGAGAGAACCAGTGGACAGCAACAGAGTTCACATTAAGCCTTCTAGTTATTAGTGGATGGATACAGTGACAGAAGTGTCAACAAACCGGCGAAGGTATGTGATGCAAACAATTCAAGGGAGTAAGTGTTGGAGAGCTAATGAATGGCTCCTAGCGCAAAGAGGTATGCTATCTACAATGACACGCTGCAGCTGAAAGCTGGTGACATAGGTAATACGAAGAACTGATAATGGTTCTAACGGAGAGAGAGTATCAACGGCTAGCAATGGCATTGGGGCGAAGACTTCTAGTTGCTAGTGGATACCTAAAGCGTCCCAGAACAAAGCAACAAGCAGCAGGTGTATTTGACACAGACAGTCCTAAAGAATGTAGGTTGGAGATAAAAGAGAGTGGCTCTTAGTGAGCTCCGGATATGCGCAGAGATGCTTGGAACGTAAGACCGCCAGCTGCTTGTAAACAGAGACTGCATTCAGACGATCGACAGATAATGGCGCTAGGACAGGCCATCAGTGGCCAAATTTTGATATTCCAATAAAACGCTTGGTCATTAGTGTATATCTACAGTGTCACAGAATGCGTCAACGTGTCAGCGCAAGTAAGTGCTACAGACATTCCGTATTGGGAGAGGAATATACGGTAAATGGAAGCGCGATTAAAAGAGAATATTCAATGTTGTCGTGATTCATAGGGTAACAAGTATAAGAGAGAACGGTGTGAGCTTGGCGATTAGGATATATTTGGGCAACGTCAACTAGTACTTGAGGTCCTGAGCACGCCGGCTTCACCATCTAGGTAGTAGCCAGTTAAGTTGATGCGATTAGCTAGAGGCGGAGGTCTCGAGCTAGCCAGACGTGTGACGTTTGATGGAATGCATATGCATTCGGTATCCGGTGCTTGATGCCTAGGTGATGGAAGACTTAAGGGGTTGTTGGAGGAAGCAAGGAGGTAGGAATATTAGGAGTCGGGAAGGGGATAGTGTGGAAAGGTAAGAAGAGGCGATTATAAGTGGTCAGGTCCAGTTTCAAAAAACTCGGCTACAGGACAGTTGATATTCAGTAGTTTGGAAACTTGCATGACAGAGAGGTATTTACTAATAGAGAAGCGGAACTGGTTTATATTCATAGATCTTATTATGAGAGGTAACCGGTTCCATACGTGTGTGTATCTGTAGGGGTAGAAGGTGGAGCGAATACTTCTGCGCGTTCTTGGTAGGGTAATGGAGTGGGGTCTATCACGTAGGGGGTACGAAGTATTCTATGAGTCTGAGGCAGAGGTTAGTTGGCGCCCATTGGTATTGTTAATGAGCGCGTATAGGAAAGCGAAGTTAGTTTCCAGTCGGCGCAGCCATAACTGGTCGAGCTTAAGTGTGTTGCATCGATCACGGTAGCTTGAACTTGAGTGCACTATGAGGCGTTTTGTGAAGATACGCTGAACCTTTTCGAAAGCTGTCATATCACATTTTCTTAGCTTGGTGAATACTATAGAGCAGTATTCTAGCAGAGGCAGGGCACATATTTTGTAGAGTGCAGTTCCAGATTCCTTACTGTCATGGTTTTGAGGATGTATCCGATGAGAGAGCATGCCTTGGCTGCGGAATAAACTACTTGTTCCGCGAAGTTCAGCAAAAAGGGGTAGTGCACGCCTAAGTCACGCACCGTTAAGCAGTTCCCTAATGGCGTGCCTTGTAACATTAAGGTATTGGGTGGTATGGTACATCTGTATGTAAGGGCATAGCATTTTACCGGTGTGAATGCCAACTTCCATGTGTCACACCATGCAGCTAGTGCTCTTAAGTCGTATTGTATATGGGAGATGACGGTATGGAGGTTTAACGGATGAAATGGGAAGACAACTTTGATGTCGTCGGCGAAGAGGTAGGGTGTTCCATGTTTGAAAACCTGGAACACGTCATTGATATAGAGCAGGAAAAGTGGAGGGCCTAATACGCTACCTTGAATTACGCCAAGTTTGACTGGTTTCGAAAGTGACATAAAGTCCCCAACCATTACTGACTGTGAGCGAGCTGTACGGTATGATGAGAACCGAGTGTGCAGTTTGCCGGAGGTACCGTATGATTCCAGCTTCATCAAGAGTTCTGTATGTGGTACTCTGTCAAAGGCTTTTGTCATGTCTAGGAAGATGATGGCTAGTGCTTCTTGTTGTCAATCTGTTGAGTTACATGGTTGAGGAACTCAAATTGGCAGGTCTGGCAGGAGTTGGAAGGCAGAAATGCATGCTGTTGTCGATTGACGATCTTACGAGTAAGCAGGAAGGTGAGCATGGTTTCTTTTACTATTCTTTCCATTACTCTTGAAGATATAGGTGTGTGGCTGATGGTGCGATAGTTTTCCGTGTTCTGCTGACTGCCCTTTTTGTGGTTGGGGACGACGGTGGCATGTTTCCATGTGGTTGGATAAATCCCGTTTGTCATGGAAAGCGTGAGTAGGCTGAGAAGTAGAACTGGAATGTCCTGGCCACCGAGTATCAGCAAGGCAGATGGGAGACCATCGGGGCCAGTATGTGATGATCATTTGACGGAGCTGATTACTCGAGTGATAGAACGTAGGTCAAACTTAATAGTTTCGAGTGAGTCATTGGTGCACCTAGCAGGCATAGCAGGTTAGGTTCCATTAGCGTCGGTGAAAGAATTGTAGAAGTACCCATTGAGGGTATCACATATTTTTGATGGATCGCTAATAACGGATGTGTCAGGAAGTCTGAGTGAGGCAACAGGCGTAGATTTTGGATTGCTTCTTTGCCGGAGTAGTTGATTGAATGACTTGGATTTATTGTTGGAATTAAGGGCAGCATCTTCTTCAGCAATCTTGGCTGATTCCTGCGCAGTTTGCCAGTTGGTTAGGATTTCATTCATGCGAAAAATGATGTGGAATTCCTTAGTTTTGGTGTGTCTCTGGCGCATTTTTTGATCTTCCTAAGTACACCTAGGCCTTTGCTGATTTTGCTGTCATAGTTTAGCGGCTTTTGCAAGTGAGTGGGGCGATCATATCTAGGCAGCTGAAGAGATATAGATATAAGACGTGTGCGGCTGCGTCTACATCAGGGGCTAAAAGGGAGTTGTCCCAGCTCGCAGCATGCACTAATATCTCAAAGCTGTTCCAGTTAATGTGGTTGAGCATTCGAAACTGTTTGACAGAAGAAGAAGTGGCGCAGTGTGGAGTAGAAAGTGTTAATATTAGTTTGACCACCTTGGGGTCGCAGCCACGTATGTTATCTAATGTACCAGAAACCGCATCAGACACCTTGCGTAAAGCTTAAGTCTAGGGTATTAGAAGGTCTGGTGTGATCGTGAACTTGTTGGGTTCAGTTATTTCCGTGAACGGTGTTAACAAATCTTCTGTATCTGAGTGGGGCAACCTGGCTGTTCCAGGGGAGAAGTGGCATATTGAAATCGCCACCCACTATCTTGTGACGTAGGGCAGTTGGGAGATTTCAGGGAAAAGCTTAGTGAGTTTATTAATCGTTTTGCTAGATGTGTGTGAGGGATTGTATACGCAACCGGTGAGATCAAGTTGACCTCCTGTCGTCTGGATCCAGATGGAGTCTTCAGGGTCACCTACAGATAACAGTTCGAAATCAGATGCACCAAAATCGTCCCGGACATAGATAAGACAACCGCCACCCCGCTGGTTGTCTCGTCCGTTACAGAATGCAGTGTTGCCAGGGATACGTAGTAGGCTGTCAGAGGCATTTGAGGGGTGCCACGTTTCCGTGAGGAGAACCAGCTGTGGGTATGAGCGCAGGATAAACGTGCCAATGAGGTGCATCTTGTGTGAAATAGATCGCGCATTAATAAGCAGCATACTGTAGGATTCCACGCAAGGAGAGTTGAAGGGGTTAGATTGTGTGAGGTAAGTTGCACAATAGGGTGTAACAGGCGTAGCGTACATGGAAGTGGTTAGAAATGGTGGAGAGTGTGATATAGGATTGTGATCAGGAAGTGAGTGAGGAGGTAGCTGATGGTAGTCGGCCGCTAATGGGGCTACGGTAATATTATGGACTATAGAACCTATCCAGAGGGCTGAAGCCAAACGTGGGGGTTGGTTGCAGTGAGCATATGAGTTGTTGGAGGTAATAGAGAGTTGGCGAGAATGTTTGGTGGAATGGGCGAGGTGGGTCGTGTCCTGCTGCATCCCATAAAAAGGGGCCGTAGATGGCATGGCCCGGTTGTAGTGCCTGTCATCTGGATATATTTTTCATTTAGGAGAACGTATGGTCAGGGAGTGTGGGGTAGTGTTGATGGAGCGGTAGAGCTTTTCAGAGAGGCGCCGTCCTTGGGAGGGTGCTTTGTTCCCCACTGTTTCGAGAGTTTGTGGGGATTGGTAACGGAGTTGTGCACTTGACGTTTGGATGGCATAGCGCTTTTGTAGGGCCGGGTGGGCGATAGCGTAACAGGCGGATAGTTAGTTCTTAGGGGAATCACTGCGTTAATGCTGTGCGGGCTGTTCATAGTTCCATTTTGTTGTGGTGACTGATAGAACGTCCTCAGTTTTTGAAAGCCACGGGATTTGTTTTTTTCTGGGGCATAATAGCATTGTTGGGCGCCTCGAGTAGGTAGGGCTTGCGCTGTGATTGGACGGGTTGGGTCGAAACCTGCGTGGAAGGCAACGTTTGGAATCGAAATGGTTTCGACCTTACGCGATCCATTGTTACAGACGTTGCTTGGTGCTTATCAGCTGTCCGTTTGTGCCACGAGAACATTGCTTGGGTACGGTTATCTTTGTTATGGTGATGCATCAGCGGGGAGTGCTTCGTAATACGAGGCGTGCCGTGTTGAGGCTGTTGACTTTGTTGGTACTCTGTTGTGTTGAGAGGGTAGTTTCGGCTTTGCACGTGGGGCAGGGAAGGGAGTTGATCATCGGGAAGTCTACAGTGATAGGTGCGGAATCGGTGTCACTCAGGTCGGAGGTGTTATGCGTTGACTCCGCTTCTTGTATCGTTAGCGGGGGCGAGTCTGGAACGTTAGTTGACTTTTTGTCTATTAGGGCTGTGGGGTTTGAGTCGGTATGTACTGCTGTCGTGGACGCGTGACGCAGGGGAGTTAGGTCAAGATCCACGTTCGTGCTTGCCCTAGAGCAAGCGGTAGCTCTGGCAACCGGCGATGAATCATGAGGCTGTCGTCTTGCTTTGGTATTAGTATCCGGTTGGGAAAGCTCTTGCACCTGCGTTAGATCAGGCTTGATAATAATAGGCCCAATGTTTGCGTTTGTTCATAAGGTAAATTGATTTGCTATGAAGCTTGTAGCCAGTTCTTGAGGTTTGAAGGCGATAAGGATAGGGCAATTGCGACTGATCTTCGATTTCCTGAGCCGCTTACTCACGCACATGTCAGGAGGGATGTTACACATGGACGTAAGTAGGCGGGTGACTTTCTCCAAGGGAAGATTGTCAAGAACGTTGAAGACGATCACTTTCCGGGCACGGCGGTTGCGCGCGTTTATCTCAGTAGTGATGGTAGTAAGAAGGGCGCCGGCACCTTTGAGCTCATCAGCGTTGCCCTTTTTTCTTATTCCTGCGACTTGGGCCAATGGCGTAAATTTTGCTAGCTCTGTTTTGGTAACTGCCATTTCCTTTTTAAGTGCAGCCATTTCAGTTGAGAGTGCGCTGATTTTGTTAAGTGCATCTTTCAGTGGGCCTATAAGAAGAACACTGCAGGGGCGCAGTTTATTCAGGTTGTCTTTTGCAGCAGGACGTTTGGTTGCCTTAACCGCATTTGCGGTGCATGAGGCAGAGCTGTGATCGACAGAAACTGCGGTATTCGAATGAGTACTTCTACGTTTGCTCCGGATTTTGGCTTGGGCGGCTTTACCTTTTATTCCATTTTTGTTAGTCATTAAATAAATAAATAAATAAATGGTATATTCCCTGTAAAACGAGACACACTTGTAAAGGCGTGATCAAATTACGGAATAGCACAGCTTCATAATGCGTGTTCCAGAAACAGTTTGGCTATATATAGGATCTAAGAACCTTAAAGTATAGCACTCCAAAATATCGAGGCAACGCGCATGACTAATCTAATGAATAGTAGCTATATGTCAAAATAAGCAACAAAATGTCGGAAACGCACGGTCCCTAACTTCGCGTGGTCAAAGTCAAGGTCAAGTTAGTACGTAGAACTGATGGTTAGTATGGAAGTGGAGCCATGGTCCAGGTAAGTCCTTGTTGGTTATTTCGTCCCGTCCCAGACGGAGGCAGTTCCTCAGTTCAATCCCGGATCTCTCAGATGTTCACGGCCTCAGAGAAAAGGGGAAGGAAGGAACAGGCCGAGAAAAGAACAGAAAGGACAATAATGGTATCAAGCACTGTGGCAATCCTACTTTAAGACATTTACTTGAGACAACTGGTGTACAATGTGTAACAGATAATACGCTGCAAATGTTTTTACTTATGCAGAAGGCATGTCCTAATAGATAAGATACTTTTATGTACATGAGGATGAAGAGAAGGGTTCCGATAAGAAATTCACGAGGTATTAGCTAACGGCGTTGGAATTCAACCTGGGGTGGGTATGTAGTCACGATTGGTTGATATCGGGAACCAATAAGATACAGTGACGGTGTGGCCATATTTATATATACTCCACGGGATGAGGATTATCTCAGGCACATAACGACTATTATGTACATGGGTATATGATGATAGGAAGCTGAGCATACTAGCAGCAGGCTAGGATTAAATGGATACGAACGGAAGAATAGGGGTTGAAGGTAGGACGATCCAGAGATTGCGCTAAAGGACCGAGTTTCAGTGGCCAAGTGCTTGTTACGTTAATCATTCTAGTTGCCAATGAATAACTACAGTGTCAAAGGATAGGTCAACAAACCAGCTGAGCTGTAATCAAAATATACCAAGAGAATAAACGTTGAAGGTAAGCAGTAAACCTTAGCCAGCTCCGGGTATCCGCAGAGTTGAACAGAGCCTACAGCGATTAGCTGTTGCTAAGCAGTTATAGTGGCTCTAGAAAAGGATGTATCAGTGGTTGGTGTAGCCATACCTATATGAAGTTTGATCACTACTGGATACCGACGGTGCCAATGAATAAATCAACCGACGAGCGAAGATAAGAGAAACAGACCTTCGAGGAAAATAAAAGCTGGAGAGTAAAGGATTGGCTCCTTCCAAGCTACATGGAGCCAAAAATGAGTAGCGGCTGCCAAGATGAGTTGACTCGAGTAAGACGAACGACGGATAGCGGCGCGCTAGAAGAGAGATGAGTGGCCAGCAATTAAGTTTGGATTAAGCATTCAGTTACTAGTGGATCCTACGGTGACATAGAACAGGTCAACAAACCAGCTGAGCTGTGACCTAACGAATCCAAGAAAATAAACATTGTAAAGAAGGAGCGAGTCCTATCGAGCTTTGAATATCCGCAGCGTTGAATGGAGCCTATGGCGAGTAGTTGCAGCTAAGCAGAGATAGTGGCTCAAGAAAAGGATATATCAGTGGCTGGAGTAACCATATCATTAACATGTTTGACCAGTACTGGATACCTACTGTGCAAATGAATAAATCAACAGGCCAGAGAAGATAAGAGAGACAGATGTTCGAGGGAAATAAAGGCTGGAGATTAAAGGATTAACTCAGTGCCCTGCAATAACCTAGTCTCAGCTGACCAGTCTGCTTCCCTTCGACTTCTTCCATACTACCGGGATGTTAAAGTTCCAGGCTCTGTAGACTCAACGCAATGCCTCCCTCACCGCGACTGCCTGCTGCGCTTGTTCACCCTCTTTTACTGCAGCCACATCCATCTTTTACTGTCCACCTCGCGACTCACTTCAACTGCCTCCCCAAACGAACTACAGCCTCAATCACAATGCGCCGACTAATCCAGTCTCAGACTCCTGTGACATTAATGACCATCGTTCAATCATTCCTCAACCGGACGGCCAACTCTCAGCGCCTTGCCCTAATTTAGCCTAATCCCATGAGCCAAATAATCTGGGACTACAGGTTAACGGGATGTTAGCGATCTAGGCTTGGTCGATGCAAAGCCGTGTTTCCCTCACTTCGACAGCCTGCTGGACTTCTGTGACTTTGCCGACCATTGCTCGGAAGACTGAACGCTCTGTCACCATTACCTCGTGAGCCACGTTAACTGTCGCACTTTTTACCCTAAAAGTCTACTCTCAACTCTGTCCTCTCCTCATCACACACTGTCTTTATTTCCTCTTCATCCGCAGAGCGTGCTCTCAGTGCCCTGCTCTATTAACCTCTTTGACTGCTTCCTGGATAACAAACTGTAGGTCTACGCTCTGCTTCACCAACACACAACATCTCACACATTGCGAGCCTGCCTGACTTTTATACCTTATATTCATTTACCCTCTTCAATCCGTAACCTGTGCGTCTCTGCCGAATCTTTATTTATCTTCCCACCTCAACAGTAAGACTTACTCTAAGTGTGCTGACTAATTCAGTCGCGCCCGATCGGTCCCCTGCGCTCCGAGTTCTCTCAGACTGTTGTGACGTTACCGGCATTTATTCGGAAGACTGAACGTTCTGTCCCCAATACCTCATGGACTTTTTCACACCTTATAAGTAAACCTCTTTCTATCCGGACCGTCTCCCCTCCTTAGGGCGTTCTCTCCATTCATATATTCTCTAATCGGAATACCAACTCTCAGTGCCCTGTAATAACTCAGTCTCATCTGACCGGTCTGCTTCTTTTACCTTTTCCAGACCAGCAACATTTAAGCGGTCTAGACTCTGTAGACTCAAGCTATGTCGCACTCACGTTGACAGTCTGCTAGACTTGTTCACCCTCTATTCATATACGCACCCCCACCCCTAACCTGTCCACCTCTCGACCCACTCCATTTGCCCTCCTAAAATTAGCTGCCGGACTCAATCTCGTTTCGCCAACTAATCCTGTCTCGTCTGATCGGTCTCCTGCTTTCCAACTTCTCTCAGACTACTGCCTGACTTGCATACCTTATATTCATGTAGCCTTCTGCATCCCAAACCTATCCGTCTCTGCTGACTCTTTATTTATCTTCCCACCTTAACTGTTCGACTTACTCTCAATGTGCCGACTAATCCAGTCTCGTCTGATTGGTCCCCTGCTCTCCGAATTCATTCAGACTGCTGTGACGTTCCCGGCATTTGATGAGAAGACCGAACGCTCTGTCCCCATTACCTCTCGAGCCACATGGACATTTTGGCACCTTATAAGTAAACCTCTCTCTATCCGGACCGTGTCCTCTCCTTATGGCGTTCTCTACTTTCATGTTTTCTCTAATCGTACTGCCAACTCTCAGTGCCCTGTAATAACCTAGTCTCATCTGACCGGTCTGCTCCTTTGACCTTTTCCAGACTAGCAAGTTATACCGATCTAATCTCTGTAGACTCAAAACTATGTCTTGCTTACATTGACAGCCCGCTAGACTTGTTTCCCTTTATTAATATAGGCACTTCCATCAGTATCCTGCACACTCCATCTTTCTCCAATCGGACGACCATCTGTCTGTGCCCTGCAATAACCTAGTCTCATCTGACCGGTCTGCTTCTTTTACCTTTTCCAGACCAGCAACGTTTAAACGGTCTAGACTCTGTAGACTCAAACTATGTCGCACTTACGTTGACAGCCTGCTAGACTTGTTCACCCTCTATTTATATAGGCACCTCCACCTCTCGACCCACTCCATTTGCCCTCCTGAAAGTTGCTGTTGTACTCAATCTCGTTTCGCCGACTAATCCTGTCTCGTCTGATCGGTTTCCTGCTTTCCATCTTCTCTCAGACTTCTGTAACATTACTAGCCATCGTTCAGATGACTGAGAGCCGTTCGTATTCAATCATTCTTCAATCGAACGATTGAGTCTCTGTCATCCGTAACTCAGCCTCAGCTGATCAGCCAAATTCTATGGGACTGCTACCAGGCTACCGGGATGTTAGCGGCCTAGGCTCCGTCGATCCAAAGCACTTCCTCACTCACCTTGATATCCTGCTGAACTTGTTCGCCCTATGTTGATATAACCACTTCTATTTCTGACCAGTCCAATCCTACTGACTCCACTTACCTTCCCAAATGCACCATAGGACTCAGTCACAATGCGCCGACCAAGTCCAACCTCGGCAGATCGGTCTTCTTCTCTCCTACTTCTGCGACGCCGCCTGCCATGCTCGGAAGACGGAATGTACTGTCACCATTACCACGCATTTCTTATCTGTAAACGTAAACTCTCGACTCCGTCCTCATCGCGGCCTCTTTATTTCTTCTTCATCCGCATAGCGAGCTCTCAGAGCCCTGCCCTATTATCTTCTCTGACTGATTCCTAACTAGCGAAATGTAGTTTAAGGCTCTGTATCACCAACACACAACGTCTCTCGCTTTGCTAGCCTGCCTGACTTGCATACCTTATATTCACGTAGCCTCCTGCATCCCAAACCTATCCGTCTCTGCTGACTCTTTATTTATCTTCCCACCTTAACTGTTCGACTTACTCTCAATGTGCCGACTAATCCGGTCTCGTCTGATCGGTCCCCTGCTCTCCGAATTCATTCAGACTGCCGTGACGTTACCGGCAGTTGATGAGAATTCCGAATCACTGCCTCCATTACCTCTCGAGCCCCATGGAGTTTTCCACACCTTAAATGCAAGCCTCTCTCTATCCGGACCGTGTCCTCTCCTTATGGCGTTCTCTACTTTCATGTTTTCTCTAATCGGTCTGCCTACTCTCAGTGCCCTGTAATAACCTAGTCTCATCTGACCGGTCTGCTCCTTTGACCTTCTCCAGACTAGCAAGATATACCGATCTAATCTATGTAGACTCAAAACTATGTCTTGCTTACATTGACAGCCCGCTAGACTTGTTTCCCTTTATTAATATAGGCACTTCCATCAGTAACCTGTACCCTCAAACCTTCAATCAGACGACCGACGCTTAGTGCCATGTTCTGCTTTGTCATCATCAGATCAGTGAAGTCTCTGCTACTACTACGAGGCCTAAGGATGTGTCGGCTATTCAAGTCTCGTCTGTTCGGTCTCCGGCTCTCAGAGTTCTCTCAGACTACCGGGATATCACCGGTGATTTTTCAGAACTGATCGATTCATACTTCGCACGAGAGCGTCCTTGGCTTCACAAAACTTTAGTAATAAACCTTTCTCATCCTGACTATCGTTTCCTAATTAGTCTCACGAGTTACTCTTCGCACTGCCGTCCGCATTCTTCCGCTCATGGCTGCTTCTTTAAATTTCCTTTTCTTCTTGGAACGTTGATTTACCTATGTTGCTCCCGCATTCCGTTTCAACCTAGTTGTCCTTAGTTTCACCTAAGATGCCGCTTGCATTCGGTCTGCTATCATCATCATCGGTTTACTTGTTACTCTCCAACAATCATATTAATCGCTTAACTTTGTCAACACGCTTTGTTGTATCCGTCCCTTGACCCTGCGCGTGCAGATCCTTCTTTCTACCTAGTAGTTGTAGTCTGAGGCACTCCAGCGACGTGATGTAAAGCACACGCTTGCAAATCATGTATACTAAACAAAATTACATAAATTTTAATGTATCATAGGCATTGTTGCGCGCCACCAGTCTGTGTTTGTGCTTCTTGCTTCATTGCTGTCTTTCTGTTTGGCTGCCACTTGTCCGTTGCCCATTTTCTCCCGAGATTTCCACAGATACATCCGCCAAAATATGAAGGTTTATCCACTGGGACTGGTCGACCTACCCTCAATAGCCAGCTGGTTTACATTCTTGATCTTTTCTCCGGGAGATGAAGAAACCACACATTGTTCCAAATGGAGCTCTTTCCGCCATTCTGGAGAAGTTAGTACCACGGGGTCTAAACAAATGTGTTTAGCTCGCCTCGTACTCACAATAGAACAATTTACTCACCTGGAATAATGTAGTTATATGGATCCACTGTTCCACAACCGAAGACTGACAATTCTGGCGTGATTACCTTCAACGCCTCAAACATTCCGATTCTCCAGTCACCTGGAGCTTTTCTGATGTCATTTCACGGACAGCATTGCGCGCTTATAAGCGGCTTTTCCGATGATCTTACATGGAGTTCTCACTTGGCCATGAAAACAATTACACTTCCATTTAAAGGAATTACTAGTCCACTTTGCGGAGAATTGCATCTTTCATGTTTTGGACATATTCAGACACAAGAAACAACTGCACTCACCATTCCTATGACAAGTCCAGCATGGATAGCTGGACACGGGTTGCGTGCCGGACAATATAATAGAAAAATCCGGCCTCTATTAACAATGTGGTTACTCCCCCGCATCATTATCATTCGACTGTGACTCTTTTACATCATTGACTGGCTTCAACAACAATTGCCGGTTCAGTACTAAGCCATTTGGCAAACCAAGGCAGAATTTTGGCTGTCAACCGACTGCGAATAATAGAGTGCAAAATTCGGTCTATACGGTGCATAGCCGACTAGCACTACAGTTCAACGGAATCTACGACAGTGTTCCAAGACGTGGTGGGTTTTCGCCTGGCAAGCGTTCTCCCTATAAAAAGCCACAAATGTCCGCTTAACAACACTGCAACGTGGCGGATGTGACTCGCCACAAAATAAAGTCACAGCTATGCCTTTCACACTGACGCAGTCCGCAGCCTCCTACATCCAACCTGTGCAACTGATTTTACCATGAAGAATGCTTTAGTGGAGTACCGATCATCCCGGCTTCGTAATGGTCATTGGTTGCACTAAACCTTGTTTGGGCTCCTGTGCTCATGGATCACTACATGGCAAATTTACCCCCCACTTTTATTTTGACACAACAGTTTTGCGCGCCACAGCGCCAGCATGGTCCTTGATCTGACTATTACCTGACAATATGCTCGCGCATATGAACTACATCTTTTCGTTTATTCCTTTCATTGTACCGAAATGTTTTAATATTCTAAAGATGCTATGCTTGTATGCATATTTGATCATGCCTTTTAGAGGTGTGTCTCGTTTTACAGAGAATATACCATTTATTTATTTATTTAGGTGACCTTGAGCCAAACGGTGCGTTTTAGTTGCGCATTGTCCCGCAGTACTTTGAACTGTATATCACCGCGTTCTAGTTCCGTTTGTGTTACACTAAATTAACACATATCAATTGTTACATCCTTTTTGCTGTTTTCGAACCTTTGTCCAAGCCGTTTTCCTATAGTCGTTTATTCGCGTCCCGTGTTCAACGTTTTACCCCACGTTGTTACTCGATTTTTTACTGCTTATTCGCATCATTGTGAAAAAATCTATGGCACCCGTACCTGCCAAAAAGCTAACACTGGAACAAGCCGCCCATAACCTCAGCGAGGCTGGCCCATCTCAACTACGAAATTGCAAAGTAGTGCTCGTAGATCCACTAGCAGAAGCTCTGCAAAAGGTATGTGTTCTCAAAAGTCATGTAAACTCACTGAAAGAAGAGTTTACATCGCTTGCGATTTTACTAAACAAAGTACTGCCTTTGGCCAATCTGGACAACGTCCAAAAGATGGCTAGCCAACCTGATATGCTAGCCTCAGGTGAACTATTGAATAGCATTACGCACGAGGTCAGTGAACGCATTCGTCGTGCCAATAACACGGTCGTATTCAATGTACCTGACAAAATGCCGCTTAACAAAGTGTTGCGTACCCTTCTCAATGATTGTAGCCTACCACTTGATTGCTATTCAGCCACTCGCCTACGTAACATCCCCGGCCGATCTTGCCCAATAGTCATGAAATTTAGCAGCCCCGAGCTGGCTACACGATTCCTTGACGCTCGATATATACTGAATCGGCACTCAAACCTCGGGCGAATTCTGATTAAACCGGACAGAACCCCGCTGCAAAGATCTACTTTGCCTACTAGTTTAGTATCTCAGAACAAAGAAACCCGTGCGACATCATTCACAGAACCCCAACTCACAAGTGCGCAAGGAAATCCGACCCACACGGCCTTGTACTCGACCCCGTGTGACGTTGGCCTGGATTCCTCACAGCGGCTAACATGCCGCGATGCAGAAAAGTCCTCAAAAGACAAAACTCAGCCAAAATGTATTGTTGTCAAGTCGATAACATCAGTTGAAAACTCGAATGTTGTCGTAGACACGACCGAATACAGTACACAGGCTGTTGATATGGCTGACTTGCGCGACACAGACTCTGAATTTGGGAGTGTGGGCTTTCTCTCAGTATATACTCCATTAGCCAGCGTTGTCGGTGACCACACGCAACCCACTATTGACACAAAGCCAGCGACCAACAGCTCTAAGCAACGGCGTTCCATAGCTCTCCCCCATCGTCTCCCATCGAATCCATTTCTGTACAACAAAAGGACTATACCCAGACCTTCCGGTAGGGCTAAAGAATACTCATTACCAGCTCCAGAAATACCACGTCACCAGTTGGCTCGCCAGCATACAACTGGACCGAAGACCATTGCCAAGCAACCACAGTCTCATCGTCATAACTATTTTCTCAATACCCCAAACTCGGTAAATCACTACCAAATTCGCAACACACCCGGTTACACTACCGACCGCGTAAACCCAATACCCCCGTAACCACAACCGGCGACTATTACACCTACTGCTCCGGCTTATCAAGCATTACCTGGGATTGTTGCTCCGACCAGACCCAGCCACCCATTCAGAAAACCATATCTACTCGAACCAACCAATCAAGCTGCTCAAACTCCAAGTTATCAACATCAGTTCAACATACAAAGTTATACGGCGCCCAGCCGCAGACGACAATGTGCTGCTATTGACAATTCAACATCCAACATGAATATCATAGCTCCTTTTACTTCAACTAACCGCTCTCACACATCAGGACTTCTGCAAAATGTCTGGTCGCCGAGAAGTTCCACACATACTGCAGCCCCTTTTCTGTGGAATACAACAGGGCATGGTCCATCACATCCAGTTCTCCTAGAGACCGCGCCTGCTCTGTATCAACTTCAGAGACTCATTCACACACTGCAGCCAACCCAAACCGGTTGGTTCCAGCCCTACGCGTAACCCCCTTGGACCTTAATCCGACAAGTGACTCGTCGGTGGCCGGCTGCCACCCATGTAACAATCCTCCGCCCGCGGCACACATACCCCCTTCATTTAACTCACGTATCCCAAGCACTTCCAAACTACCCGGTTACGACACCAATGCTGGTGCTAGCAACCATATGACTGGACTCTGCGGATACTAGACGTATACATTCTTCCTCCCTAATGCACGTCGATCAAAAATAAAATGCACCTCCCTCATTCTACTGTCACGCCCGCATCTGATGCTGGTCACAGAAATATGGCTTTCGGCCGATGCTTCTGACACACTACTACACATTCCAGGGTATACCACTTTTTGTAGTGGACACGCCAAAAACCGAGTTGGCGGATGTCTCATATACGTCAAGAACGAGTTTCATGCAACATCTTTCCAAACCGTATCCCTTGGCAATGCTGAACACTCAGTATGGATTCAGACCGCTGGAGGTCCATTTGACCTCTTGATAGGCTGTTTATACAACCCACCCCACTCCTCTTGTGCTAGCGTTGACAAAATGGTCAAGCTATTCCAGGAAGTCTCATTCCTTCCTGCACGCCATAAAATTATTGCTGGTGATTTTAATATGCCTCATGTCTCGTGGCTTAATCAATCAGCCCCTCTCAAATATAGAGCCCTGGTAGACACTATTTTCACACACGACTGGACGCAGCATGTGAATACACCGACGAGACGATCTAACATACTGGACCTAGTATTTACTAACGGCATCCCACACGCATGCGCCAGCGTGTTAGACAACATACCGGGCAGCGACCACAAGGTAGTGAAGCTGTCTTTTGCACTGCCTAAATTCCCTGAACAGGAAGATAACAAATATGAGGTTTCACGCCTCCTCCAGCGCATCAGCTGGGAAACATTTTCGTCCCTCCTCCAAGCATCACCCTGGGACGATTTTTTTCTCGCAGCAAATATAGATATTGTGATCAGGGAGCTTTATAACAACCTCACGAACTGTCTAGACGTCCTTGCCCCTCCAAAAGAAGAAGCGAAGAAGGTGACAGACTCTTGATGATGCTCCTACACGCAAACTAGCTACTAAGCTTAAGAAAATGCGCTCCCGCTACAGCAAGACTAAAGACTTTCATCTGATCCTTCGCATGAACGAATAAATAAACGCCTGGAGAAGTGCACAAAGCAATGCTCGTACATTAGCTGAGCACGCAGCGCTTTGCACTGACAACAAGGCAAAGTCTCTTATTCGACTAATGAAGCAGCGCGGCGGCAGCAAAGATACTCCAATCACTACCCTTCTGCTCCCTGGTAAAACTATAAATAAATAAATAAATAAATAAATATTTTATTCTCGACTTTGCGAGGCACGCTCATGGAGGCATGATCAGATATGTACAACGGTACAAACATTATAATGCAATTGTAACAGTAACGCAGAAAATTGTTCATATATCCATGATTGGAACTGTACAATGTTGAAAATGCGAAACAATAAGTTGGCTGTCATGAGATACGGGACCTCAGCTAATAAGAGATTGAGAAACCTGAATGATCCACTGAAAGGTAATGGAAGAGCCCGCACACAAGGAAGGAAAAGGGCAACGTATGGTAACATGTAAAACGACAACAGCAAATACAGATGTAGAAGTCCCAGTGTAACGATTCTATGTAGAATTGTGACGCTAGTTGACCTGCCAGTGTAAAGTTATGGGCTGTGACTTTATTCGGTGGCGAGTCACATACGCCACGTTGCAGTGTTGTTAAACGGACATTTGTGGCTTTTTGTAGGGAGAACGCTTGCCAGGCGAAAACCCACCACGTCCTGTAACACTGCCACCAATCCATTGAATGGCAAATTGTAACTGGCTATGTTTCTTGTTAAAAGTCTGTTTGCTCGGTTATTCGCAGTCAGGTTGCGTCCCATTTTTTCCGCTGGTTGATGCAATAACTGGTTGCCTATTGCGTTCCTGGGTCCTGTCCGTTGGTAGGTCGGGTACTAAACATTCTTATTGAATATAATGTGTTGATCCTTCGCAGAACCACATGAAGTCATCTCTGATTATGTATATTTGCCGGGGAGCGAAGAATTCGTGTCCAGCTACCCTCACTGGACATTGGTGGTTGGGTGCAAATGGTTAGAGTGGAAGTGAGGCCATGGTCCAGGTAAGTACTTGTTGGTTATTTCGTCCCATCCCAGACGGAGGCAGTTCCTCAGTTCAATCCCGAAGCTCTCCGATGTTCACGACCTCAGAGAAAAGAGAGAGGAACAAGCCGAGAGAAGACCGAAAAGGAACAGTCGATGTACTTAGCGTTTGATCAAAATCCTACATTAAGACATTTATTTGAGACAACTAGTGTACAAGGTGTAACAGATATTACGCTAAAGATGTTTTTACTTATGCGGAAGGCATGGCCTGATGGGTAGAATACTTTCATGTGCATAGGGATGAAGAGCAGGATTCCGGTAAGATATTCATGAGGTGTAAGCTGACAATGTTCGAATTCTACCTGAGACTAGAAAGTGGGTGTGTAGTCACGATTGGTTGTTATCGGAAACCCAAGGACAGTGACGATGTGGCCGTATTTATATATGCTCACGGGATAAGGATTACCTAAGACACCATAACTACAATGTACATAGGTATATGAATATAGGAAGCTGAGCATATTAGAAGCTGGCTAAGATTAAATGGATATCAAAGGAAGACTAAGTGTTGAAGGTAAGACGATTAGGAGATATCGATACTGGACCGGGTATCAGTGGACAAGGGTGCCTGTTGGGTTAATCATTCGAGGTGCCAATGAATAACAACCGTGTCAAAGGATCGGACAGCAAACCAGCTGAGCTGTGAAAAAACTATACCAGGAGAATAAACAATCTACAGAAGGACTGACGCCTAGCAAGCTAAGGAGTATTCCCAAAGTTGAATAGAGCATACAGCAAACAGCTGCCGCAGAGCAGAGATAGTGGCTAAAGGAATGGAGGTATCAGTGGCTGATTCAAACATTTCATTTAAACTTTTGACCACATGTCAAGTAAACGCGAGTAAGACAGACGACGGATAACAACGCGCTAGGAGAGATGAATGGCCAGCAATAAGTTCGAAATCAGACTTCAGCTACCTGCGGGTCCTACGGTGGCACAGAATAGGTCAACAAACAGCTGAGCTGTGACGCAAACAATCAAAGAGATGAACATGGTAAGAACGGAGCGAGCTCCGGGTATCCGCAAAGTTAAATGGAACCTATGGCGACTAGCTGCTGCTAAGCAGAGATAGTGGCTCAAGAAAAGTATGTATCAGAGGCCGACGTGGCCATATGATTAGAAAGTATTGACCAGTACTGGATGACTACCATTTCAGTGAATAAAGCAAGAGACGAGCGCTGAATAAGGAGACAGACTTCAAAAGAAAATGAACGCTGGAGTGTCAAGAAGTTGCTCCTTCCAGGCTACATGGGGCCAACAACGACTAGCTACTGCCAAAGAAAATTGCACGAGAGTAAGAAGAAAAACGGATAACTGCGCGCTAGGAGAGAGATGAATGGCCAGCCACAGAATTCGGATTAAGGCATCAGTTACTAGTGGATCCTACGGTGGCACAGAATAGGTCAACAAACAACTGAGTTGTGACGCAAACAATCAAAGAGAATGAACATTGTAAGAAGGGAGCACCTACTTGAGAGCACTGGGTATCAGCAAAGTTGAATTGAGTCTATGGCGACTAGCTGCTGCTAAGCTGAGATAGTGGTTCTAGAAAAGTGTGTATCCGAGGCTGGAGTAGCCATATGATTAAGAAGTTTGTCCACTACTGGATACCTACAGTTTCAATAAATAGGTCAACAGACGAGCGCGGAATAAGGAGACAAACGTCAGATGCGGCCGAGCTCTGCGACTGCATTATCACTCACTTCTGTAACTCCTTCACCAGCAATGACTTGACATTGCCAAACCTGATTCACAAGTACACTGAGGATCAAATACCTACTATT
>OX104065.1:10521864-10552017 GCA_944474145.2 Dicrocoelium dendriticum | reverse complement strand
GTGGTTTGTTGAACTGCTTGCTGAGTTCGAATGCTTTACTTGCTCATCGCCATTTTTGCTTGGCGCTCGCTTCGGTTGCAACGCGCGAACTGCTCCTGTGGCTGTGGTTTGCTCCGTTTCCCTAGCTAGAGCGTTCCCACGGTGTCGTTCTTTATAGCTAGCTAACAGGGAATCTTTTGCCTGGCACCAATAAAAGTTTCCCCTGCAACTCGATCGGTCTTCTCTGGAATCGGCTCTCTGGGCTCCCGATAGGTAACCCTCTGTAAATTTGGTGACACCCGGAATCCGACAATCTCAACGCCGGATATTTCAAAATTTTCTCCGGTACGCCCGTTCCATTTATTTTCCTATTTTCCGCTTTACTTTTGCATACGGTAGCCTATTTTTGCGTTCTATTTTAAGCCATGGATTCGTAGAACCTAAGGTAGAGTCTCTAGCTTAGCGTTGTATCTCTCTCAGTTCCACCTTTTTTGGGACATGGATCCTGTCTTGTGGCCGAGTTTTATAACCACAGAATCACTTCCGACTACGCGAAGTATTGCAAGCTCCTGTCCTATCTCCCCAAGGAGATATCAATGCAGGTTCGTGACGTCATCATTTCTCAGACCGAAACCGCTATGAGGCTCTCAAGGAGGCCACGATTAAGCGTGTTATGCCCTCTGAGAAAGTTCGCCTGCAGCAGCTTTTCAGGGATCTGCAGCTGGGCGACAAACTGCCCTCAACCCTGCTACGAGAGATGCAGCAACTCCTTGGTTTCTCAACCATGGACGAGACTTTACTTCGCGAACTATGGCTACAACGTCTATCAGAAAACACGCAAGCGATTCTCGCTACAGTGAGCTCCGTTTCGCTCACTCAACTAGCAGATTTAGCGAATCGAGTTATTGAACGATCACAGCCACAAGCCGACGCCAGCAAGATCAATGCCGTCGCGTCCCAGGGCACTTCTATCACTGGCTTACAGTCAACTATAGAAGCCCTGCAAGCACAAGTTGCGACACTTAGTCGCCAGGTGCAACAGCTTACTATGACCCGTCGTCGTCCTAGCCGCTCAAAATCGCCCTGCAAACGTTCTCAGTCTAGCAACAGGCAAGCTAGCTGTTGGTACCATCAGCGTTTTGGTACCGCAGCTCGTAAATGTGTAAAGCCTTGCAACTTCGCCGAGAAGCAGGGAAAACTTCGCGGCCGGTCCGTAACGGCGACGGACGCGACTGGCCAACACCAAAGTCGCCTCATCCGCGTTAGGGATTTAACTTCCGGCACCGAGTTTCTAGTCGACACTGGTGCCGAAGTTAGCGTTATACCCCGTAGCTCAGCTGAGGTGGTCTCACCCTCGCCGGAATAGCTGCGTGCCACCAATAGCACACCAATCGCACCTTTCGGCGAAAGGCTGCTAACGCTCAATTTAGGCCTCCGGCGAACCTTTCGCTGGCCTTTCATAATCGCTGCTGTGCCTTTCGCCATCATAGGCATAGACTTTCTCAACGCTTCGACCTCATCGTCGACGCTAAAAGGAAGAAGCTTATCGACTCTAGGACACAGCTCAGTGTTATCGGGACTAGCGCCAACGTGGCTGCTATCACTCCCATTCGTGTCCTACCTCAAGCTTCACAGCCTTTTCTAGAACTTTTCAGCAAGCACCTCAACTCGTTCGCGTCCTGAACGACTTGCCTCCTGTGACGTCAAACGTCATGCATCACATTTGCACTAAGGGCCCACCTGTTTCGGCCCGCCCTCGCCGACTAGCCCCGGACAAGCTCAAAGCTGCTAAGGCGGAATTCGAGCAAATGCTCGAACTGGGAATCATCCGCCCGTCCAAAAGTCCATGGGCATCACCATT
This sequence comes from Dicrocoelium dendriticum, assembly GCA_944474145.2. Classification (NCBI taxonomy): domain Eukaryota; kingdom Metazoa; phylum Platyhelminthes; class Trematoda; order Plagiorchiida; family Dicrocoeliidae; genus Dicrocoelium; species Dicrocoelium dendriticum. The sequence continues at coordinate 10,550,177 of OX104065.1, read as the reverse complement.
ACACATGGTGCCGAAGAAATCCGGTGACTGGCGCCCTTGTGGTGACTACAGGGCACTTAACAAAGTTACCGTCCCGGATAAATACCCTATTCCGCACATGCACGACTTGACCTCAGCTCTAGCTGGCAAGTCTATCTTCAGCAAAGTCGACTTAGTTCGTGCCTACCACCAGATACCTGTCGCGCCAGATGACATTGCTAAAACAGCAGTCATCACGCCATTCGGCCTATTCGAGTACCTCAGAATGCCTTTCGGCCTCAGCAACGCTGCCCAAACTTTTCAGCGTTTCATTCATGAGGTAACGCGAGGACTCGAAGGCGTTTATCCTTATCTAGATGACATTCTCATCGCGAGCTCTTCTGATGAAGATCATCTTCATCACATCGACGCTCTCTTCCAATGCTTAACACAGCATGGGGTTACCGTCAACCCCGATAAATGCGAGCTTGGCCAAAGCTCCATCGACTTTCTTGACCATCGCCTCTGGTATTGAAGCTCTGCCAGACAAAATCCAGGCACTGAAGGACTATCCTGCTCCCAGTTCCTTCAAGCAGTTACGCCGATTCCTTGGCCTGGTCAACTATTATCGACGCTTTATCCTAACTGCGCGAGCATTGTTCAACCAATGACTGACTTGCTCCGCGGTAAACAACGGTCTTTTCACTTTACAGACGACGCTAAATTGTCTTTCGAGAAGCTCAAAGACGCTATCTCCAACATAGCGCTTCTCGCCCATCCAGACACATCTGCACCACTCTCCCTGACGACTGACGCATCCGACACTGCCGTCGGTGCAGTTCTTCAACAACTCATCGACCATCGATGGATACCTCTAGGTTTCTTCTCAAAGCGCTTACAACCTGCCGAATCGCGATACAGCACCTTCGGTAGGGAACTGTTAGCTATCTACCTAGGTATCCGACATTTCCGTCACTACCTCGAAGGTCGACATTTCACAGTCTTCACCGACCACAAGCCATTGATCTACGCAATCAATGGCACAACGGACAAGTATTCGCCGCGGGAAACTAGACACCTAGACTACGTTTCTCAGTTTACGACAGACGTACGTCATGTCTCAGGTGCTCTCAATCCCGTCGCGGATGCGCTTTCACGCATTCAGCAGATCAGCTTATCGCCTGGCACCAACATTGATCTAGCCGCTATGGCTGCTGCCCAACAAGCTGATCCCGACATAGCAAGCCACGACGCAACACCACTGAGACGATCACCATTGATCGACTCAAGCCAGCATTCTTCGACAAGTCTGACTCGCCGGTGCAACAAGCACCTTCACAGCCTGTGCCATCACAGCTGGCACCGCAACCTCAGACGAGTCAGTCCGCTCCAGCAGAACCGACAACCCCAACCGACAGCACTCCTACTCGCCCTACTATCAATCGACGCGGTAGGAAGCTCAAACCTACAGTTCGTTTTTCGGACTTCGTTAGCACTCACTATTTTACGTAGAACGTGCCTTCGAAATTTTCTGCTCTTACCAAACGTTTTTGAAAATCCACAAAAAAGATCAAAACGTTTTGAAACTACCAAAAAAGAGCAAAACCTTTTGAAAACCCAAAAACAGCTTTGCACGTTTTTCGCTTTGCACTCTTTTGTGTATTGCTATGCATTTATGCTGCTTTTTCGTTTTGCTTTCCATATACACCGTCGGTTGGTTGCACCTCGGTTTCACTTTCCGCTGGATCCCGCACGTCAACTAAAGTGGAAGGAACTACCTGCTCAACGGCAGACAGGAACTTTACTAACTGTCCCCCACAAACTGCATTTTACCGTTTCGACACCCTAGGGAGGACACGGGTGGGAGCCCGCTAGGGTCCGATTGCATGGTTCTCCCCCAGCAGCTGCATCGGGTTTCACAACCTGGTCTCGCAGAAGGCTGGCCCGCGACGGACAGTCCTCACGTAGATCGAAGGACTGCTTACACAGTCCCTTTCTGGGAGAGGGCTATGTAGCAGTCTGGAGATTCCCTGGTTTGTCTGTGTAAAATTCTAGAGAAAAGAAGTAGATCATTAATGCGGAGTATGCTAGTGAGGAACTAGTTCGATGAAGTTGTGTACCCAGTGCAAGTCAGGTGAGTGAAGCAGGAGGAAAAAGCTGTGAAAATATTCGAAGAATATCGCCATGTCACTGATCGGATATGTATGCGTAGTCGTACGTGAGCAGATTTATGCACAGAATTTGTGAAATGTGGTATTCGTCAACATGCCACTGCGTAGTCGAGGTAGTGACTTTATTGAGTGGTGAGTCCCATCCGCCACGTTGCAGTGTTGTTACGCAGACATTTGTAGCTTTTTGTAGAGAGAACGCTTGGCAGGCGAAAACCCAGCACAGCATGAAACACTGCCGATCGGTGATAGGAAATTGACAATGTTGCATCTGGCCGATTGTCCACGCGGTTATTTGCTGGCATGTTTCGCCAATTTGTGTCCTAATAGCAGTGTGGTGGTCTTCTTCTGGGTCGACTTCAAGTACTCTGAATTGTCGAAGTCGTACGACTCAGGTGGCTTGTATTGATTTGATTAGTCTTCCGGTTCCCTTGATGTGTCAAGAGTGCGAAGTGTGGATGATTTCATAGTTTTGTGTTGAATCCGTGGCCAGGTGAGCGTTGCAGGTATGTTTTCAAAGGCATTCGATGCAGATACTATTATCCTTTAGAATAAGGGAGGAAAGAAAAACCGATCAAGCAAACGACCAAGGAAACTGAACAGGATTATGCTAAGATATTAATACCATTCTTTGATAACGTTGTGGTGGATAAAAGCAATGGAATGACCGAATATATTATACAGCAGATCTGTCTTTCATGTAATTACGAGACCCTATATTTGTTGAACGTGAGAGACAAATGCTGTCCGAAGTGAACTATCGTACGCAACAGTTGGTCTGTGTGGAAACAGGAAGTATCAGGCGTTGTTAACCGTTGAATGAATTGAGGTAATCAGAATAGCATAGTTAGTAGGGGAGTATGCGACTAAGATGCACGTTGAGCAATCGGTCGACAGTAATAGAGCTTATCCTTCGAACGTGTATGAGAGCCAGTGGAGTTGCTACTCCGAGATAGAGACCCATGCAAAGAATAACGTAGCAAGTTCAGTACTCGGATGCTAGGGAAATAGCTACGCGTTGGTGTGAGGAGGAGTGTCGGAGAATTCGCGACCAAAATAAAGGGACTACATATTACAGCTGTATTAAAATCACGGTGGCAAATTCAGGCCTGAAAGGGACCTGGAATAGCGGAAAAGATAGGCAGCAATGCTAAAAGATGGTAATTGTTCCAATCCTAGTTGGACTCCTACAGTTCAGCGTACAAGTCAAATAGACGGCAGGATACAGCACTACTGTGTGTCGGAATAATTGTACGCAAGAAACTGCCCGCTGTCGTATGACGGGGCACGGAGTGAGTGGCATTCAACTTTCAAAACAGGAGCGAGAAGGGAAGGGTTTGCATGCTAGGGCTTTTGTGAGAAAACGGTTGCAGAGCCATCTCTGAAAGGGGCCAGTAACAGCAGAATAAAATGTGCAGCAGCGCCCACAGATAACTAAATGTTCCTCTGTAAGGTGGACAACGAAGGTGGAACATAACAGGCCAATTGACGACTGGGGCGTGTGTTGCTGGCAGCCCGATTAATTAATAATCAGGAGAGGCACGCAACTTTGGGCTCAGGCTTGGGGTAATAGGTATACAGTGTTGAAAAGCGGAGGGATAACAGACAGCACTACTTGCAACAACTGTGGCGAGATAACGGTTGCAGAGCCACCTCTGAAAGTGACCAGTGGTAAGGGAAGAATAAGGGCAGCACCGACGGAAGGTGCTGTGTTTCACTCCAGGGTTTGCTTCTACGTTGGGACATCCAACTCTAATAGGTCGGCAGCATAGAGTAAAAGTGCTTGCCGGATTAGTTGTAAAGCAGGAGTCCAGCGGTATCTATGAATATGGCACGTACGAATAGGCATACAAAGCTGAAACCTGGAGTGATCATAGCCGGAATGCATACTACAGGTATGACGAGGGAACAGTTGCACAGAGAGCTCTAAAACGGACCTGGGGCAGCGGAATAATTGGAGCAGCAGTGTCAAAAGGTATTAAGTGTACCACTCCAAGATGGCCTTCTACAGTGAAGCATTTTGATCAACTAGACGATAACGAAGCGTAAGGGTGCGTTCCGGGTTACTTAAGAAGCAGCAGTCGCTCGTTATCGGAAGAGGAGACATACTCTGCTAGGTATTCAACGTTGATAACATGAGTGAGATGAGACGAGACTACATACTACAGCTGTAGCAAAGAAACGGTTGCAGAGCCAGCTCTGAAAGAGACGTGGGGTAGCAGAACAATAGGGCGTGCATGGCAAAAAGGTAATAAGTGTTTCACTCCAGGTGGGCTAAAACAGTGAAAAATACAAGTAAAACGGACATCAGAGAAGAGTGGTGGTAGAAATCGGATTTATTATAAACCAGGTGCCGGAAGCTATCCTAAGACGAGACACGGATTAATAGGCCATCCATATTAAGAACTGGGACGCGAATGGAAGTGATTGCATAATAGAGCTGTTGTGAGAAAACCGTTTCAGACGCAGCATTAGGCGGGACAATAGTGTCCGGATAAGATGGGTATCGGCGCCAAATTATACTAAGTGTTCTATCCCAAGGTGCGTATCTAACGTGGAACGTACTGGCCAACTACATGGCAGAGAAAAGGGTGGAGGGACCGGATGGCTTTTGCAGCAGGAGCCGCTAGGTATCGTAATGTAAGGCACCGACTAATGGCCGTTTAAAGTTAAGAACAACAGCGAGAATGAAATGAACTACATTCTACAGCTATGCACGGTTGCCAAACCATCTCTGAAGGAGAACAAGGGTGCCGGATTTAGCTGACAGCAGCGCCAAATGATTCCAACTGTGACACTCTAAGGTAAACTTCTACAGTGAAGCATTCATGTCAAATAGACAAGAAAGAAATGTACTCTTGCGTGCCGGGTTAATTGTGAAACGGGAGTCGTTCGCTATCTTAAGATGGGGCCCATACTTGTGGGCATTCAATAAAGAAAACCGCGTTGGAAGAGACAGGACTACCCACTAAAGCTGTATCCAGGAAACGGTTGAAGGGCTAGCTCTGGAGCAGACGTGTGGTAGCAGAATGATATGGGCTGCACTGCCCAAAGATCCTAAGCTTTCCACTCTAAGGTGGGCTACATCAGTGAAAAATATGAATCAAACGGACTGCAGAGAAGAGTGGGGTCAGAGCCGCACTAGATGTGAAGCAGGAGCCGCTTACTATCGTAAGGTGAGGCACGGACAAATAGCAGTTTAAGGTTGAAACAGGGAAGAGAAGAGACGGGGTAAATGCTGCAGCTGTAGCTGGGATACTTTGGCAATGCCAACGCAGAAAGGGACGTGGGCTAGCGGAGTGAAAAGGGCTGCAGCGTCAAACGATCCTCAGTACTCCACCTCAAAGCGGACTTCTACAGTGTAAATCATAAGTCCAGCAGACGGCAGAAAAGAGTGGTGATGGGAACCGGATGTATTGTAAAGCAGGCAAAAGCTGTCGTTAGATGTGGCACCGACTAATAGGCTATCAACGTTAAGGACTGGAGCGAGAACGAAAGCTACTGCATACTACAGCTGCAGTGCGCAAACGGTTACAGTCGCATTTCTAAACAGGATCAGAGTAGCAGAATGAGATGGGCAGTAGCGCCAAAAGATGCCACGTGTTTCCCTCAAAGGTGGACTGCTACAGTGGAATAGTCACGTCGAATAGACGGTGGAGAAGGGTACTAGAGCGTTCCGGGTTATTTGTGGGGCAGGAGTTGCTTGCTATCGTAATATAAAGCAAGGGCTGATATTCGTTTTACGTTAAGGACAGGATCCAGCAAATATGTGACCGCCTACTACATCCGTAGCAAGCATACAGTTGTAAAGCCAGCTCTGAAGGGGACAGGGGGTAGCAGAATGACATGGGCTGCAGCACCAAAAGATCCTACGTGTTTCACTCCACAGTGGATTTTAGTAAGAATACAAGTAAAAAATAGATAGCAGAGAACAGGAAGGAGACGGATTAATTGTGAATAAAGAAAACGGTTGCGGTGCGAGCTCTGAAAGTGACCAGAAGTAGCAGAGTAGGCTGGGCAGCGACGCTGAAAGTTACGAAATGAGCAACTCCAGGATGGATTTCTACGGTGGTACTGAATAAAGAAATGAAGAAGTAAATAGTTTATTCTCAAATTTATAGACCCATCAAAACAGGCATGATCAAGGTTTACAGGCAGTTGTGTTTCACGACGACACTTTGGGCTCAATAGTGCGTAGTGTAAACGGTCAAGGCACCATAAGTGCAGTGAAACGGTGCATGTAGTCGGAGAGTATCATATGCTTGCACGTGTCGGGAAAAAATTTATAATGCGAGTCTAGTCGACTTGCCAGGATGTAGTTGTCGGCAGTGACTTTATTCATTGGTGAGTCACGTCCGCCACGTCGCAGTGTCATTAAACAGACATTGGTGGCTTTTTATAGGTAGAACGCTTGCCAGACGAAAACCCACCACGTCCTGCAACACTGCCGTAAAGTAGTTTGAAAGCTGATGTATAACTGGCAAAGCTGCTTGACGACTGATTTCATATACAGTTATTCGCAGTCAAACGGCTTCCAATTTCCTCTGTTGGCTAGACAGAGTGTTTGATCAGGGCTGCCAAAATTGTTGCGGCCGGTTGAGGATGGGAAAATCACGAATAGTTGTCATGTTGTGCGTCCAGGTGCGCAGTTTCAAACTTTCTGCTATCTAAAATTTTCAGATGTATAATTTTCGGGAGCGTGAAAATGTGTCCAGCTCTCCACACTGGACAACGGTTGTGGTGATTGCAGTTGAGTCACTTTAGTATACAACCATGCTCCATGTAGGTCCTTGTCGGTTATTACGTCCGCCTTGGGCAAAAACTGTTCCTCAGTCCAGTCCAAGGTCTCCAAGGAGTTCCGGATCTCAAAGAAAAGGAACGTGAGAGACAACCGATAGAAGACCGCAAGAACAGGCGTGGGGTTAAATGTTGTTAATATCTTATGTTATAACCTTTGGAGTTGAGACAAAATCATGTACACTGTGCAACAATGATTATGATGAAAGTGTTTGTTGAATGTCCTATATAATCAATAGCCGTATGGGTAGATTGCTAACGTCTGCGCAGAGACAAGAGCGTTGTACCAGTAAGTAATCCACCATCAGTTTAGTAAGAGGCAAAAATTGCGTTGGGAGAGAGAAAATAAAGTTGGAAGGATGGTGATGATTACATGGTGAACGAACAGCAAGTAGCCAGCCTAATACGAGAGGGAGCGCAGAAGAAGAAAGTTAACAATAAATAGTTTGCCGCGAGAGATCTGAAGGTCAATTAGTGGTAAGGCAGCGGAAAGATTGGATGCAGACATTCTAAGTGAATAAAAGTTATAGAGTTAAGGTGTGGCTCCTAAGAAGCTCTGGATAATCGCAGATGCTTGGGGCCTATGACCACTAGCTGCTTCTAAACAAAGGTGCCGAATTTAAGAAAATCGACAGCTGGTGGCGGTAGGAAAGTCTATCATTGGGCAGACGTAGCCATTCCAATAAGACGCTTGGTCACTAGTGTATGCTACATGGTCACATAATGCATCAACAAGCCAGCGAATTTAACTGGCACACATATCCGCTGCACTTAACTCACCTATCCCAAGCACTTCCAAACTACATTACATTGACGATCCGGTCTTTCCCCCATTGCGATGTCCCATCCATCCACCCTCGGTCTATCCTAGGGACCTCAGTAAGACCCCACCAACGTCTTATCTCCACCTACACAACTCTGCACAGGAGCTGCCAATAATCTACTGCATGTCTCACATGCCTACGCCAATGGTACTGTTCCCACTACAACAACCTACCTAAGTGGCAGTATAAAAGTGTCTGCGCAAATGAATGGGCCGCTAGACCCGTTACTTTATCAACCCCTTATCTTGCAGTCGTCTAACAACTCGTTACCGGGCAACCTGTCGACTCACAATGACGCATGCGGCCAGACACCTCAGTGCATCTCCGCAGATCGTTGGGAGGTAATAACTGCAACCTGTGTATTACCTGCACGTGAGACCTCTGCCGCACCTACGAGCTTGTCCTGCACGCATCCAACCGACGACCTAACCAGGAGAGGCACCATTGCATGCAAACATGCCACCATCCCTCTCCGAGTCTTGGAATACGATACAGACACCGCAGTAACCAACCCACATCTAGCAGAAATATGCCCCTCAGGGCTGGACACTCACTCTACTCCACCTTCTATTGCTTTCGTACAACGTATCCCTGCCAATACCTTAGCCATCGCCAATAACCTTCCCTACACCCACAAACCTCTCTCCTCTGTTTCGTTTCAGCATGGTAACCAAGCAGTCCCACTCCTACAACCCGACCTGCTCTATGATGACGCTGACAGTAAGATTTTGTCTGACCTCTGTAACCTTAAAACTACAGCATGCACCGTTCACTTAACGGACATCTTTTCCTTGAGTTCTCAAATAGCCGACCTTCAAAATGAAGTGGTGAAGCTCAAAAGGGTACTCAACACATTAGAACCTTTTACTGACAGACTGACAGCCATAGCAGCTATGATGCAACCCAAGGACCTCATGGAATCAAAGCATGCGGAATTGGCTGGAAGGTTCATTAATACGATTTGCACCGAGGTAATGGATCGACTAAAATGTCTTAATGAGGTAGTGATTTATAATGTTCCAGACCGCCTGCATCTGCACACCATTCGTAAAATACTGATAAAAGTGTGTGGCTTGGAACACAATCTTCTAAGCTGCACGATGCTGAGAAAAAAGGTTACGAAAAACCAATGCCCTCTCTTAGTCAAGTTCGATAACGAGAGCTCGGCTCTTAAGTTTCTCTCCTATCAAAGGGAATTTAGGACCCGCACCACGTTTCTTGACTTAAAGTTAGTACCAGCGAGAACGGCATTGCAACGACGTTACGACAAGATAACCGAGAGTTCTGCACATAGCAGATGTGTTCGGGCCACTTGTGACAACTCTCCGTCGCCAGTGCCCCTAAGTGGCTCAGATACTGTGGACCTTGACATTTCGTCTGATATGGATACTGGATCGCTTGATTGCTTGGAAGAACCTGCAAACACTGGGACCAGTGCTATCCGTAAAGTCACATCATACATAGAGCAAATCAGCCAGCCCGAGAATAATATAAGAAAACCCTCGATTTACACTAAGTGCTCAGCTACTAATACAAGTCGATCAGTTAAACCGGAAGGGCCAATGGCTGCCGAACCTCTAAGGCAATCTTTAAACAACTCAGTTAAACCGATGTTAGCAAAATGCTACGACGATCGAAGCGAGCTTAGCATAACCAACACTCAGCGAACAGAGCCGCCAACGCCTCGAGCTAAAAGGCCTCGTATACGGACCACACCACCGAGTTCACCTGAGCCGCTGAGCTCAACGCCACCAGCTTTGAAAATAAGAAAAGCGGAGACGCTAGCACCATACAACGCTGCGTGCGGGAATAGATTGTGCAGCGCTCTAGTGTTCAATGTTCCCGACGACATATCGGTGGACACATTTAGGCGTGCAATCATTGCAGTTAATGGCATTGCAGAGAATGCCCTGCAGGTTCAAAGATTGACTAAGCGTGTAACCAAATTTGCGGGTCCCATCAGACTGAACGCAAAGGATGAGGAAGTATTGCATACTCTCATAGCTAACCGTGAACAGCTTCGCAGTGCAACAATGCTAAGCCAGCTTACATTCGGGCCGCTGAAAAGAAGCTTGGCTTGGGCTGCGACTAATCCTAACATCATTGCAGGCTATAGGCAACGCGAGCTTGGCACATCCAAAAACAGACAACGAGCTACACCTAACCGCTTAGACAGCATTGTGTCTAACACTACGAAGGATCCCAATGTCAAACGGGCTTGCGGAGCAAACTCACCTAGTCACTCACCGACGACGGCTATGTCACCCACACAAGCCTTAATTAGCGCAATATCAGTAGACAAGCAGTCGCAGCAGCCGGGTTGCGACAATGCGTTGTTTAGCGTACTTGTATTTAATGTTCCGGATGGCGTATCGACGGGCGAGCTTCAGAGCACAATCCTTAAAGTTAACGGTATCGCGGAAAACTCGGTACACGTTGAGAGGATGGTCAAAAGAATCAGTAAATTCCCAGCCCCAGTCAAATTGACAGAAGATAGTAGAATCCTGCGCACTATAATCTTGAATTGTGAACAACTTCGCAATGCTCCCAAGTTAACGCAACTTTATTTTGGCCCACCAAGAGGGACACTAGCCAACCATACCCCAGATACTTGTGAGACTGCATCGCGTACCACCACCGTTACCAATTCACCCACGGAGAGCACTACATGTGAGAATTTACGCAGCTCCCATCAACTACCTGCGCATCCAGGCTGTTATGTACCTGCTACATCCCTCAGACTTTCGCCGCCGGTCCAGGTAAAATGGCCAAATAGTCCACTACTTCTTACCCCGCAACCTGCGCATTTTTTAGGCCAGGTGGGGGTGAGCCGCGACAGTTTCATTCCGGCACCAAACTCCTCGTCGCCCAACTACCAACTGCAATGCCTTCTCACCCACTTCTTACAACTACTGCAGATAGCGAAGTAAGCATCAACGGCTTCATCTCGTCATGCGTAAATCTAATAGACCCCAAGTGTTCTTTCTCACTTCTACTTATAAATGCTAGGTCCCTAAACAATAAAATGCATATCTTGCGTCCGTTGTCTGTCCTCGCCGACCCTGATGCAATATTTGTCACGGAAACATGGTTTTCCCCTTATGCTTCAGAGGAGGACTACTCACTTCCTGACTACCAGCAGTTTATGCAGTCGCGTGCGCACAAACGAGGGGGCGGGTGCGCCATTTATGTTAAAAATACTTACCCATCAATAACGTCCGAAATGGTGAACGCTGCTGAGGCGATGGATTCAGTTTGGATAACGGCTGATATCCTGGGATCCACGATATTATTTGGGTGTGCTTATAGACCACCTGGTACCTCAGTTAAGGGTGACAAGGCACTTATGAATGCTTTTGCGCAAGCGTCAACTTTTCCCTGCGATTACAAGCTCGTTGCAGGAGATTTCAACCTACCTGAGTTAAACTGGTTCTCACCTGCTGCAACAACGAAGTATGCTGCCCTACAAGCACGCATCAATTTAGGCGGCTGGGCGCAACATGTATCTGCTCCAACCAGGGAGGAACACATCCTTGACCTAATATTTACTCTCAGCATCCCATCAACGCAAATGGCAGTCGGCCGGGAATTCCCGCGTAGTGATCACAGATTAGTGCATTGCTCGGTTTACTTAAAGCAACATACTGCCCACCCAACAGAACCAGGTGCAGTCTTAGTATACCGCCCGATGCACCTCGTCAACTGGACAACCTTTGCTGTGCTCGTCCGATCAAAAAATTGGGATGATTTCTTTATGTCTGATTCTGTGGATCGCTCGGCTGAGCTGTTTTATGGGGAAATACTCCACTGTCTCGACTCTCTAGCTCCCTCGTCGCATTTAATAAGGCATTCTTCTAAAAGTATGACCAAAACCAAAATGCATAACAGAATGCGTCAGCATAGACGATCCTATTACAAAACCTTCAATTTTGCTCACATCATGAGAGCGAACGAGATAGCACACCAGTTTTCTGTCAGAGCTAAGCAACAGCAAACCAAACAAGAAATAGCCGCACTAAATAGTGCGAACAAAGCTAAGAGTCTCAGTTGGCTGCTGCGCTCTCGAACCCCTAACTTTGGACGAAAGATCTCTACGCTAAAGATCAGTCCCAACGAAACGTCTAGTGACCCAAGAATTTTATGTGAAGCCTTCAGCTCACATTTTAAAGAATCTCAGTGTTTGGAAATAAGCTCAACCTTTCAGGCCATGAAGGTACCCGGTAGCTAGTCCCTGTCCTTTGTACAGTTTGACCTAAGTAGTGTCCGTTCCGCGATCTCAACTACCAAGCCATCCTGGGACCCTGGTCCAGGCAGAATTCCGCCCAGTCTACTTAAGAATGGTGGTGAAGATATCCCTATGCTTCTCTTGAAAATCTTTACATTATCAATGCAAAAAGGTCAATGCCCGGCCGCATGGAAACATTCTATCATAGTGCCAAGACATAAGGGCGGAAGCCTACAGGAAGTTGGTAACTATCGCCCCATTAACCACACTTCCATTATCTCGCGCGTGATGGAGAAGTTGATTAAAAAAGCCCGCATGACTCATCTTTACGCAGGCGAGCACATAAATGTATCTCAGCACGGGTTACTAAGTGCTCGGTCTTGTGCAACCTGTCAGCTGGACTTCCTTAATTTGGTCACCGAGGCCATTGACTCTAATCAATCAGTTGTCATTCTTTACCTTGATATGCAAAAGGCGTTTGACAGGGTACCACACATGCGCCTGATGCATAAGCTAAAGGCTTATGGGGTAGACGGTCCTCTATTAGACTGGCTGGGTTCCTACTTAATAGGACGTACGCAGTCTGTTAAGGTTGAACAAACTATATCACCCCGACCGCCGTCCCCAGTGGCGTGGTGCAGGGGAGTGTCCTTGGCCCTACCCTATTTTTGATTTATATCAATGACCTCTGCAAGATTTTGCAACACGGTCGCTCCTTTATCTTTGCTGACGATGTGAAAGTTGTCTACGACTTTCCCCGTGGTAATGATTTTTCCGCAATTGATAGTATCCGTGAGGATCTTAATGCACTTGAAAAGTGGTGCGAACACTGGCAAATGACCTTCTCCGCTCAAAAATCTAACGTCATGACCCACAGATTCTCTATACCTGCTGGGTCCCTAACCATAAACGGCAGCACTATCAAACAGGATATCATAACAACAGATCTGGGCTTGCGCTACTCTTTGAGCCTCAACTTTGCAGAGCAAGTGCATTATCAAGTCGCAAGGGTAAGAGGATTATCGTTCCACATACGCCGTTGCATAGAAACCGCCGATGCTAGGCTAGAACTTTATAAGAGTCACGTCAGGCCACATCTAGAATGCAGCAATCTACGTAAGTAAGACCGTGTTCTGCTTGAGAAAGTTCAGCGACGCTTTACGAAGATGTTGACTCCACCGCAGCATGCGCTGAATTACCGACAAAGGTGTGAACACCTTAAAATTCATCCGCTATGGCAAAGGCGCATTATCCTTAACATGTGCTTCTTACATAAGCTAATTCATAGAAAGTTGCACAGTAATATCACTTGTCTTAAACTAAAGAGCGCGTCTGAATCGAGACTCCGAAACAGGGGCCATTCCATTACTCCGCTAAAGGCAAAGAAAAGACTGCGGTCTCGTTTCTTCTTGGTTGTATACGTGAACATGTGGAACAGGTTGCCTTCCAGAATAAGAGAAATCCAAAATTTGCAGGTCTTCAGGAAGGAGATACAAAAATTCCTATGTTTTGGCAATCTACAAAGCATCTTCCATATCTGCGATTCGCAAGACCACTTCTTTGAAACTGGCCCTGATGTAGCTTGAGGACGCTCAAGATGTAGTGCAAGACATCTAAGCACCTTGAGCTCAAAGCTCAACCACATTCATTGTGGTTACCGTTCTAGCACCTAAGAGACTTGAACGGTATCCGTCGCACCCATTTTCCAGGGTTTAAGAATAGCAAAATGAATACAATATGATCTTATCCTTCAACGACCTCTTCCTTCAATCCTTATTTCTTATCTACATCTTCATTCCTTCTCTTCAGACTTACATTTATCACTTTCCAACTTCTTGACCACTGGATCCGTGGAAAACGTATTAGGCTTATGACCTCTATGGTACTCCTAGTAAAGGCACGCTACCAGACCTAAGCCTTGCATAGGATGATGAAAGCGTTTTATGCTGCTGATGCACCCAAGCTTAGCATTAGAATTGTCCAAAATCGTCTAAATGCCGGCTTTAAATGAACCTTTATGTGTCTCCCTAGATGTCGGTTGCCAGCGGGCCCTAATTGAAGCTTTTTCATTAAGTCTGAGCACTAGTTACTATACTCAGCAGTTTCCAAACACTATCAGTAGGTAAGCCGCAAAATAAAACATATATCTTCCTTATTGTTGACAATGAGCGCACTTTAAAAGTTCTAGGCCCAAGAATCAGACATTTTGCTCTCCACTTATTCTCTCTTGGCCCCATATACTTAGCTTTATCTGGTATACATGTGCCTTTTGCTATTGGCAACACTAGTAGACAGGCATAAAGAAAACCAGATCCTCTTCTTTAACTGCTTTTGCTCGTAAAACACTCGCATTTTTAGATTTCATTTCACTGGCACGAAAGCTAACCAACGACAGAGAGGCCCCTGTCACACTGGCTGGCTGGAGCACCAGAAACTTTCCATCACCACTTTTCTTATCTTGGCCGCCCGTGTATCATTTATCTTTTAGCTGGCTCTAAAGCCTACCATGCGTTATGCGTAATGGCGGGGGAACGACCAGCTCCCACTGGTTTTTGTTACTATTCTACTCCTGATTTACCTTATCGCTCTTTGCTTCGGGTGCTAGAACAGCTCTTGCCAGGAAAATCACGAAAGAAATAGTCGGTGTGACATTAGAGTACCAGTTAACATTGCCATCTGGATGAACACAGCCGGCACTATCTTCGGAACTTAAGAATGGAGAGAAATAAATCGAAATTCATCAAAGAGCTGCACAATAGTGTGCATCTACACACGAGGCATAACAATAACTCAAGTGTGAGCAAGCTCAACCACCAGAAGTAGAGCTGTTAAAGCCCAACCAATGTAGACCAAAACGGATTTCACGCCCAAATGCAATTAGCTAAATTTGACTAAATTTTCCCATGCTTATTTCTTTATTATTGGTGACAGGCTCCTGTAGCTCACTGATGTTAGTGACAGAGCCTCATGAATATAGAAAATCGGCTCTAAGGGATAAATCTTGTGATGTTTAGCTAAGTAATGTGTGTGTTTTGTAGGCCGAAATCTGTTAACGGATCTGAAAGATCCCCAGGGTTACTCAAGTAGACCTGGCTCCTGCGGGCTTGTTGTAAGCTTTAGGAAAGCTTAGAGGCTTAAAAATGCTAAACTCTATATTACTGGTTGTTTATGTGGCTCAGTATCCCCTGAAAACGGTATGCCGTGGCCTTCTAACCGTGAGTTAATTACAGGCTCCCCTGAATTCCCATGTAGATATAATATTCCTTGCTGGATCTCTAGCGCTTTCGCGCAAAATCATCTCTTATTTGCATATATTTATCATGTATGCCTGCAAAGTTTACTTTTCGGCCACCTGCACAGCCCGTAGTTGTCGCAGGGTATTACGGGCTAATTAGAGCATTTCTGGATAGCTATGCCCATCTAGATCATACGCCGCTTCCCTACTTTTTAAATTTTCTTTTCTTTTTTCTGCTATCTGCTTGCAAAGCAGAAAGCCATTTTTAGCAAAAAATAAAAAATGGCCTTATTCGTAGATCACCATTTAATTGCGAATAACTCGCAAACTACTGAACGTATTGTGTTGCTTTTACGTTCAACGTATTCAGGCGCTAAAGCTGGTCCAGACCAGTGTAATTTTGTGCTACTTTAAGCGGTATTGTAACCGTAGAAAGGCTTTTTCTTTTATCTGAGAATAACTCAGGTTGAAATTTTGCGCCGGAGAGCAATATCAGCGTATCAAAAGTAGGGCTCTATCTTTTTGTTAATTGGTATTTTTCTTCTGAAGTGCGCAGATTTATTTTCTCTCTTAACAAATTGTTTCTATCCTTGTCTGCATTTATCTAAAAAAATGTTTAACTTTTCGTATGCCTTACAATCCCTTCAGTCATTTCTTCCATGTGCGCACAATTGGGGCAACTGAGTGGCCAATTAATGTGCGATCAATTTAAAGTGAACATGTGCCGAATTGGATTCTGTTCCAAGGAGAAAGGACACAACTCCGCGAAGTTTTTCACAATAAAAGAACAAGGAGCTCAATATCGCCCGAAGGAACCAGAAACATGTCAAGGTGGGCGCCTGCGACCCAGTAGCTGTATGTCAAACAATGCCAATGCATTTGTAATTGCTAACGATGAAAATATATTTATATTTTGCCTACTTCCATGCAAGAGCATCGGATTTATGTAAGCCTTGATCTGAACCCTTTAGGGTGCAGCCTCTAGCAGGTCTAGAAATATACCTATTTATTTATTTATTCATTTATCACTCCCTCTGAGACAACAGCAACCATACCTACGCGAACCACTCAGATTACATAAATAAATAAATAAATACTTTATTCTCGACTATGCGAGTCACGCCCATGGAGTCATGATCAGATATGTACAACTGTACAAACAGTTTATGGCATCTGTGACAGTAACAGTAGAAAATTGGTCGTATGTCCATGATAAAATAAATAAATAAATAGTTTATTCTCAGTTTCATAGAGATGCACCAACTTAGGCATGATCAAGGTTTAAAAACAGTTGTGTATCACGACGATACATCGGGTTCAATTGTGTGTATTTGAAACGGTGTCGGGAAGAGTTGATATGTGAGTCTAGTCGACTTCTGTCTCTGATAATGCAACAGATGCTCACGTCTGCAACGAGGCACTCACTCTACTTCTCATTAACGCACGGTCTATCAAACATAAGATGCACCTTATCAACCCCGTCATTATCCTATCCGGCCCTCAGGTAGTGCTTATCACAGAAATGTGGCATGATGTTAACACTCCCGATGCACAGCTGCGAATCCCGGGCTACACCTCCTTCAGCAATGGACGTACCAACCACCGTGGTGGCGGATGCCTCATTTACGTGCGTGACGATTTCGAGGCGCCATCGTTTCAAGAACTTTCAATCAGCCCTCTGGAAGACGGTTTGGATTCATACTAGTAGAGGACAGCACGATATCTTAATTAGCTGTCTGTATAACCCTCAACACACTAACGCAATCGGTATACGCAGTCTAGTGGAACTCTCCACAGAAGTATCCCCATTGCCTACCCACTATAAGATAATCGGTGGTGACTTCAACCTGCCACAAGTGGCCTGGCAAACGCAACCTGCGCCACCCAAATACAGTGCCTTTGTGGACACCACATATGCATTTGGGTGAACTCGACACGTGCATGCACCCACTAGGCCCAATAACACCTTAGATTTACTTGTTACAAACGGAGTTTCTCATGCGTCTGCTAGCGTGCTTGACAATCTTCCTGGATGCGAGCACAAAATAGTAAAGCTCTCTTTCCAGCTAGCAATCACTCGTCCCCCAGTGGCTAGACCAGCATTTTCTGTTCGGCCCTTCAAACGAATCAACTGGACAAACTTTGCTCTACTTCTGAGATCCATCAGCTGGGATGTATTCTTTCTGGCTACAGATGCGGGCACAGCCTGTTCTGTACTATATAGAAATCTCACTGTCTGGATATACTTGCACCTATAATGAAACGAAAAGTAATGCAGCCACCGCAGGATGCAGCTCCCCTCGCAAACCACTGGTCAAGCTCAACATGGTACTTTTAAAGTACAGCAGGACCCAAGAATTCTTCCTCTTTATTCGCATCAATGAAGTCATGATGGAGTGGAGAAATTCACAAACTACCGCATATCTGTCCGAAGAACACACTGCACTAAACTCTATCAACCGTAGCAAAGCCCTCAATTATCTGATGAGGCGCAGAAGCAACCCCGCCTCGAATTCGATTAACTCGATTATTCGTCTAGACAACACAGTTATCAGTAACCAAGCTGAAATAGGTGAGGTCATGAACCGCTACTTCTGCGACTCTTTTACCTCCGCTAACCTGACCCTGCCTTTTAATATGCTTAGTTGCACCAATGAGGCTTTACTCGCCGTACCATTTGACCTGCGCACCATTACTCGGGAAATTCAAGCCCTCAACTTATCCCTCCATGCAGGACCTGATGGCCTCCCATCGGCTCTGCTAATTCTAGGTGGCCTGGATATCGCCGTCCTTCTTCTTAACATCTTTAAGCTTTCCATGAAACATGGAACCTTTCCCGCTGTTTGGAAACATGCAGTAGTCATGCCAAGACACAAAAGGGGAAGCCGTCAAAACATTGAAAACTACAGGTCCATTAGTCACACCCCATTCGCTTCATGAGTGATGGTGAGGATCGTTAAGGAAGAGCTCCTACAATTCTTGATTCATCGCAATTTCATCAACAAATCCCAACATGGATTTCTCCCGTCTAAATCCTGTCAAACATGCCAGCTGGAGTTCCTGAACAATGTTACCGCCATGGTTGATTGCAGGAAAGCTTTGATCATTATCTTCTCGGATATGAAAAAAGCGTGCCACCGAGTCCCTCACAATGGACTGCTAACTAAATTGACTTCTTACGGTATATCGGACCAGTTGCACTCTTGGTTCTCTTCCTATCTCTCCTGTCGAACACAGTCGGTGAGACAAGGGGATTTCGAACAATCACCGAAGCCAGTTACGAGTGGTGTGTTCCAGGGAAGTGTACTGGGCCCTATACTCTTCCTACTTTACATCAACGACGTATTTCAAGTCGTTGAATATGGAAAGGCGTACCTGTTCGCCGACGATATCAAAGTCGTATTCTCCTTTGATCCGGGTAACCTAAGGAGCGGTCACCTCAATATTCAAAATGACCTTAAAGCATTAGACTCTTGGTGTAACACATGTAGCCCGACTTCTCCCCTGCAAAGTGCAGTGCCCTGTCCTAAAGATGCACTGTACCGCTTAGTGCGCTACCCCTGAATGGCGTCTCTCTAGCCAACTGTCAAACCATAAGGGATCTCGGCGTACACTATTCAATCTCACTAAATTTCCCGGAACAAGTTAGCTATAGTGTGGCGAAAGCTAGATCCCTCATTGGTCATGTCTGCAAGAGAATGCTCGTAAACGAATCCAGACTCACTCTATACAAGGTACGCACTAGACCTCTTCTGGAATACTGCCCAATAATATTTACCAACTCCAGAAGGAGTGACCGAATATCAATTGAGAACGTACAACGCACATTCACAAAGCGCCTGCTTTGCCCCTCTACTCTCAAATAACGTGAGCGCTGTAAACCGCTTGGTCTTGAACCTCTATGGTTACGAAGAGTGAGACTCAACCTTACCTTCCTATTCCAGACGATAATCAACCCAAATACGAACCTTGCAAGACTTATTCAACAAAACGGTGACTCTCGGCACCCACTCCGACATAGACTTACAACCTTTACCCTACCGACAGCCCGCACCAACGTGCGTAACAACTTCTTTCTTTACAGATTCGCTCGCGTCTGGAACTGGCTACCATTACAAGTTAGGGCAGCCGAGAATACTGCAGAGTTCCGATCATCCCTACATAGACACCTTGCTACCCTGCCTATCTGCGAGTTCTTTGACACCAATAAATCGCAGGATGAACTTTGGGAACATGGCCCAGAACACCGCTAAATGCGAAAACCCAACGGATCAGACACAGGCCCCACCAATTAAATCTCCTTTACGCTCTGGGACTGTCTGCGTCACATACATTTGCTGTTTATTCACTTAGTAGGAGCATTTCTACTTAGGCTCCAACCATCTCTGCGCATACCCGAAGCTTGCTAAGAGCCACTATTTTATTTCTCTCTGGGACTGCGTGCGTCACATACATCTGCTGTCTGTAGACTTATTCTGGGACACTTTAGGCATCCACTAGCAACTAGAAGGCTTCACCCCAATGCCATTGCTAGCCCTCGATACTCTCTCTCCCTTGGTACCATTATCAGTTCTTCGTATTACCTATGTCATCACTTTTTAGCTGCAGCCAGTCATTGTAGGTAGCAAACATCTTCGTGTTAGGAGCCACTCATTATCTCTCCAACACTTACTCCCTTGAATTTTTTGCATCACATACCTTCACTGGTTTGTTGTCTCTTCTGACTCTGGCAATCCACTAATAACTAGAAGGCTTAATGCGAATTCTGTTGCTGTCCACCGGTTCTATCTTTTAACACCATTATCCTTCCTTCCTCTTATCTTTATCACGTTCTCCTCCGTGGTTAGTCGTAGGCTCCATACATCTTGCGCATATCCGGACCTACCAGGAGACATTCATTGTTCCTCCTTCCTGTAATCTCTTAGAATGTTTGCATCACTTACCTTCGCTGGCTTGCTGATGTATTCTGTGACACCATAGGAATCCGCTAGTGACCAAACTGCCTGATGGAATTGCTCATCTGGCCACCGAAGGTTTTTCATAGCGACATTATCTGTCGATCCTCTTAACCTCAGCACTTCTCTTCAGTAGCAACTAGTGGTCGTAGGTTCCAAGCATTTCCGGCATTTTCTCAGAGCCACTCTCTTTTATCTCCAACCTTCATCCTTTGAGACTGCCTGCGTCACGTGCATTTGTTGTCTGTTGACTTATTCTAGGACATTTTAGGTATCCACTGGCAACTATAAGTCTCCACCCCAATGCCATTGCTAGCCCTCGATACTCTCTCTCCCTTCGTACCATTATCAATTCTTCGTATTACCTATATCAGCACTCTTCAGCTGTATCGAGTCATTGTAGGCAGCAATGATCTTTGCGCCAGGAGTCACTCCTTATCCCTCCAACACTTGCTCTCGTGAATTGTTTGCATCACATCTTCGCTGGTTGTTGACTTCTTCTGTAACTGTAGGTATCCACTGGTAATAAGAAGGCTTAATCCGAATACCTTTGCTGGCCACTGATACTCTCTGTCCTAGCGCCACTATATGTCACTCTTCTTATCTTCCTCTCTACCGCAGCAATTCGCCGTATGCTCCATGTCCCTTCTGCACAGATCTTGAGCTTGCTAGGATACACTCCTTGTCTCTCCATCATACCTTCTCCTGGAATGTCTGTATCACTTACCTCCGATGGCTTGTTGATGCATTCAGTGAACCTATATGTATACACTAGTGACCAAGCGTCTGATTGGAATCGCTACATCTGACCACTGATAGCCTTGTCTGGCGCCACCATCTGTCGGTCGACTTAAATTCGAAACCTCTGTTAAGAAGCAGCTAGCTGTCATCGGCTCTATGCATTTGCGATTATCCAGTGCTTGTTAGGAGCCACGCCGTATCTCAATAACCTTAATTCCTTTGGAATATCTGCAGCCAATCTTTCCGCTGCCCTACCGCCAATTGACCCTCAGACCTCTCTTGCGGCAACCAATTTATTTACACTTATTCTGCGCTCCCTATCGTATTACGGTAGCTACTTGCTGTTCATGCGCATTGCAATCACCACCAATGTTTTAACTCTCTTTGATCTCTCCCCACGCAGTTTTTGGCGCATAACAAACCGATACTTCGTAGTTTACTTACTGGTACAACGCTCTTGTCTCTACGCAGGAGTTAGCAATCCACCCATACGGCTATTGATTCTATAGGATATTCAAAAGGCACTTTCAGCATAAACATTGTTGCACAGTGTACATGCTTTTGTCACAACTCCAAACGTTATAACATAAGACTTTAACAATGTTTAACTCCATGCCTGTTCATGCGGTCCTCTCCCGGTTGTCCCTCACTTTCCTTTTTCCCCGAGGTCCGGAACTTCTTGGAGATCTGGGATTAGACTGAGGAACGGGTTTTGCTCAGGACGAACGTAACAACCGACAAGGACTTACATGGAACATGGTTGAAAACGAAAAGGACCCAACTACAATCACCACAACCGTTGTTCAGTATGGAGAACTGGACAAATCGACAAGCTCCTATACATTATACATCTGAAAACTCCAGACAGCAGAAAATTTGAACTTTTGCTCACCTGGACACACAACAAGACGACTAGTCGCGATGTCCCTCTCCTCAACCGACCTCAACAATCATGGCGGCCCAGATCAAATTACCTGTCCAACTAACAGAGGAAATTTGGAGCCATTTGTCTGCGAATAACCGAATATGAAACCAGTCGTCAAGCTTCTTTGCCGGTTAAACATAAATGTTCAAAAGGCTTTACGGCAGGGTTGCAGGACGCGGTGGGTTTTCGCCTGGCAATCGTTCTCCCTATAAAAGCCACAAATGTCAGCTTAACAATACTGCGACGTGGCGGATGTGACTCGCCACTGAATAAAGTCACTGCCCAGGACTACATACTGGCTAAGCGACTAGGCTCATATTGCAACTCTTCCCTACACATGCAAGTATATGATACTCTCCGTCTATATGCACCGTTTCATTGCACTTTTAGTGCCTTGACCGTTTCAATTACACACGATTGAACCCGAAGTATCGTCGTGATACACAACTGCTTTTAAACCTTGATCATGAACAATGAACAATGAATTTATAAGGGTTTAGAAGCGTTGCTTTACAAGTTCCGTTGAATAGTTGGTGGGGATATCAACATAACAATTGTGATGAAAAGGATAGTAAAATAGTTAACACTTTAACTACGAAAATAAGGACTTATCGTTTGCTTCGCTGCAGTCCTGCGATTCTCTTAGATTCACAACACCCACAGTTAACAACACATAATTCCAGGGTGAACTCCAGGTGTAGGATAGAGACATAGTGTTAAGTAACAAAGTGTAAGTGAAGGAGTGCATCGTCCAACCGTCTTTTAAATATTGTTTGTGTCGGTGCAGAGACGACCGATTCTGGGAGAGCATTCCACGGGTGACAGACACGGATGGAAAAGAAATTTCTGCGGCATTCCAGACGACTGTATTGTTCTGCGAGTTTTAATGAGTAGCCCCTCAGGTTTGTATTGCTGCTGAGTTGCAGTAAAGGGCGGCACACATGATGTGGGTCTCGCAGAATCAAGTAT
The DNA here is from genome assembly GCA_944474145.2 of Dicrocoelium dendriticum. NCBI lineage: Eukaryota > Metazoa > Platyhelminthes > Trematoda > Plagiorchiida > Dicrocoeliidae > Dicrocoelium > Dicrocoelium dendriticum. The sequence goes on along the minus strand of OX104065.1, from coordinate 10,527,380 downwards.
GCCATAATCAGGTCGCCTCGTAGTCTGCGATAGCTTCCACTGAACAACCCTATTCGTCGCAGCCTCTCCTGGTAGGACAGATTGCGCATTCCAGTTACGTTCTTAGATGCCCGGCGTTGTGGCTGCTCCAGTGCATTAAGGTCGTGTTTCAGCCATGGATGCCAGGCTTGAATTGCGTATTCGACATGGGGGCGAACATACGCACTGAGCATTTGTCGAAATATGGAGCTGTTTATTTGTCCAAATGCCCGCCTCAACAGCCCAACGTGTTGGTTCCCGGTCTTCAAGGCCTTTTCGGATTGCCTGGAGCAACCCAAGTCATCTTGAACCAGGACACCCAAGTCACGTTCGAGAGTTGATTGTTGCAGTACATCCGTTCCGAGTCGGTATGAGTAGCTGCCGTGATGTCGGATGGAAAGCACCTTGCATTTACTGACGTTGAAATGCAACAAGTTTTGGAACGACTATTGATACACTGTATCTAAGTCACTTTGGAGCACATGTTGGTCGGCGTTCGAATGTATCCTACGTCAGATCTTGATATCGTCAGCAAACATTAGGAAGTTTGAATCGATTCCCTGTGCTAGGTCATTTATAAACACCAGAAACAAACGTGGACCTAGAACCGAGCCTTGCGGCACACCACACTCGACTTGTATGGGGTCCGATAAAGAGCTCCGAACTCTGACCACTAATTGCCTTTGAAATAGAAAGTTGGCGATCCAGCTTAAAAGAGGGTCTCCGATCCCGTAATGCTGCAGCTTGGATAGTAGTATCCGATGGTCTAGACGATCGAAAGCCTTGGAAAAATCCAAGTAGACCACGTCAACATCTTCTCCAGCGTCAGCTGTTTCGGTCCAACTACTGCGTGCGATTAGTAAATTAGTTGTACATGACCGCTGTTGACGGAAACCGTGCTGTTCAGGGATGATGAGATTGCAGTTTTCCAGATAGCACACCAGTGCATCGGCAGCTATGTATTCCATGACCTAGGAGAGTATAGGAAGAAGGGTTACTGGGCGGTAGTTGGAGGGATCAGATCTGCTTCCACCTTTGTGAATCGGGCTTATTATTCCAAGCTTCCACATGGCGGGAACTTGGTTCCGGCCCAAGCAGTGCTGAAAAAAACTGAGCTAAATGTCCTGCCAGTTGGTTTGCTGCTACTCCCAATGCCTCAGGACGAATGGCGTCGACACCCGGCGAGCTGTGTTTGCGTAGAGAAGTCAGCTTTTGCAATACAGCCTCTGCGGTAAAATTGAGGTGGGTTAGTCCCGGTGAGCAGAATATAAATAAATAAATAAATAAATAAATAGTTTATTCTCGAATTTGACGAGACACACCAAGTAAGGCATGATCAATATTACATGCAATATTGCTTCGCAACAGACACGTTGCTATGAGTGTAGTCGGCAGTAAGTCGAAGTTTGTACAGGCTGCGGAAATTGTGTAAGTAGTCATAAGGGATAGAGTCATCAATGACTGACGAAAAGTTGAATTCTAGAGTGTGTAGTGTAAACAGTCAGGGCACTACATGTGTAATGAAAACAATACATATAAGCATGGTGTAAATTAGTATTGAAAGTGTCAGGGCAGTATTGGATAAGGATTCTGGTCGACTTGCCAGTAGGTAGTTCTGGGCAGTGACTTTATTCAGTGGCGAGTCACATCCGCCACGTTGCAGTGTTGTTATGCGGACATTTGTGGCTTTTTATAGGGAGAACGCTTGCCAGGCGAAAACCCACCACGTCCTGGAACACTGACAGAAATTTGTTGGTGCACTAATATATAACTGGCAGACCAGGTTTCCGACTGATTTCACCCTCAGATATCCGCAGTCAAATGACCATCAATTTTCTCTGTTATTTGGGCAGGTATCTTTGGGCAAGGCCGCCATAATGGCTGAGGCGAATCGAGGATGGGGCTTCAAGAAGAATCCTCTTTGTGGGTATCCAGGTGAACGAAACGTCAATTACTTGCGTCTGGATTTCTCAGGAGTGTGAAGTTATCGAGTCCAGGTATCATAATTGGACAACGGTCATGGTAATGAGTGCAGTTGTGTCCGTTTGTTGTACTGCCATTTGCTCCATAGGTCCTTATTGGTTGTTCTGTCCCGGACAAAAGCGGTTTCAGGGTCCAATCCCAGATCCCTAAGAAGTTCCGAACCTCGGAGAAAAGGGAAGGTGAGAGACAACCAAGGCCGCAACGTACAGGCGTGGAAACAAACATTCTTAAACTCCTTTGTTATAACATTTAGAGTGAAGACAAATGATGTACAATGTGCAGCAATGATTGTGCTGAAAGTGTCTTTTGAATGTTTTTCGAAAGCAGTGGCCCTATTAGTTGTTTGCTACTATCTACAAGGAATGCAGAGCGTTGCGCCATGAAGCAGTGATGCAGTATCAGTTTACTATGATGCGACTATTGCGTGGAAAGATAGAAAGCAGAGTTCAGGGACCAGCGGCGTTTGAACGGTGGATAGGCGGCTGGTGGCCAGCCTACATCGAAAGAGATGGTAAGTCAGCGGATAGATAGGACTCAAGCGCTGAGTAAAAATTATCGGATCAAGACAGAAAGACGACACGAGGTTACTAGGAGTATAGTGCTATGGCCTATTGAAATAGGAAAAGCTTATGAGAGCTAACCTCCTACAAAGGTAAGTGTCGAAACCTTTGCTGCAAAAACGGACCCAGATTACTAGATGAAAAAGGATTGATCGATAGAAGTGAAGTATTAAAGATCAGTTAAAGGAAAGCGAACGTCCGGAACAAATGTATATGTAGCGTCGAGCAGAGAAACAAGTTATACTAGAGTACTACGAAGATGGTGAGAAATGAACACCTAGAAATGTAAAGCTAACGGGCGTTTGTGTGCTGACTAAGTGAGAGGAGGGAAGAACTAAGAAGCTAATAAACATTAATTGACGGAAGGGCAGGGAATAGCCGAAATGCAAGCGTAGAGTAAGGTTGCATGGAGTATCAGAGCAGTGAGGCCTAGCCGCAGCAGCTATGGTGCTAAGATGATGGTACCAAGCTGGATTGTGCCAGAGGATGCTAGCCCGAGGGTCGGATGACTGCAGGTAATAAGAGCTAAGACAATACAGCAAGTAGGGGATAAATGAACAGTAAGAAGGGTGAAGCAAAACAGCGGCTTGCACTGAATACATGGAGATGCCTGCACGACAAAAGACAGCAAACAAAGGCTTCATGAAGAAACGACAAAAAACAGATGAATGCCAGGCATAAGGTAAGGCTCTTAAATAGATTAGAGCAAAAATAGGCAAAGACGCAGCGATGCGCATATCATAAGCTATGCAGTGGTGCTAATATAAGTAGGAAAGAATGAGCCGGGAGAAGACAGAGAGAATCATGAACTACTATTAATTAGATGTCACAGACGAGTGACAGCTGTGCATCTAGCAAAGAGCAGCTGTGCATTGACCGAATGAGGTAAAGAAGGTCGCCAGACAAGAGCAAATGTCGAATAAAGAAGAAAAGTGGACAGGCAGAATGCAAGTGCACAGTGAGTAGATTGAGGTCATCATATAGTGCTGAACCACGGCGGTGTATAAGTTCACAATTCATGCTATGGTGCTGGGATGCTACTACTGGAAAGAGGTTGGGAAAGCTAGTCCAATAGCTGGACGCTTACAGGTGAAAAAGTCGAAGACGTTACAACAACTAAGAGGTATGAGGACGTCTAGAAAAGAGATGCTAAGGAGCCGCTGAGCACCGACTTGGAGAGTTAGAAGGTGTGCTAGCGAAAGCTGAAAAGTTTAGATGGAAGGACATCAAACAATCGGAGTGCATGCATACATTAAGTCTGCTGAGGACATCGCAGCATATGAATCAGAGGCGCGCAGATACTGAGTCCTGTTATGGTGCTAAGATTTTAGTGCTACGGTAGACTGGGCTGGAAAATGCCAGTGAAAGATCTGGAATCCTACATGCGCAGGTGTCACAGCCGTGGCAGCAAGCAACGGATAAATGGAGTTTAGAAGGGAGAGGCAATGGAGCAACTGTGTGCAGGCCACATGGGGTATGTCTGATCCACAAAAGAGAGTTAAGAAAGGTTTTATGGAGGGAGGACAGCGAACGGATGAAGCGCAAGCAAACGATATGGTTGATAAATAGTTCAGAGAATAATAGGCCAAGACGCGGCGACGCGCTGATGATGAAATCATGCAGTCGTGCTATTGTAATATAAGTAGGGAAGCCTGAGGAGGGAGAAGCCGGTGAGAGGGCTGAACTACAAGTAATTAGCTGTCACAGTCGAGTAAGTGACGGCTGTGCATCAAGCAAGGAGCGAGTAATGAATAAATGAACGTCTAAAATAGAGAGGCTAAGGAACAGCTTTGGGCAGACCGCCTGAGTTATGTTTGATCTACAGAAGAGAGTTATGAATAAATAAATAAATATTTATTCTCGACTATGCGAGGCACGCCAGTTGAGGCATGATCAGGTATGTACAGCTGTACAGACATTTTATGGGAACTGTAGTGACAGTAGAAAATTGTTCATATGTCCATGCTTGGAACTGTGCGATGGTGAACATGCGAAAGAACGATTTGTTTGGACATAATCGCTCTGCCATATATCGCAGTCATACCTCGAGTAATAATAGATAAAGAATCCTGAGTGATCCATTGGAAGATAATTGAAGAGCAAGCTATCCAGTATGATGATTCTAATTGAGCTGCCAGTGTGAAGTTATGGGCTGTGACTTTATTCGGTGGCGAGTCACATTCGCCACGTTGCAGTGTTGTTAAACGGACATTTGTGGCTTTTTATAGGGAGAACGCTTGCCAGGCGAAAACCCACCACGTCCTGAAACACTGCCGCCAATCCATTGAATGGCAAGTTGTAACATTTTATGGGAACTGTAGTGACAGTAGAAAATTGTTCATATGTCCATGCTTGTAAATGTGCGACGGTGAACATGCGAAAGAACGATTTGGTTGTAGTGGGATCGGGATCCATTTGTTTGGACATAATCGCTCTGCCATATATCGCAGTCATACCTCGACTAATAATAGATTGAGAATCCTGAGTGATCCATTGGAAGATAATTGAAGAGCAAGCTATCCAGTATGATGATTCTAATTGAGCTGCCAGTGTGAAGTTTTGGGCTGTGACTTTATTCGGTGGCGAGTCACATTCGCCACGTTGCAGTGTTGTTAAACGGACATTTGTGGCTTTTTATAGGGAGAACGCTCTGCCAGGCGAATAACCCACCACGTCCTGAAACACTGCCAGCCATCTTGAATGGCAAGTTGTAACTCGGCTATGTTTCTTGTTGAACGTCTTTTTGCTCACGTGTCTTCCGGCAACGTCACAGTTGACGCTCCCATTTATTCTAGTCTGCACATGATGCGCTATGTCGGGCACGCGCCAACTTGCGTTGCCTGGGGTCCACACTCCTGTGCCAGACTCCGGCTAGGCTCAGGAACTACGACATTCTCCATTCTGAATATGAATGTGCATGCATCATACTAGCAGAACTCACGTTGAAGTCCTCGA